>OW121744.1:84888775-85378775 GCA_933228675.1 Stomorhina lunata | reverse complement strand
CTTCTGGGTACCCGGGTACAACAACATACCTGGTAACTCCACCGCGGACAAACTTGCTAAATCCGGTGCTCTCCTGAGTCAGGACAACATCGACCAATTTACGGGCTTACCGCTATCCGCCTGCAAATCAATAATTAGGCAATTACTTTTCGCGTCAGTGCAGAGCGAGTGGTCTTCGGAAACCATTTGCTCCATATCTAGGCAAACATGGCCCACCGACAGCACTAAACGTTCAAACATCTTGGTAACTTTACCCCGTCACAGACTCCGCAACCTTATCTCAACCCTCAACAGGTCATTGCGTTTTGGCATACATGCCAGAAGACTTAATCTTCAATTCTATGACTACTGTCGTAGTTGTCTTAACATAGAAGAGGAGGAGACAGTGACTCATCTTCTATGTCACTGCACCGCTCTTTCGACTTCAAGGGCTCTCCATCTGGAGGCACCTTTTCTGCATGATTTATCGGATCTAGCGAGTATTAACATTTGTAATTATTTTTGTTCTTTTCTTCCAGTCTATCCCTTGCAGGTAACACAAAGGGATCGCTTTTTAGGACCCAAGTGACGCTGACCTACATCGGTTGCCTGCCTAACCTAACCTAACCTATTACTCCTAGGCTTGGACGTATTTCATTATCATGTACTCAATAAAGCCTACATCGTTTCCAGAGTTTTTGACACTGATCCACATTTAGTGGTCTAGGGTCAAAGAGTTGGGCTTTACCAACTATAGCACTTTCTTACTTTTTAAATTTTGTGTCCAACTGAGTTATGATTTTAATAAAAAAAATAATTTAACATTTTTATTGTTCAATAATATCTTATAGAAACTAAAAATTATCTTCTTAGTAATTTAAAGACGTCAAATGTGATCTGAAGGAGACTTCCGGCAACGAAAAATTTCTTTTGTAGGTCTTTTTTTTCAGTACTCAAGATGATATTTTTATAATCATCAAAATTCGCAAATACTTTATAAAACTTTCTAAAAATAAAAAATATCTAAATTTCTTATTTTATTAAAAAAAAAAATTTAAACAGCTTAAAAAAATTTTGTGGAAATATTTGAAAAACATTCAGATTTGAATACTTTTTAACAAATAAATTATATGGACCCCTAGGGATTTTTCCTTAGCTCTAACGATCATTAATTAACGTCAAGAATTTTCTAAGAACCGTGTGGTTTTTGTTGTAGCTAATAAAAAAAAGAAGCAAAACATTTGCTCTAATTGTCGAAATAAATCATAACTTTTATGAAGCGCGAATATGATGTTATTTTGTTTAAGACTAAACTAAAATCACACACTAAAAACATAAATAATTAATTGCTATAATATGTCAAGGGTTTCAAATCACGAAATCTTTTTGGTTTTTTGATGGTAAATCGGGCGCTTTTACCCAAATATAAAAATTTAAAAAAAAAATTCTTCAATAAATTATTATAACCTTCACCAACCATAGGTGGAAAGGGTGTTATAAGTTTGTGCTGATGTAGTAACGCATAGAAATATTTGTCTTATATATATATAGTACCTGGACGACCGAGCCTTACTCGGAGCTTTATGATAAGCATTTCGAGGCGAATATTTTATGAAGTAAAAACCAATTAAAACAAATTTACAGAAAAGACGGTACACAAATATCCAATTTATTATACCCTTCACCACCATAGGTGGAAAGGGTATTATAAGTTTGTGCTGATGTTTGTAACGCATAGAAATATTTGTCTTAGACCCACCTTTTAGTATACCAATAGGCTTAGAATCACTTTCTGAGTCGATTTAGCGATGTCCGTCCGTCCGTCTGGCTGGCTGGCTGGACGCCCATGTAAACCTTGTAATCAAACTACAGGTCGCAATTCTAAAGCTAATTTGATGAAATTAGGCACAGATCATTGAAATTGTTGGCTATTGAAATTGGTCAAAATCGGTCCATTATTTATGATACCTCCCATAGGTCCCACTTCCCGGAATTGCTATATTGGCCACGAATATCAATATTTTTTCATGAAATTTAAAACAAATACTGCTTATGTCAACTAAAACCACTGTACCAAATTTTGTTGAAATCGGTCCACATTTGACCATAACTCCCATACAAACTCTTCTTTAAAAACGCACTAAATGAGACAAAAAATCACTAAAACGCTCGTAAATCTAAAGATAATGGAAATTTTGAGTCTATTTTCTGCATACAAAATTTTTGTAACAACTGTAATCAATCTGCCAAATTTCGAGATAATCGATCCAGATTTGACCCTAGCTCTCATATAAGTCCAAATGACGGAAACAGGTTGAATATATAAGTTTTGAGAAAATGTTGGTATGATGGCAAAATTTAGCAAATATTTGTCTTTACACAGGAAAAATAACACCTTTGACCTTAGTGGTAAAGGGTATCGTATGGTCGGCTTGACCGACTATAGCGCTTTCTTACTTGTTTTGAATCATTTTATTCATTTTGTCCTATAAGCACATGATCAAATGCATAGATTAATATGAATAATTTTGGAAATTGGAAATTGAACTTTGCTTAAGATCATAGCCTGATAAAATGCACAGTTTACGATTTAAATCATTTTGAGTAATTTTCAGTGGCGCCACCTATCGGTAATTGTTCATACCATACTAAGAAATCTTCTTTGGCTCATGCGTGACAACTTTGCTATAGATTATATCATGATCAAATGCACAGTTTACGATTTAATTTAATTTGAGTAATTTTCAGTGGCGCCACCTGTCGGAAATTGTTCATACCAACTAAAAAAACCCTCGTTGGATCATTTGCAATAACTTCGCTAAAGATAATAACATGATCAAATGCACAGTTTACGATTTAATACATTTTGAGAAATTTTCAGTGGCGCCAACTGTCGGATAGTGATACAACTTAAAAACCTTCATCGTGTTATGCGCAACAACTTTGCTAAAGATCATCGCATGAGCATAACATGGTTAAATGCATAGTTTACTATTCTATAAAGGACATACAGACAGAAAAACATTAATGTGCTTAAAAGATATAAGTTTACCAATTTTTCCCCCTTTATCCCCTATTTTCTAAAAAGTTACATGTGCATATTTGGTACTTGGTACCAACTGAATTCGGTACTTTTCATAAAAATGCAGTAAACATATTGTTCCTATTCATATTACTTCATGAGGTGTTAAGTTATCATTTTATCCCTTTTATACCCTTCACCAATAGGTGAAAGGGTATTATAAGTTTGTGATTCCGTTTGTAATTTTTTTATTAGTGATCGTAGACCCCATAAAAATTATACCGATCGACTCAGAATCGGGAGGAGAATGGATGTCCGTCTGTCTGTCTGTCTGTCCGTCTGTCTGTCTGTCCGTCTGTCTGTTGAAATCAAGTTTCTGAAGCCCCTGGAGGATGGACTTACATAAATTATATATCAGATTTTAGGAAATTCTCCCGCAATTAAAGCTATTAAATTTCATTAAAATCGGTTTATAAACACCGAAATATCGAAAAAATACCAAAAATTAGACGAAAATTTTAAAATTTTTGATTGAAACACACTTTTAAATAACAAGAGAAAAAAGATACTCCTGGTGTACATGTGATAATATGTTATATATCAGATTGTAGGAAATATTTTCCCAAAGCACTCTGTAAAATTTTATCAAAATCGGTCCATAAACAACTGAGATATCGCCAAAATACTGAATTTGATGTATCGCAAATTGCCCAAAGTTCGCATTAGAGGATGTTTGTTGAAAAAATGAAATGCAGAAATAGGAAAAACCATCCTACTTTAGCACGGACCTACATAAATTTTATATCAGATTTTAGAAATTTCCCCGCCAAGCACGTTATTAAATTTTATCAAAAGCGGTCCATAAACAATTGAGATATCGCCATAACACTACATTTGATGTACAGCAAATTGCCCAAAGTACGTGTCTAAGAAATTTTGTTTACATTTTGTAAGTATTGTTTCAGCGATATCTCAGGTGTTTATGGACCGATTGTGATGAAATTTGAAATCGTTCTTTGTGTGAGGATTTTCTAAAATCTTTACTCCACAAATCTGATTACGAATACCATTCAAATTGTACCGATCAACTCAGAATCGGCAGGAGAATCGATTTCGCGACCTCCGTCCGTCTGTTTGTCTGTCTGTCTGTCTGTCTGTCTGTCTGTCTGTCTGTCTGTCTGTCTGTCTGTCCGTCCGTCTGTTTGTTTTTCCGTCCGTCCGTCTGTTTTTTTGTCCGTCCGTCTACCTATCTGTAATTTTTTCTGTTGTAGTCAAGTTTTTTTTTTTTTTGACAGCCCGATACGGAAGAAGGTGTTTGAAGCAATGTCTGAGTTCGGCACCCCACGAAGCTAATAAAGTTATGCAGGATGACACTAACTAATACAATATCATCTGTTAAGATAGGTAAGAACCTATCAGAGTCTTTCATAACTAAACGGGGTTTCAGACAAGGTGATAGTCTATCATGTGATCTCTTCAATATTGTGCTAGAGAAAATCTTACGTGATGCAGCAGTTAATGCAAGTGGTACAATCTTCAATAGAAAACATATGCTACTCGCGTATGCCGATGACATTGATATTATGGGGCGCACTTTACGCGAGGTAACTGCCGCCTTTTCCAATATCGAGAAGGAATCAAACAAAATGGGTTTAGCTGTAAATGAATCAAAAACAAAACTGATGGTTTCTTCAGGAGACAGACCACTAGAATTGGATCACATGTGCCCGTAGAAAACTATAGTTTCGAAGTTGTAAAAGAATTTGTATACCTTGGTACCGCTGTGAACATCAACAACGATATAAGCTTTGAAATTAAACGTAGAATAATACTTGCCAATAGATGCTATTTTGGCCTAAGCAAACGGCTAAGAAATAAAGTCCTCTCCGTAAGAACTAAAATTACGCTCTATAAAACGCTTATACTACCCGTGTTACTGTATGGTGCAGAATCATGGGTACTTGCACAGGCAGATGAAGCTATCCTTGGAGTGTTTGAGAGGAAAATCCTACGAAAAATATTTGGACCAGTCTGCGTCAACAATGAGTATCGACATCGAATGAATCATGAGCTGTATGAGTTATACGCTGACATAGACATAGTAAAACGCATTAAGCAACAACGGCTGCGCTGGCTAGGACATGTTGTGCGAATGGATGAAAATACTCCGGCAAGAAAAGTGTTTGATAATGATCCTGAGGGAACTCGTAGAAGAGGGCGCCCAAAACTTCGATGGAAAGACCAAGTAGAAGAAAATCTTTCAAAACTTGGCATAAGAAATTGGAGAATATGCGCACAAGATAGAAGCGCATGGAATTCTAAAATATGCTCGGCTTTTGACCTAAACAGGTTGTTACAATAGGCCATTTAAGTAAGTAAGTAAGTCAAGTTTTTGGAGCTCCTGTTTTGTCGATATCTCAGGTGTTTATTTTGATGAAATTTAATAGCGTCCTTCGCAGGGGATTACCTAAATCCTGATGCATTCGGTAATTTGTGGTAGATATAATTTAGCGTTTAAGCGATGGTGTTTTGATCGACAATGATAAAATTCAGGGTGGGACAATATCCTAAAATTTTGTATAAAATCCAGGATCTCCACAAATCTGATTTTAGCAGACAGACACTCTGCATTAATCTTAATTTTGTGTCTGACTTTTGAACATTATGATAACATTTGAGAATGTATTATATATCAAATTATAGGTAATCTTCCTAGGAAGTACAAAAATGCAGCTAACTACATGATATCCGTTCAAAACCTACATATGTATGTAAGTATCTCACATATCAACGAAAATTTAAATTTTTTAATTGCAATTGGGAGAAATCCGTTCACGTTTGACAATTGATCCCGTATAACTTCGCCTAAGATACGATGATGACATTTAGTATAAAGACGTTGCACAATATTGATATTCAGGGCGATAGCGCCTAAAATAAACTTTCTAGAGGGACAACATTTGACAAAAGTATTTCTGATCTTTTGAAAAGTTCGATATTGAAAATGGGCGAGCTCTATTCACATTTAGTGGAATCTTCCATATTACCCCGACCGGGAATCGATTTAATGCTGATAAATTAAATCACATTAAAATTGCACAAGGAACTAGAGCAAAACTTTCCAAACATCCATCGGAACAATTGAAAGAACAATACATCCCAAATATTATTGATGAAGTGTTCATTTTAATCAATTAATAATTAACTTCAGATTAATAAGTAAATCTTTAATAACTTTTCCGACAAAGCTGATATCCATCCATTCAAAAGCTATATATTTCACGTATGTATTTAAAACTAAGAGTGTATACCCTATAATTTTAAAGCTTATCATTGTTAAAGCTTTGACCTAAATCAGTCCGCTAACTTCAGAGTTTTACATAACTAATCAAGAACTTTTACAAGTTGGATAATTCGTACGAATTAAAGTGCACAACCCTCATTGGGCACTGTGTTTTTGGGTTGCATGCCAGAATACTTAAGCTTCATCAAATCGATGTGCTATTGCAAATGTAAGGGCATCTACATTTTGAAGCATCTTTTCTGCATGGTTTATCTGGTCTATCGAACTTTATTAAATGTTCGTAAAATATTTATGTGTCTATTTTATTTCGAAGCTACTGGCTGGCTTAAATATGCATTCTCTACTTGTAGTCTAGTAATCATTATCTTTCACTTTAGAACCCAAGTGAAGCTTCCCTAGACATCAGCCACCTGCCCAAACTAACTTTTGGGTGCATAACTATCCTAGATGATGACGCCACCGAAAAGCTTTTCTTTTTCCGACTCTTAATTTTAAAGACTCTTTGCATATAATACTAGTATAACCAAATTTTGCTAGGAATTACATTAAGTACTTTTGCAACACCATTGGTGAAGGGTATCCAAGATTCGGCAAAGCCGAATATACCACTCTTACTTATTTTTTATCCATTTTGGCCCTGAAATGAAAAAAGTACCAAATACGTGTTCAATATTTTTCTTATATTTATTGACTGCATTACAAAATTATTTTCTATATTGTTTGATTCAAAAGATAAGAGTGGCTTAAAAATGGTACCAAAAAAACTATTTTCACCCTTTTTTTACCCCCTATCGGGCATAGATTGAAAAAAGTACCAAACTCGTTTAAGAATATAAGATATATAATTCCCCGACAACATTCCAATTGGAACAAGGGGTACTTCTCTCAGACCATGAGCTGCATCCGATTCTATTTTTTGGCTCATTGAAAGAGACCTACATTTTAACGGCTCCGAACGGCGAATACATTAGTTAGAGAAGTTTTACATAACCTAATCCTCAATAACCGGTGACTAGCTGAGTTATGAGGTGAACCACCGCTTTTTTTTAAATTTGTTTCTTCAAGTGAGTCTGGCCGAGGATTGAACTTGGACCTCTGGTATGCTAGGCGGATGACTAACCTGCTATACCGCCGCGGTTTATTTGTCTTAGGCCCATCTTTTAGTATACCAAGAGGCTTTGAATCACTTTCTATGTCGATTTAGCGATGTCAGTCCGCCCGTCCGTCTGGCTGGCTGGACTTCCATGTAAACCTTTTAAACATACTACAAGTCGAAATTCCAGAGAAAATTTGATGAAATTGGGCACAGATCATTTTTTTGATAGTGAGACCATGGTTATTAAAATTCGTCATAATAGATCCATTATTTATGATACCTCCCATAGGTCCCACTTCCCGGAATTGATATATTGGCTACAAATATCAATATTTTTTTTTTAATTTAAAAAAATACAGCTTAAATAAACTAAAATCACTCTACCAAATTTCGTTGAAATCAGTCCACATTTGACCATAGCTCCCATACAAACTCTTCGTTCAAAACACATTAAATGAGACAAAAATCACAAAACGATCGTAAATCTGAAGATAATGAGAATTTTAAGTTTATTCTGGAATCAATTCGCCAAATTTCGAGATAATCGGTCCATAAACCCTAGCTCTCATATTAGTCCCAATGACGGAAACAGCTTAAATATATAAGTTTTGAGAAAATGTTTGCATTATGGCAAAATTTGGAAAATATTTGTCTTTATACAGGAAAACGAAGACCTTTTTCTTTAGTGGTAAAGGATATCGTATGGTCGGGCTTGAACGACTATAGCACTTTCTTACTTGTTTTTTTACTGAATCAAAATTACTTAACTTATAAGAAGATATAAATATGTACATTAGATCGTCTCGACTTATATGGGGAATAAAAAGTTCACCGTACACCTTGGAATATAAAGCATTGCTCTAAGACAGTTTCGCAAAATTTTTTTTTAATATTTTTCGTCGCACATTGGGGTCGCCAAAATACATTTTTCGTTATATCTTCGGCATTTACAGTCGGATCTTAAAGTGTGATATATCGATGTTTTTGTCTCGAGGAGGCCAACATTTCCTTGTTTTAAAAACAAGGAATTTCTTATTTTGCCACACATAGGGATTGCCAAAATACATTTTTCGTTATATCTTCGCCATTTACAGTCGGATCATAAAGTATAATATAACAAGGAAATGTTTACCTACTCGAGACAAAAACATCGATATATCACACTTCAAGATCCGACTATAAATGCCGAAGATATAACGAAAAATGTATTTTGGCGACCCCAATGTGCGACGAAAAAAAATAATTTTTTTTTTTTTGAAACAATGCTTTATATTCGATGGTGTACAGCGAACTTTATTTTTTCGAGACGCCTAATGTACATGTATTTCCCTATATTTTTATTCTACACATCTTAGGCACTAGTGCAGTTTTGGACTAGATTAAAGAAAAAATCAAGACAATTTTTTATTCTGGTACAAAACTGACGTAGTCGAAGGAAATGTGGCACAGATAATTTTGATAGTAGTCGAAGGTACGAGTTCGACTTTCATAATAAGACTAACCCCCAAATGCATAAACGAATTAAAAAATTACACTACACAACAAATGAACATCTTTTGAAAAGTGCAAGGTCGTGACTATATGGGTCCTATTCTACGATCAAAATGTAGTAAAACCCTATACTCAGTTTGTAAAAGTTAGTGACCGTTTTATTTTTATGGGCCTCCAAAGTTTCCCAATATTAGCATGATGCCTAAAAAAGGTGTCATCAGTTTTTACCAAATAACCAATAATCTCTTAAAAATATCGCTTAACTATGTTCGGCAAAAATGTAGCCAAGAGTATGGCAAATATTTCTTGCTAAAATTTTATGATAAAAATGTATTTTATCTTAAAGTTTTTTTTAAAACAGTTAAAGAAAAATTTGTTTTTTCTTGATTTTTTATCATAACTTCTTTAAAATCCTGATTATTCCTACACTATATTTGGGAAAATTGTAGCCACAGTAAAGCTTAACAACTTTTGTGAACACAACAATATAATTTGAACGTATTTGGATACCAAAAAAAGGTCATAAAGACTTCCTTGTGCCAAAAAAATTATATTTTTAACTAAAATTTTATTATTAGCAATATCTCAAAAACGTATTTTTGCGAAAAATAACTTTTTTGTTGTGGAAAATAAATTTCTGAGGTTATAAAAACAATTTTTGTTCTACGACTTTTTTGTTTCTGATTTCTGTAAAAAGATGGCGCTATTTTGAGGTTACATACTGAAATCGTATTTTTAATAACAAAAACTAAAAAATATGGTTTAACCCTAGAACGTCATCCTTCGTCAAAATGACTACGGAAAATTTTATTTTCAAATTAAAACAAAAAAAGAGGTCTATAATATGTTAAGTTTTTATTAATAATTAAGAAAACTATTTTGGTATCCATTTTTGCTCACGAAGAGTTTTATAGTCTCTTGAAGTATACGTAGTCAAAATGACGAAGGATGACGTTAGTGTATGTAAAATAAGGATGACTTTCCAGGGTTAAAAAATGTCTGCAATAAAATACATTTTTATATTAAAATTTTAGCAAAAAAGTATTCGCCATACTCTTCGCTACATTTTTGCCGAACATAGCTAAGCGATATTTTTAAGTGTTGATTAGCTATTTGGTAAAAACTGATGACACCTTTTTTAGGCATCATCATAATATTGGGAAACTTTGGAGGCCCATAAAAATAAAACGGTCACTAACTTGGCCAAACTGAGTATAGGGTTTTACTACATTTTGACAGTAGAATCGGACCTATATAGTCACGACCTTGCACTTTTTTCGCTGTTGTGCAGTGTCATTAACGACTTATGGTAGGAATTTTGTATGGAAAACTTGAATTATAAACTTGTCATAGCTATATTTATCATTTAATTCATAAATGAGGAGGTAAATATCCAAGTGTTTTCTTTAACAAGAAGTTCTGAAACAAGAAACCCTAATTGAGTTATGACGTTTTTCATACAATACAAAACAAGACACGACATGATTTGATTATATTCTTAAGGGTGTTCTAAAGTACTAGATCATCAGCACCATGCCGAGGCGGTATGAGTACTATTTTGGCATGTTGACATCTTGTCAAACACATATGAATAAATTTTGACACATGGAGAGACAGAAAGAATACAGTCAAATTACACTGCTCTGCAAAAATTCATTTTTTGTCTTTTCTTTTAATAAAACTATGCGGACTATATGGATCTTGATGCGCTAAACTCAAATCCGTTGTCGGTTTTTTTCCATCAGATCTGGATTTTTTTATGTTCATGGCAAATTTTTCCCCTTAAATTAGTCAGGTACGGAGACCTATTTCGTCCTAACTCGAGAACGACTCATCCGATTTTCACTTAAAGATGCACAACAAAATTACATTTATTTTAGTCTAATATAATTTTTCGGTATCTCTTATAGTTTTGGAGTTATTTAGAAATTAATGGAGAACAAATTTTTTTTCGTGCGAAATTCGTAATTTTTTTCAGGTTAAAAATGTAATTAAAAAAAAAAATAAAGTAAAATTTTAACATTTTAAACATTTTTCTAAGAGCTACATATCTTAAGAATAAAATAAGCTATGCATCTTCAAGTGTTTTAATTTTGAAAATCGGATGAGTCGTTCTTGAGTTAGGACGAAATAGGTCTCCGTACCTGACTAATTTAAGGGGAAAAATTTTCCACGCCCATAAAAAAAATCCAGATCTGATGAAAAAAAACCGACAGCGGATCTGAGTTTAGCGCATCAAAATCCATATAGTCCACATAGTTTTATTAAAAGGAGGATTTGGCTGCAGAGCAGTGTTATATACCATCCAAAATTTTTCCAACTAAACTATATCTACTGTAGTCTGAGCTTAGTCACCAGATTCATATAGTCCAAATCATTCTTCTCAAAATTTGTATCATAAAAACACATGTATAAACTAATATTATGAATGTACTAAATCTCAACATATGACAACTGGATAAAAAAAAACTGCCAAAATATTATAGAAAAATATTTATTTTTACAAAATATTATCTGACAGTGAAAAATTTCACTGAAATCGAAATGAAAAGCAGAATTTGAATCACTTTTGTTCAGAATTAAACTGACTAAAACTGAAAATATTGACACATTTTTATATTTTAGTTTAATTTTTTTAATCATTTCTTTTTTTTTAAGAAATTGTTTAAATTAAAAACTATTGAAATATTTTGACAGATTTATTAAAAAGAAATAGAAATAATTTATGAATGAATGAAAAATTATAAACAACTAGTGAATTCTTATTCATACATACTCGTACATATAAATTTTGATGAGATATTCAAAATAATATTGAACATAAATATGTAATTTTTTTGAAATTGGATTTTCAATTTCCAACTGCACTTACCTATATATGTAGTAGAATAAATTTGACTTCTTTTTTTATTTTTTTAATTTAAATATTTTTTATTTAAATATTTTTTTATTTTAAAAATTTGTTGACGACATCATTAGCCTCTAGACATTTTTATAAAAATATTTTAATTGCAGCTGATTTTTTCTTAATTAAAATACTTGATCTTGGACAAATATAATATTTTCCATTTGGACATGTGAAATCATATAATATTTTTTAAAATAGAGTCATAAGTCATAAAGTGAAGAAAAATTATCTTTGAATTATACATAAATATCATCTAACTCCAACAATGGAAAATATTGATACAATTTTAAAAATCTTTATTTAGTTCCAATTTCAAATCATGAAATTTGTCCCTCACCTGAAAATTTTTAGAAAACTACTATTATTTCGGGTATCGAAATAGAAGTCGAACAATGTATGTACTTTTACTCCCCAATTCATAAATGAAAATATAGCAATGACAAGCTTATAATTTAAATTTTCCAAACAAAATTCCTACAATAAAACTTTGATAATTTTATGATCCGTTTATAAATTAGGAGGTAAGTTTCTTAAAGCTACAAATTTGTCCGATCAACATGTGATCAAATGCATTTTGATTAATTTGTAGTGGCGCCATCTGGCAGGAATAAGTCGTACCAACTTGGAAGCCTTCGTCGGCTCATACACAACAACTTTGTTTAAGATATTTACATAATCAAATGCATAGTTTACGGTTCAATTCATTTTGATTTATCTTCAGTGGTACCATATATCGGAAATTAATCGCACCAAAAGCCAAAATACTAAGTTTATGATTTAATTAGGTTTGAGTAATTTTCAGTGGCGCCAACTCTCGGAAATTGATCGTACCGACTTAGAATCGTTCATCCGCTCATGCGCAACAAATTTGCTAAAGATCACACATGATCAAATGCACATTTTATGATTTAATTTATTTTGATTAATTTGCAGTGGCGCCATCTGGCAGGAATAAGTCGTACCAACTTGGAAGCCTTCGTCGACTCATACACAACAACTTTGCTTAAGATCTTTACATAATCAAATGCATTGTTTACGGTACCATATATCGGTACCATATATCGGAAATTAATTGCACCAAAAGCCAAAATACTAAGTTTATGATTTAACTAAGTTTGAGTAATTTTCAGTTGCGCCTACTCTCGGAAATTGGTCGTACCGATTTAGAATCGTTCATCCGCTCATGTGTAACAAATTTGCTAAAGATCACACATGATCAAATGCACATTTTATGATTTAATTTATTTTGAGTAATTTTCAGTGGCGCCATCTGGCAGGAATAAGTCGTATCGACTTGGAAGCCTTCGTCCTCTCATACACAACAACTTTGTTTAAGATATTTACATAATCAAATGCATAGTTTACGGTTCAATTCATTTTGATTTATCTTCAGTGGTACCATATATCGGAAATTAATTGCACCAAAAGCCAAAATACTAAGTTTATGATTTAATTAGGTTTGAGTAATTTTCAGTGTCGCCAACTTTCGGAAATTGATCGTACCGACTTAGAATCGTTCATCGGCTCATGCGCAACAAATTTGCTAAAGAACACACATGATCAAATGCACATTTTATGATTTAATTTATTTTGATTATTTTGCAGTGGCGCCATCTGGCAGGAATAAGTCGTATCGGCTTGGAAGCCTTCGTCCTCTCATACACAACAACTTTGTTTAAGATATTTACATAATCAAATGCATAGTTTACGGTTCAATTCATTTTGATTTATCTTCAGTGGTACCATATATCGGAAATTAATTGCACCAAAAGCCAAAATACTAAGTTTATGATTTAATTAGGTTTGAGTAATTTTCAGTGTCGCCAACTCTCGGAAATTGATCGTACCGACTTAGAATCGTTCATCCGCTCATGCGCAACAAATTTGCTAAAGATCACACATGATCAAATGCACATTTTATGATTTAATTTATTTTGATTATTTTGCAGTGGCGCCATCTGGCAGGAATAAGTCGTATCGGCTTGGAAGCCTTCGTCCTCTCATACACAACAACTTTGTTTAAGATATTTACATAATCAAATGCATAGTTTACGGTTCAATTCATTTTGATTTATCTTCAGTGGTACCATATATCGGAAATTAATTGCACCAAAAGCCAAAATACTAAGTTTATGATTTAATTAGGTTTGAGTAATTTTCAGTGCCGCCAAATTTCGGAAATTGATCGTACCGACTTAGAATCGTTCATCGGCTCATGCGCAACAAATTTGCTAAAGAACACACATGATCAAATGCACATTTTATGATTTAATTTATTTTGATTATTTTGCAGTGGCGCCATCTGGCAGGAATAAGTCGTATCGGCTTGGAAGCCTTCGTCCTCTCATACACAACAACTTTGTTTAAGATATTTACATAATCAAACGCATAGTTTACGGTTCAATTCATTTTGATTTATCTTCAGTGGTACCATATATCGGAAATTAATTGCACCAAAAGCCAAAATACTAAGTTTATGATTTAATTAGGTTTGAGTAATTTTCTGTGTCGCCAACTCTCGGAAATTGATCGTATCGACTTAGAATCGTTCATCCGCTCATGCGCAACAAATTTGCTAAAGATCACACATGATCAAATGCTCATTTTATGATTTAATTTATTTTGATTAATTTGTAGTGGCGCCATCTGGCAGGAATAAGTCGTACCAACTTGGAAGCCTTCGTCGGCTCATATACAACAACTTTGTTTAAGATATTTACATAATCAAATGCATAGTTTACGGTTCAATTCATTTTGATTTATCTTCAGTGGTACCATATATCGGAAATTAATTGCACCAAAAGCCAAAATACTAAGTTTATGATTTAATTAGGTTTGAGTAATTTTCAGCGGCGCCAACTCTCGGAAATTGATCGTCCCGACTTAGAATCGTTCATCCGCTCATGCGCAACAAATTTGCTAAAGATCACACATGATCAAATGCACATTTTAGGATTTAATTTATTTTGATTAATTTGCAGTGGCGCCATCTGGCAGGAATAAGTCGTACCAACTTGGAAGCCTTCGTCGGCTCATACACAACAACTTTGCTTAAGATCTTTACATAATCAAATGCATTGTTTACGGTTCAATTCATTTTGATATATCTTCAGTGTTACCATATATCGGAAATTAATTGCACCAAAAGCCAAAATACTAAGTTTATGATTTAATTAGGTTTGAGTAATTTTCAGTGGCGCCAACTCTCGGAAATCGATCGTACCGACTTAGAATCGTTCATCCGCTCATGCGCAACAAATTTGCTAAAGATCACACATGATCAAATGCACATTTTATGATTTAATTTATTTTGATTAATTTTCAGTGGCGTCACCTGTTGGAAATTAGTTATTCCAACTTAGAAACGTTCGTCGGCTCATGTGCTCATGCATTTGATCATAACATGATCAAATGCATAGTTTACTATTCTTTAAAGGACATACAGGCAGACAAACATTAATTTTAGATTAAAGCATAATATGTAGTACACATAAAGAAATAACATGATCACTGCGGTTTTCCAAAAGATTACACGATTTTTCAAGGTATTTGTAATTTTCTTACTATATGTAGATCTCATGCCTGCTCCACTGTTTTCCTTTCTGCTAGAACTTAAAAATTCCTTGTAGTCAGCACGATATCAGTCATATTCATCAACTAAAACAGCTTTCATCAAAGTCCTGAAATGTAAAAATCTTTGAAATAGTTTTGGAGTTATTCCATTTTTCCCCCCGAAATTTCGTTTTCTTGATGACATACCTAAGGATATGGAGCAGAAAATTTTACTTTAAAAAATAAAACTGCAAAATGATATGATTTCCATTTTAAGAGTTGCGTGAACTAAAAGAATTAAATTTAGAAATTTATCTCATATATCTGCGAGGGTGCAGCTTATTTAAAATGCGGACCAAATTCGAAAAAATATTGTTGCGCTAGTTGGTATTGTTGGTAAAATATTTGGACTAAATTCGGTTGCAGTAGCTTTATAGTTCAACATTTGAAAGTAACTAAGTGGGTTCCCTAGTATTTACTTTGCACAAAATTTAATCTCATAACCGGGTATAGTTTAGTATTAATAATATATTAAATACTTTTCGTTTAGCTTAATATTTAGTTAGAATAAACATGTTTATTAGGGTAAATCTACTTTTTTTGGATTTTTGGATATCATACTTTTTTTAAAGGTTTTACACGAAATAAAAACAATAGCGTAATTTTTTCCCCGAATTCCAACTCCTTCCCCTGCCTTTTTATACTAATACGACAGGTCCATGTACTTTATTAGGAGTTCCTAATGCATCTACCTTATATAAAGTCTGGACATTGATTAATAGCTATCTAATTTCCATGGTTCAATCTTAATATGCTGATTGTACCTCTGAATCTTTTTGATTGTTGATATAAAAAGGGGATGTTTTATATAAAAGAACTATAGACTGATTGTAACAAAATTTTACACACTGGCTGGTATTTATATATAAGATTATTCTTGCAAAATTTAGCGGCCGTAGCTGTCATAGTTTCTAATATAATAGCTTTTAACTGGCCTTTGCTACATTTTTTGGTTTCCGCGAGTGTTTTTTATGTAAAAGCTATAGTCAAACAGGGACCGATTCCTATAAAATTTGATATAATGAACAGTTGCATAAAACTTTCCCATTCCAAATTTAGTCGTCATATCTATTACAATTGTATTCAATGTGAACCGATTTTGTGCGTTTTCATACTTTTATAAAATTTTGTTCCTATAGGTCTTTTTGTAAAGGCGCTATTGCGCTTTTATCTGACGGATAAACTCCCATTTCTTTTTGTAAGTTTTTTATGTTGGGGCTATGGTCAAATATTGACCGATTATGACAAAATTTTGCACACTGGCTTGATATAAGATTTCCTTGTGCTAAATTTAGTGGCCAAAACTATTACAGTTTATCATTAATTGGCATTAAGGTCTATTTTAGGTGAATTTTAGGCTGTTTCCGCAAGTTTTTTGTATGGAAGCTATGGTTAAATGTGAACCGATTTTGATGAAATGCTATATGCTGCCTAGACCTTATGTAAAACTTATATATACCAAATTTGATCATAGCTATTATAATTTATCATTTATTAGCAAATAAGCGATTAGCCTAGACGAGGTTATACGGAAGTTATGGTCAAATATTAACCAATTTTGGCCGATTTCAAAATTTTCCAAGAAATGAAGAATATCTATGCCAATTTTTAGTGACCTATATCCTTTCGTTATTGTTTTATCGTGCCGACAACAGACAAACAGACGGACATCGCTCAATCTTAGGATTCATAATATGGTTTTTGAGCTAATATTAAGGAAATTACAAACGGAATGACAATCTCAATATACCCCCCATTCATTTTGATGGTGGGTATAAAAATACTTTATACTCATGAACAAAAAGGGGTTTATTAGTTTTATTAATTGATAACTAGACCCACATTATTAGATTCCTTCTCGATACTTGAAAAGGAGGCAGTTCCTCGCTCAACGTGCAACGCGAGAAGCATGTGTTTTCTGTTGGAAATTGTTCCAGTTGAATTAACTAAAGCATCTCGGACGATTTTCTCCAACACAATATTAAAAAGATCACATGACAAACTATGAATCCCCGTTTAGTTATGAAGGACTTCGATAGGTTCTTACCCATTTTAACTGTTGAGGTTGTATTAGTTAATGTCATCCTGCAAAGCCTTATTAACTTCGTAGTGATGCCAAACTCTGACATTGCATTAAACACCTTCGTTCGTATCGGACTGTCAAAAGCAGTTTTGCAGATGTCGTTTGAGCAATTGAGCTTTTCGTTACGATAAATCGGCAGCAATTTGATGAGGTTTGAGCTTTGTGACGTCAAAATTTCTTTGCGCTTCTGTCAGACGTGCAACAAAGAAATGATCGGAGTCCATATTATCTCCTCGAATTGAGCGCATATCCAATACACTTTAAAAGTATCTTTCGTCCACTGCAACATGATCAATTGATTTTATGTTTTTTGGTCAGGAGACATGAATTTTAGGGTGTGGAAACCCTATTCCCGTCCTAACTTTGCTTTAAAATCACTCAGTATTAATTTAATGTGATGATTGGGGCATCTATCATAGACTTCCCCAAGTTGATCATAGAAAGAATATTTAATGTCATTATCTTTTTCCTCTGTGGGTGCACAAATCAGGCTCAGGTGAAAGTATTGTTACGTTTTTCCCTTAAAAACATGGAAGGAATTCTTTTTGCAAACAACCGTATTCAAATTAAAACACTTGTAGTATGTAGTTTTACAAAGCAATACTTTTATTAACTTTAGAGTTAAGCACTTAAAACACACTTTCACAAATACTGTAAACAAACTTCACAAAACTGTTTTACAAATACTCTTAGTCACACTGTTCTCTTTATACGCGTCTTAATTAAAACTGTTCCACAATACTCGCCCATCGGCCTTATATAGTAGAGAAGAGAGTTTCTAGCAATTTCTGCAGACGTAAACAAAGAGCAGCTGCTGTTGATTACACTAACAATGTGGCTTACGAAAGTTCATGTGTGTTCCACTACATTCTCACATGATCAGGAACACACATACGTTGTACAAATAGATTATCTGAAGTTAACAGTAACAGAGAGAGAGAGAGAATGTAGATAAAAGAGAAACATGTTGCTATGCTCTTTACTGTACATAAGAGAAACATGTTGCTCTGCTTATTTGACATAAACAGAATAACAACAACACCAACAAAAACATCTAGAAAGTGAGGGGAAGAATTATAAGCAGTGAACTTTGCACAATGGGACGGATAAGTTTAAAATTCGTCACAGTATTAAGCTTTGACGCGTATTGAAAACCAGATTTCGCATTTCAAGACCATTTCATCTTATCTCATCATCACAACACATTTATATTCATCAAGAACATCCATCAACTGGATCAGAGCACCTTCGCTGTAAAGAGTTCGGATCATGGTCGTTTTTCCGTTTGCCATAGTCATTAATTTTATAGGGCTTTTTTTATTCTTAATTTTACTTTTTTTAAGTAATTGTTTTATTTTGGAGTGGGTTACTAGCCCGACTTCCAAACCCATGTTTTTTATCGTTCTTATAGGATAACGCGCGGCACATGTTAGCTAACTATATTAAAGGGTAGTTACCCGGGTGATACCACAAGGAGGTGATGGATAGCCAAGATAAGTCTAGGTTTACCAATCTAAGACGAATCAGAACCGTCCATATTTGACCCAAACTCTAATATAAGGCCTAATGACAGAAATATCTGAAATATGTAAGTCTTAAGAAAATGTTTGTACAATGACAAAATTTAGCAAATATGCAAGAAAAAGAAATGACATTTTGCCTCAGTGGTGGGAGTTTCATATGGTTGGGCTTGACCGACTATAGAACTTCCTTACTTCTTACTTTTGTATACGCTCTTTAATTTTGAGAGTGTCGGGTATACATTTTATCTTATTAGTATAGAATATCATATGGTCAGATTTGTCCGACTATGATTATTGAACAAAAAATTTAAATGGAAAAAAATTGTGCAAGAAGAACATCTTCCCCCTGGATGACTTAGACTAAATGATATCAATCATATAATAAAGAACAGATATACATAATTGTCTTCTTTGGGATAATTATGTCTAATTCGTAGAACTGACTCAAATATTTGTAAACCAAAAATCATTGATGAATCAAATGATTTCTAAAGAATCCCAGCAAAACTTTGGTAATGGCAAGTACTCTGATAACTGGTTACCTTGTAACGACTACAACATACCATCTGAATAAATAATAAGTTATTACAGAAGTACTTATTTGTAATTAAAATTGTAATTTAAACTGAATGGCCCCGGTTCAAATCCCACCAAAGGCAACTATTTTTTTAAGTTTTTTTTTATTAAAAGAGTCTTTTTAAATGATTTTTGAATTTTAAGAACTTAAATATTATCTTCTGTAAAAAACATTTGTAAAACTAACTCACGTTAATGAAAAAATACCATCATGAGTTAATTTTGATTATGTAGGGGATGTTGAATACCAAACACGATTCTAATTAGTCTTAACTTGGTAAGCCCAACTTATCTGGGTCATCCTTCATCTCAACTGTGGACACACACCTCCTCATGGTATCACCCGGGGAGCTAGTTTAACACCCATTAATATTGTGAGTTAACATGTTCCGAGAGTTGTCCCATAAGATCGATAAAAATGGGTTAGGATTACGGGCTAGTAACCCTCTCTTGAAAAAAAAATACAATGAAGAGGATAAAATTAGAATTGAAATGTCCCACTACCTAATGTTAGAGGAGGATGTCCGAAACTTCGATAGAAAGACCAAGTAGAGGAACATTTTTCAAAGCTTGGCCTATAAAATTGGAGAATATTCGCACAAGATCGAAATCCATGGTTTTCTAAAATATGCTCGGACTTTGACCTTAACAGGTTGTAACATTTAAGTAAGTAAGAGTCAATCTTATGTAAAAACTTATACAAAAAAGATTTAAATTGTTTAAGTTTTAAAATAATTTTAAAAAAGTTTTAAAATAATTACAAAAAATCGTATAAAAATATTTTTCCAAAAATTACAACAAAGCAAAAAAAAACAGGGAAAAACAGTTATTTTCACATGATTTTGGATCTAAAAATAAAAATTGTTTATATTAAATAATTATAAGCTGCTAAGTTTTCAACATATGAAGTAGCTCAGTGGAAGAGTCTCTGCCTAGCAGCCGGAGGGTCTGGGTTCGAGCCCGCATGGGATCATAAAAGAAATTTTGTATTTCGTTTAAAAATATATGTTTTTAATAAAACAACAACAAAAAAGTTGTTGCTGTTGTTGTTGTTGCTTTCAAATTGCTTACCCGAGTCATTTCTTTTCTGCAATTGGTAAGTACTTGCCTCCAATGGCATCCCCATGTTAATGTAATGACTTAAACAGCGAATGAGTAAGTAGTTCGTGTTCAATAGTTTAGCTGTTTAACTCATTATTTGGCAATGAAAAGTTTTACTGGGATGGTTGTGATATCTTATTTTAAAGGATAATTTATTTAAACATTTAAGTTTTTTTTATCAAAATATCAAGAATTTTAGTTTCGAATATTTTATTAAATAAAATAAAAAGATGAAAAACTTAATGAATATATTTAATACATACATTTATATTTATTACTAATAAATTATGATTATTTATGAAACAATAGAAAAAAATCGAATAAATTATTTGTTCATTCATTTTGTTGTTTATTTAATAAGTAGAAAAATAAAAACAAAATACAATACAATAATACAACAACTTAGGGAAAGTGTGAAAATAATTTGGTGTTTTCTTTTTTTTTTCTTTCAAGAAAACCTACGTAATTCTTGTGTCAAGTAAAAACATGATTTTTGAATTTTATTTTTTTCCGAAAATTTTTTTTATTCACACCGAGTGCGAATAAGTATGAGATTTTCCTCTTAAATTTACGTTTATCATTGGAATGGAAGATGTTTTTTGGGTACACTGAGAGTTAAGATGGAATAAACATTTTGGAATATTTTGAAATTATATGAAATAAGTTGTTCAGTGAATAAAAGATATTTAAAAAAATTTAATCTAAATATCAAAGAATTTGTTCTTAAATCAATAACAAAAAAACCTTGACTCAAAGTGACATATTTTTTCAGTGTCTCAATTCAGGCAAATCATCCAAACTATAGCGAATTTTTCAACAAATTATTTTGAAAAGACAACAAATAAATTTTGTTAAAATTTTATTACGCATAATTTCAAGAAATTAATTACAGAATCAAAATATTTTCAGGTTAAAATTAATTATAATAGATAATTTGATGTTTTCTTTTCAATAGAATAGACAATAATTCAAAATACTAAAACAAACAATTATTAAGATTAAGTAGGTACTATCAAAAGAAAATTAAAAAAATTGTAAAATTTCAACAACGGGATTGTTTTATCAATCTTTTTAATTTGTATACCCTTCACCACCATAGATGGAAAGGGTATTATAAGTTTGTGCTAATGTATGTAACGCAAAGAAATATTTGTCTTAGACCCACCTTTTAGTATACCAATAGGCTTAGAATCACTTTCTGAGTCAATTTAGTGATGTCCGTCCGTCCGACTGGCTGGCTGGACGGCTGGCAGGACCCCCATGTAAACCATGTAATAAAAGTACAGGTCGCGATTCTAAAGATAATTTGATAAAATTTGGCACAGATCATTGTTTTGATAATGGGACCATGGCTATTGAAATTGGTCAAAATTGGTAAATTATTTATGGTACCTCCCATAGGTCCCACTTCCCGTAATTGATATATTGGCCACAAATATCAATATTTTTTCATAAAATTTAAAACAAATATTGCTTATGGGAACTTTAATCACTGTACCAAATTTTGAGAATTTTAAGTTTATTTTTTATACCCTTCACCAATAGGTGAGAGGGTATTATAAGTTTGTCATTCAGTTTGTAATTTTTTCAAAATTTATACCGATCGACTCAGAATCGACAGAAGAATCGATTAAGGGAAGTCCGTCTGTCTGTCTGTCGGTCTGTCCGTCTGTCTGTTGAAATCATGTTTGTGAAGCTGCTAAAGAGCGCATCGATATGAATTGTAAATCAGATTTTATGAAATTTTACGCAGCACGCTATTAAATTTCATCAAAATCGGTTGAAAAACGCCTGAGATATCGCCAAAATACCAAAATTTATGTGCGACATATAAAATTTTTCATTGAAAAGTACATTTCAGAAAGAAAAGAAAAACCATACTCATGATAGACCCTTGAGGCCCTATGCTCCACTGGGAGTCAAGGATAACAGAAGAATGATAGACTAGACTTCATAAATTATATATCATATTATAGGAAATCCATTAGCAAAGTTCTCTGTTAAATTTCAAAATCGGCCTATAAACACCGAAATTATCGCCAAAACAGTGCATTTGATGTTCCCCAAATTGACGAAAGAGCTCACTTGTTTGAAAAATACAATCGAAAAATAAGAAAAACAATTTTCCTTGACAATGGGCCCACATAAATTATATATCAGACTTTAGGAAATTCCTTTGCAAAGCACGCTATTAAATTTGATGAATATTGGTCAATAAACACCTAAGATATGGTTAAAAAAGTAAAATCGATGTATTGCAAATTGGCAAATTCAAAATTTTTGAGAAAACTTTATTTGATTTTTTGCAATTTCTCAGGTGTTTATAGATCGATTTTAATAAAATTTAATAGTGTGGATTTGGGGAGAACCTGATATATAATTTATGTCGGTATATTTCTGAGGAGCTTCGTAAATCTGATTTCAACAGTCGGATATACTACTAAGAGTATACTCTTATATCTTAAATCAGTGGTCTGACTTTTGAACATTGCAACGGAAATATATTAATGTTTGATGGGACTGTATAATTCAATATCAGATTTTACGAAATCTTCCTACTCAGCACTCTATAGAATTTGATAAAAATCGATCCACAAACACCTGGAATATCTCCAAAACCCAACAATCGATGAAAATTTCCTAAAATTCGATATAAAATTAAAAATATATTTTTTTCAAAAAATATAGTTTTCGGCAATTTGCGGAACAGTGAGTCTGATGTGTTTATTTTAATTCTAAGACATGATATATAATTTGTCAGTATTTCTTCCAGGAACTCTATAAACTGCATATGACATGATTTTGTGGTCTGACACTCGAACATTGTGAAACCATTATAATATTTTCAGAACTAACATTAAATACATCTCAGTACAGTTCTGATATAACTCATTACAATAGAGATATCACCAATAGGCCAGAATCAAGATAACATTTTTTAACAAAATACGATAGAACTTTTGTGACTTTTTGTATTGAATTGTTGTATATCGGATTATCTCTCTGGGACTTACATTGAAAATAATTTGCTCAAATTGACAGCCTAAAACCTTTTTAAAAAATATTTTGCACATATATCTAAACCTAATAGTTGTTAAAGGAATATGTTCGTAGTTACGAGTCTACTCTGAAATGGTTCGATAAAAGATAACTTTTAAATATTATTCAGTCTAAATACTTGGCAGATTGACTTGGTTAACCACTGACTTTCTAATATAGCTCTGATATGTGCACATTCAAAATGCATGTATGAAATATAGTTTGGATACTAAGGCTAGAATAATACTTCTCAAATGTTATCGTTTACGTATTCATCTTAATAAGTCCATTAACTATAAAATTATAACTACTTTTCCGATATAGATATTTTACGTTAGTAACCAAAAGGTTTTCCAGTATAGGTCTGAAATCTATTCGAAAGTTTTATATCTCATTAATTCCGTATAACCTAACATTCTAAGGCTTGTATAGATTGACGAAACAATCACTCCCAAATATTATTGCCATAGGTTAGATCTAGATCGGTCCGCTTAGAGTTTTAGATAACTAACCAAGAATTTTTTTTATAACTGTCATACGTAATTAATGAATTCAATCATATCGCACTTATTCAACAAGAGGTTATTAACTCAAAATTTTTAAATTTTCACTTTTTTAAAGAAATTGATGTGTAGTAGTCTTATCTACCCACTGTAAAAATCTGACGTCATTCTCACTATAATTTCCCCAAAAAAAAAAAACTACAGTTTTACGCCTCTTCCTTATGTGAAAGTAGTAGTAAAATAAAATAGTTTTTTGACTCTACTGAAAATTTAAAAATTTTGAGTTAATACCCTCTTGTTGATCAAGTGCGATATGTAAATAAAGAATGAACAATATTTACCAAATATTATTGAAAAGGGACTCAACGGTTTACTTAGTTCAGATAAAAGTGCATAGTTATGAACTTTTCAGAACCGTTTTCTGAGTTCACGAATCACAAGCTATGCATAATGTATATGGTCTAAAAAATATCAGAATATATCTACACTTAAAAAGCTGTATTAATTGCAACGACCTTCAACTGATTATGAAATCCATATTAGAGGGCCAGTCATTTGTCACCATTGGTGAAGGGTATCTAAGATTCGGCAAGGCCGAATATAGCACGCTTACTTGTTGCATACATAATTTTGGTAATAGCTGTTATCAATCTGATGAATTTCGAGATAATCGTTCCATAGTTGACCCTAGCTCTCATATAAGTCCAAACGACGAAAACAGCTTAAATATATAAGTTTTGAGGAAATGTTTGTATGATGACAAAATTTAGAAATTATTTGCCCTTATACAGGAAAAAAAACACCTTTGACCCCTAAGGTCAAAGGTGTGCTGACCGACTATAGCACTTCTTACTTGTTTTAATTTAAAATTAACCTTAATTGATGCTGTTAATGGGTCCATGACTATTCGCGATGATGGCGGCACCGATAAGTTTTACATTTTTCGGCTTTAAATTTAGAAGATCTTTGCACTACAACATATAAAGCAATTTAGCAGGGAGTTACATTTAGCATGAACATAAGCAAAGCAATTTATTAATCATTTCTGTAGGGCTTAACTAAGTTAGTTGTCATAAACATATATAATTCACCATAAACTCATTCGATTTTGTACTTCACTTTTGGCACATGTTAAGTTTGGTCTAAAATTTGATCAGCAACCGACTTTAAAACCAAAAGCGATTCCAGATTTTTGAATTTTGTTATCAAAATATATGAAATTTTATCGAAATAGTATGTTCAGCGACGAACATTCAGATTGAATATGTGAACGAACAATCCCAGGTCATTGCACTTTTGGGTTGCATGCCAGAAGGCTTAACCTTCAACACTACGACTACTGCCGAAGCTGTCACAACGTAGAGGAGGAGGAAACGGTTACTCATCTTCTCTGCCACTGCCCCGCTCTTTCAACTCTAAGAGCCACCTCTCTGGGGGCACTTTATCTGCATGATTTATCCGATCTAGCGAGCATTGACATTCGCAAAATAGACTCATTTATCAAAGCTACAGGCTGGCTTGAATAAGCCTCTCATTGATGGGCTGGAATTAATTATTTTCGTTCTCTCTTCCAGTCTATCTCCCGCAGGTATCACAAAGGGACCGCTTCTAGGACCCAAGTGAAGCTGACTAACATTGGCTGCCTGCCTAACCTAACCTAACCTATCCCAGTAAAAAAATAGGATCATCCAAAGAGTACTCTTGGAGCGCTCCTTTGCGAGTAATGGATTACTCCATAAAACTCCGAAACTCATAGGATTTTTAACACAGCATGTCCGCAGACACGAGTACTCCTTTAAAGCTCCTTATGGAGTACTCCCTTTAGTCTTGAAAATGACGACAGAGGAAGTAATCGTTTTTGTCTCCTAAAGGAGCATAAAGGGAGTAAACATTCATATAAAATATAAATTTGGTTATTTTTTTATAAAAATAAGAAAATATTGATTTTTATTTATATTGGAAACGTGTCTTTAAGTGCTTCTGCAAGAAAATTAAAGAAGAGACAACGCGTAATATATTATTTAAAACATGCAATTAAAAATTCACCAATTACCGGAACAAAAAAAGTAAAACAATTTGTATTTGTTTATTTTTGATCCATTTCAATTTAATTTGAGCAAAATTTTTTTTGTTATGTCAAAGAAAAAAAAACTAACTGATCCTTGTTGATCCATTTGGCATAAACAACAAAACAAAATAAAAAGTTTCAATAGCTCGCTTATTACTCCAAATGGATGAACAAGTCATTACTCCTTTGTTACTCGATTATGGATTAAGCCATACATTTTTTCTGGGATGTTACCGAATTTGATGTGAAGAGCAGCCAAAAGCTTTGCAAGAACAAAACGCGCGAAACAATGGACAATTGAAAGTTGAGTTTGGTTTACAGTTTATGATAATACGGTAAGATTTAGCGTCTAGTAGACTCATGTCCATTGGGACAAGTACATGAAGTTTGATGTACTGAAAGCCAACGCTGAATAATTTATTCGTGAGATACCAACCAATTTTTTTGGAGATATATGCTAAAATTAAACACAACGTATGAGCTATTTAAGGTGTAGCCGCGGTCAACATTTACATGAATTCATCCTTAAATTATATTGGTAGTTCTACTGATTCAAATAAAGATTTCATACATTTCTTTAAATTTTATCGGTTTATCTGAAAGCTTTAAAAAATAATTTTCCTACTTAATTCTAAAATTTACAAAAGCGCCAATATTAAATATGCAAATTTATTTATGTATGTATAATTTTCAAATCCCATTGAGATAACAAATCAATTTAAACTATGAAAATGATCTTCTTTGACTTCCTTGGCCCTTAAGTAGTTGTAAGATTATACTATGCAAATAATCTTAGAAGTCAAATTTTAAATCATCCAATCTAAGCAGGTGTCTTCTGTCAAGCAAAAATATTTAAATGCTATAAAATTTGTATTTACGAAGATGTAAAATCAATGTGTCTGCATCTCTTAAACACATACAAATATTTATATTGACCTACAAAAGTATTTTTATAATAACATCCAGATTTAAACATCTGTCAATGTAAAAAGGAAAAGTTGTTCAAATATTTTTGCTCAACATAAGTTATTTACTTATGTTGAGCAAAGAAAAAGAAATGTTTAATGTTTGATGTCCCTTCGATTTTTGCAAATCATGAAGATAAAAGTATCAAAGCATTTAAAATTCTTTATTATCTTTTTTAGATTAAGGCTTTACTCACGCAAAACAATTCCGACCAAAGGATATCTTTTCGTAGAATACTGATTTACTCATACTAGTTTTATGAAATAATTAAAGTACTTTAATTTTCAGAATAGATTTTTCCTTTCGTCTTTAATTTCCAAATGTTGAAAAATGGATTAATCCTGCTTACCTCCGAATTAACTCATTGCGTGAAATCCTATCTACAAAAACTTTTATATGTAGACGTTCGCACCACAACGTAACAATTCCACTTTTTTATATCCACATTGAGATTGTTATTTCGTTTGTAACTTCCTTAATATTGGCTCAAAAACCAAAATTGATGTATATTCTGAATCCATTAGAAATTCTAAGACGATGCACTATGGTATTTCTGCTGCAAAAAAGGCATTTTTTGACTATCACTTTTCAAAAATCTAATAATGCCATTTGATAGAGAAGAATCTGGCAATGAAAAATCTATATTTTTTTCCTAAGATATATATACATATATATAGAAAAAATCGGTTGAAGTCAGCTAAATGTTGTGAAACAAAAATTTATGGTAAAATTATTGAAATTTAAAGGCTTATGTATCGAAGATATTTCAAGTGGAAAAATGTAGGTGTGAATTTTATTGAAGTCTGAGATCTTGTGTTTGTTTTAAAGAAAAAAAAAGTTTACTGCATACATAGTTTGGGAGATATGAGCGCATCAAGATTGTCCTATAAAATTTAGCATTGGCAGTTTTCGTTGGAGAAAATGTCAGTTGGCTCGGTTTACCTCCGTGCTCTTAGTATAATGAAATGAAAGACAAAAGGCTTTTCTTTCGAATTAGCTAAAAAAATTTAGCAACTTCTGTCAAACTTTTGAAAAAATCAAAATTTAGTAAAAAAACTTAGGAATATTGCTTATAATAAAAAACCATTGCATACCTTCAGGCTTAAGTTTTTAATCAAATTGCAGTTATTAATCCTAACATTAGCTCTTTTATAACAACAATTTATTAATAATTTATTGACAGCTATTTGGAAAAAGTGCATAAGAAATTAAAAAAAAAACAAAAAAGGACATAATAGATGCAGCAGTACTCCCAATTGGTATGCTCTCCGAGGAAGCAGAAGAAGCTCGATACAAAGATTATAGGAATTACAGATTAATGTTTTCTAGAAAGTGCAGTAGAACTGCAACAAATACCGATGTTTTTCATCGTTTACTTGAGTCTTCTGATCCATATATAAGTAATTTAAGACGACAACCTTATAAAAATGTTTCGGAATTGGATGATGTAGTTAAGGAAATGATAATTAATGAATAAAATATTTAAATATTGGCTTTAACCGGATTTCAACCAAAATTGGTAGAACTCTTTTTTAGATCAGAAAATAAAAATGTACCGAATTTTATCAAATTGTGGGTTATACATTGAAATGTGAAAAAATGGGGGTCCAAGGGAGGTACCTCAAGGAGTCGTCGGGTTTCAACCAAAATTAGTAGGGCTTTTTTCAGGATAAAAAAATAGAAGTGTGCCAAATTTTATCAAATTCTATTGAAAATTGGGGTTTATACATTGAGAAGAAAAATAAGTGAAAAAATAGGGGTCCAAGGGAGGTACCTCAAAGAGTCGTCGAATTTCAACCAAAATTAGTAGGGCTCTTTTCTGAATCAAAAAATAGAAGTGTGCCAAATTTTATCAAATTCTATTGAAAATTGGGGTTTATACATTGAGAAGAAAAATAAGTGAAAAAATGGGGGTCCAAGGGCGGTACTTTAAGGAGTCGTCGGATTTCAACCAAAACTAGTGGAGCTCTTTTCTTGGTCAAATAATAGAGTTATGCCGATTTTCATGAAATTCTGTTGAAAATTGCGGGTTATACATTGAGAAGAAAAATAAGTAAAAAAATGGGGGTCCAAGGGAGGTACCTCAAGGAGTCGTCGGATTTCAAAGTTTTTTTGAATTTTTCTTATCTATATAAAACTAAATAAGTGTGCCAAATTTCATCGTTGTAGGATAACTCCTTCTATTTTTTGCAGTTAGATGTATGAAGAAATCTCACTGTGTGATGCAACTATTAGTCAGTATAACAAATTTTATAAGATTTGGCGACGCCGAATATAACACTCTTACTTGTTTTGTATGAAAATTTTGTGAGTCGATAAAGAAAAATTGTTCAAACTTTAGTACCCGTGGCCAGGCCATAACAAAATTTTTGTGGAATCAACTAGAAGCCATTCCAAAAAAACGAAAAAAAATATTTGGAGTCAAATATCTCTCCCTAGGTGGGCAACTTTGGTCTACTGTAGAGCCCACTGTACTACCGATAGATACATCTGATATTTAAAATTTCGTCAAAATCGTCCTTTTAAAAATTGCTACCAAAAACAAACTCATCACGCTAAAATACCCGAGACGTCTAACTTTGGGAGCCCATAGAATAAAAACTAAATCTAATCTAAACGAAGGGAGAATATCGTCACCTAAATCGGAAAAGGGTGTAACTACACTTCTAGTTTTTTACAGGAGAAACAAAAAACGTTATAACTTTTAAACTTCAAGGAACATCAAATCTAAATTTTGGAATTGGGTCAACAAGACTTTGCTGATGGCTCTAAAAACTAAAAGGTTAAAAATCGTTTAGTTTTTGAGCAATTGCGAAAGGACAAAAGAGCTTTACTACAAGTTGAATATTTTCTGAAACCAAAAGGGCTTAAGGGGCATACACATTTTGAGGAATAATTTTAACCTTTCAAAATGCAAGTTGTTAATATCGGGTGATTAAATTTCAAGGGCCGATGTTGATTTTGAATAAAACACAAACTATTTAGGAAATTATTTTAATTTTATTTTATTATGATATATTGGTATTACTCAATTATGTATGGATCAAAATATCGGCCAAATGGGCGCCGCGAACACGTCGGCACACCTCCATTCGATGATCCAAATTTTCGATGACCCTGAGGCATAATGGAGGTTCTATGCCGTCAATGTGCCGAATTATCTCATCCTTTAGCTCTTGAATTGTTGCTGGCTTATCGACGTACACCTTTTCTTTCAAATAATCCCAAAGAAAGAAGTCCAACGGTGTCAAATCACATGATCTTGGCGGCCAATTGACATCGCCATTACGTGAGATAACACGGCCATTGAATTTGTTGCGCAAAAGAGCCATTGTTTCGTTAGCTGTGTGACAAGTGGCACCGTCCTGCTGAAACCACATATCGTCCACATCTATATCTTCCAATTCGGGCCATAAAAAGTTCGTTATCATCTCAAGATAGCGAACACCATTCACAGTAACTGCCTGAATGGCCTCATTTTAGAAAAAAAACGGCCCGATGATGCCACCAGCCCATAAACCGCACCAAACAGTCACTCTTTGTGGGTGCATTGATTTTTCGACAATCACTTTTGAATTCTCATTCGCTTAAATGCGGCAATTCTGTTTATTGACGAATCTACTGAGGTTAAAATGTGCTTCATCACCGAAGATGATTTTCTTCGAAAATTAATCATCCACTGTTGCCATTTCTTGCCACCATTCTGCCCATTCACGACGTTTGGAATGGTCAAGAGGCTTTAGTTCTTGAGCCAATTGCACCTTATAAGCGTGTAAATGCAAGTCTTTATGCATAATGTTCCTCAACGACGAGCGTGAGAGGTGCAATTGTTGGGCACGACGACGAGTTGAGGTGGACGGCTCTTCAGCCACACTATCGCGAACAGCAGCAATATTTTCTGCAGTACGAGCTATACGAGCATGTGCTGGTATTCTCACATCTTCCACAGACCCTGTTTGCTCGAAGTTTTCCACGATTTTTGCGATTGTACGCACATTTGGACGATCAAATTGACCAAAAAAATCACGAACTGCACGATATGCATTTTGATTTGAACCCCATTTTCATAATAAGTCTCGATAACTTTAACACGTTGTTGGATTGTGTATCTCTCCATGGTTCAAATTGAGTAAGTCTAAAATAGAGAAATGTCAAATACATAAAATTCTGAAAAAAACTTGGCGTTTAGGTGTGGTTCACATTCAACATCGGCCCTTACAATTTAACCACCCTTTATTATAGAGACGGTTTATTTTCGAAACATAATTTAATGTAAAAAGATAAGTTTTAAATAATTTAAAATAGGATGTGCAGAAGTTTTTTTAAAATTTATTTTAGAAACAACCACGTAACTTTTAAACGGTTAAAGACACTTAAATGAAATTTCATATAGTTAGAAAAGAGGAGCTTTAGAGTTGATGTGTAGACAAACAGTTCAATGTGCGATCGGAATGCTAACTTATAGCCTTTCAAAAATCTTAGTCTCGGATAATTTTTTTTATATGATAAGCAAAAACATCATAACTTTTAAACTAAATGAAATACTAAATCCAAATTTTGAAATTTAGTCAACAATGCAACAGCAAATGCTACTAGCTAAATATTTTCTGAAATATAAAGAGCTTAACTACAATACAAATTTTGAGCAACATTTTAAAGCTATTTTTAACCGTACGCATAAAAATTTTGTAGCCACATGTATTTTGAGTTGCTGTGTTACAAGCAATAAAAAAACCAATTATAGTTTTTGTGTAAGTTACGCCCTTTTGCATTTCTAAAAGAAGAATTAAAATCTTTTGCAACGACTTCAACGCGTTCAGAAGTTATTGAGTTGTAAACTTTGCCAATTTTTAGCAAAAATACCCGAGACGTCCAACTTTGGGAACCTATAGAATCTAAACGATATAGGATATGAGGCTGATTTTTACACTATAATATCCAGACACGAAAGGAGAATATACATTTTGAGTTTAAATAAAATCGAAGGGACTCAAATTAAACAGAATCATTCAGAATCAGAATCATTTAAAATAAAACATTTTCCATTTAGATCGTTTCAAAACGTAACTTTTCAAATCGATTTATTTAATTTATTTTTTTATCTATGGAGTTACTAATACAACAAAAATAAAATCCTTATGAACTATAGTATTAAAATCGATCGCACTAAAACGTAACCTTTAACTTTTTCAAATCATTCTGGCGGTTGGAAACGCGACTTAATTAAACATATTGCTAAGGCCCTATACTCCACTGGGAGTCAAGGATAACAGAAGAATAACTATGACTTCAAGGCAGGGATAGAAAGTGGCTTTCTTGATTTTGTACCAAATATTAAACAAAATATAATTTTCAGACCATAAAAGTACTATTTTTATATACAATATACTTTACTAAAGTGGAAGCATGTCGGCCTTAAAAAATGCCTCCTTTATTTTGTTATACTCAGAAAAATATCTGTGTTTAATTTTGTCACCATTTTAAAGTAGTTTTTGAAAGAAGATCTTGAATGGGTTCCAAACAAAATTTGCTATAGTCAGTTATACATTTTAATATCAGGGCTCCGGTTAGGGAGGAGCGAAAAACAATTTTTATTGAAATTTTGTCTTTTATTGAAATTTTGTCTTCCTAGGTCAATGTTCTGAGGTGGCGCACAGGACATTTATTTCTAGAAGCCATTTGTATGGAAAAAAATGGGAGTTTTTTCGGGTTTCGGTAAATTTCAACCAATAAAGATTACTGGATGTAGAAGACAACAAAATTAGCTCTCATTAGAGTTATAAAAGCTAAAAATCCATGCAGTAGTTTTTAAGTTATTTAATTTGCCCCAGCAAATTTTGTGTCCTTTTCAACACGCCTAAGTATATGCAGCAAAAAAATTTACTTTAGAGTACAGAAATTACAAAGTAAGACATTCCTTATCATTTAAAGACTTATAGGTACTAAATAGTTAAAATTTATTAAAATATAATAAAATTTACATAGATTTTTCTATCCTACACCACCATAGGTGGAAAGGGTATTATAAGTTTGTGCTGATGTATGTAATGTAACGCAAAAAAACATTTGCCTTAGACCCACCTTTTAGTATACTAATAGGCTTAGAATCACTTTCTCAGTGGATTTAGCGATATCCGTCCGTCTGGCTGGCCGGCTGGACCCCCATGTAAACCATTTAATCAAAGTACAGGTCGCAATTTTAAAGATAATTTGATGAAATTTGGCACAAATTGACTATTTATAGGAAATTTTTCGAAAATTTACTATTTTTAGGAATTTTTTTCGAAAATTAACTATTTATAGAAAATTTTTCGAAAATTTTCTATTTATAGGAAATTTTTCGAACATTAACTATTTATTCGTCAAAATCGGTGCATTATTTATGGTACCTCCCATAGGTCCCACTTCCCGGAATTGATATTTTGTCCACAAAAATCAATATTTTTTCATGAAATTTAAAACATATACTGCTACCAAAATTACTGTTCCAAATTTCGTTGAAATCGGTCCACAGTCGACCATAGCTCCCATACAAACTCATCTTTCAAAATGCACTAAATGAGACAAAAATCAGTAAATCGCTCGTAAATCTGAAGATAATGAGAATTTTGAGTTTATTTTTTCGAAGTAATCGGCCCACATTTAACCCTAGCTCTCATATAAGTCCAAATGACGAAAACAGCTTAAATATATAAGTTTTGATAAAAATTTTGTATGAAGGCAAAATTTAGCAAATATTTGTATCATCTTTGACCTTGACCGACTATAGCACTATATTACTTGTTTTATACTGGAAAATGGTACTTTTTTTAAGAACCGTTTCAAAACTCACTTTTTAAATTTTAGAAAATTTTGTTAAAAAAATATTCAAAATATTAAAGTTTTTGATCTTCATGTTAAAATAGACAGATTTGGTAATAAAATCCAAAAAAGTTCAGTTTGATATCTCATATGGCTTTGCCATACCTGCGACTTTAAATCGTAAAATTTCGCGAAAAAGTAAACTTTTGGACATTATTTAAGTAGATGCATAATAAGTTTTATTTTAGTTTTCTTTTGATTAAGCAAATACTGAATTTTATTGCCCAATCATGGGGAAATGTCCACTAGAAATTTCCTTGATATTGGATGAGCTTAACCCTTTTTTCATCGGGGTCAAAGATCAAAATTTGAATTTTTAGTAGTAAAAATACGAAATATTATGAATTTAGTGGCGAATTTCGATCAAAATGAATAAGAATGGTTACATTGTTTTATTAAAAATATTTTTTTTAACCCTTAACAAACATAGGGACTAAAATGACCCAATTTTTTTTTTCGAAACTTAAAATAAACTCAGAGACTGGTGCTAAGTCAACTAGAATTCTACAATTTTGCCTCAGATCAATTTGAGGAAAAGTCTATATTCGAAATTGTACCAAGTAGGACGCGGTAGTACTACGTTATCAATCGGGTTTAAAATGTATCAAAAAAGTACAATTGTACCATATTTACCATCCCAGTTAAAGGACTAATTAATCCCTTGAAGAGAATTTGACCTTTTTTAACAATTTCTAATGAAAAAAAAATTGTTTTCTCAATTTAATCAATGAAATTATTAAGTTTTGGCGCGAACGTCTACAAAGATCTGTCATTAGCCTCATGCTTGTAAACCCTTGTTATAGACCTATAAAGTTCAATATTTCCCAAAGAAATTTAACTTTTCGTATTTTTTTTTAAAGAACAAATAAAAAATCAATTTTTTATATTTTTTAGTTTTTTTTATTATTTAATTTTTAAATGATTTTGATTTACATCAATATAGAATACACATTTTATATAATTGTTTAATAAATCTTCATTTTGATGTCTAATATATAATCTTTGAATTTGAATTCTTCATCTTCTTTTTCTGTTTTATTATATAGAATTATGATTTAGAAGAATAATATTTTTATATAATAACTTTTAATATATATTTTTGTATATAAGATTTTTGTTTTTTTTATAATAAATGAATTAAATTTATTTATTTTATTAGATCTTAACAATTAAACATACACAAAAAAATATCAGGGTTTTATGTTTTTTTTTTTGTTATTATAATTAATATTATTAATAAAATTAAAAAAAAAAACTTAAATAAAATAGTTAAAACAATATAAAAAAACAATAAGAATATATGAAAATTTAATTAATTTGATTAATTTTAATTCTTGGTTTTAAAATATTTTTTTGTTTTGTTAAAAAGAATTTAGTTTTATAAAATTGTTTTAAAAAAATTTACATTTATTTAAAATATTTTTTTTTAACAAATTTAAATTTTTAAGAAAATTTTAAATTTATTTATAATTTTTAGTTTAGGCTTAAAGCTTTTTATTTAGTTTTACTTATAAGTTTATTATTTTTAAAAAATTATATTTAAGTTAATTTTGGATTTTAGGGTTTTTATTCAAAAAAGGGGGGAAAGGGTCAGGGGAATACAGATTTTTTTTAAATGAGGTTAATTTTGGATTTAATGATTTTTATTCAAAAAAAGTGGGAAAGGGTCAGGGGAATATAGATTCTTTTTTTAGAAATTTATATACTATCATCGAATTTTGAAGGGGGACTAATTGGTTTTTGTCAAAAAAATTGAAACAAATTAGATTTTCTAGGCTAAAGCTCAAAAACTTTTCTTTCTAAAGTTTTTTTTTATAAAAGCTTATCCCCTAATTCATAATTAAAAGATAAAGCTATAAGAATTTTATAGCTTTAAAATTTGTTTATGAATTAGGGGGTTACTTTAAATGAAACACAAAAAGGTTTAAAAACTATCCCCCTAATTCATAAATGGAATAAGTTTTATGACAAACTTTTCCATACAAAATTTCTACGATAAGCCTTTAATAATTTTATAATTCGTTTATGAATTAGGGGGGTATTGCTTTACAATTAATTTTTAGTTTAACGATTTTTTTTTAATCTTTTGAATATTTTTCGAATTTAACTAAATATTTTTGCAATATTTAAAAAGTTTCATTTAGAATTTCCAGAAAACTGCTTGAAATTTTTTTAAAAATTTCTTAAAGTGTAACATTGAAAGCTTTCAAAATAGAAGTTCAGAAAAGCTTGTCTCTTTAGAATAAGTTGCCTAGATTCTCTCTTATTTGTTACTCTTATAAAATCAGCTTTTAAAAGAAAAGTTTATATGACGAAAAGCTTTTGCTAATATCATAAAGCTTTTTAGTAAAAGCTTAATTTTGTTTTGTTTATCTTCAATATATCTTTTAAATTTCTAACGGTTTTATTTTCTTTCCTACACTTAGACAAATCTAAAGTCTCTTACTAAGATTTTCCTACACTTAGACAAATCTAAAGTCTCTTACTATTATATATCAATCTAAATTTAAATCATTCCTATATTTTAATTATTGATTGGTTTTAGTTTTTGTTTTAGTATTTACATTAATAAAATCTTTTTAAAAAAAAAATTGTTTCATTGAAATTTCCTATAGTTTAACATTAAAGTCTTAAGGATTAGAGTTATTTTTTTGTCGCTTTGCTTTACATAAGAAGAGAACACCAAAAAAATGTTAGTTACAAAAATCTCAAAACTATTTTAAAAATCTTTAAAATAAACTAAGAATTTTGAAAAAAAAACTATTTTTTATCCAAAATGAGTTTAAATAAATGCTATTTTTTCTCAACAAGAAGAGAAGCTCTTTAAAGGGGCGGGGCTTGGGTTTTTTTCTCTAAAAAAGGCATTAAGAGTATGTTTTAAACTTTTGTTTACTACTATTACTAAAAGCTCTTTTTTTAAAATGGTTTTTTGAAAAAAGCCTCTTTCTTTTAAATTATACGTTTAAACTTTTCTTAAGCTTTTAGTTTACTTCAACGCTTCCTTGGCTCTTTGCTCCCATTCGGCTCTTCTTTGATGTATGCCCTTAAATTCTCCCATCGTAGCTGATCTTTCGATAGTTTTACTCATATTTATAGGATCATCGGTGCTCGATGAGGAACTAAGATCCCCCAGTTTAATGGTGGTTCTTTCTAAAGTAGAGGAATTTTTGGTAGGCGAAAGATTATTATTATGATTATTATTGCGTTCTACGGACATGACTCTATAAGCTCCCGCCATCTTAATGGGTGGTAAAAAGCTTTTGTTATTGCCCACATTGGCAGCTTCTCCTCCATTGGTATTGTTATTATTTTGGTTATTATTAACGCCATTTATATTGCTCATACCTAAAGCCGAGTGGGAGTGGTTAGTTTTAGTAGCTCCCAAACGAAAATCTGCCAAAGAATTTCGATTATTGTTATTATTGCTCACCGCACTATTAAGGTTAGCCTGGCTATTAAGGCTTTTGTTAAGACTTATCGCTGTATTGTTTTCCAATTTGGGTAACTTATCCAATTTTTCATCACTGGCTGATTGATTTTCCTTATCACTATCCACATTTGTTGGCTGATTATTGGGGCTATTGAATTTCTTTAGGCCTTGGGGATTAGCTAAATTACTAAGTCCATTGTTGTTATTAAGCATTTTGTCTAGATCTTCGTCTTTAATTTTCAAAGATCTGCGGGCAAAAACTTTCATTAATTCAGGTGTGCCATCCTCCCTACCACTGACACTAATAACGCCATTACTACTGTTGCTACCACTGCTACCATTCATGGAATTACCATTAAGTGAATGCACAGAAGAGGCAAATGATTTTTTGCGTAAGATCACAGATCCCTCAATAGGCGACAAATCCTTTTCCTTTTGCTCATACTCACTCTTGATTGAGCACTTTTTGCTCACCTCTTCACATAAAGACTTCTTGCGCTCATATCTAAGTTCCTCCATTTTCTTTTCCACCTTATTACGCTCTTCACTCATAAACATACGTCTACGTTCCTGCAGAGAAAGGGAATTTGTATTGGAACTGCTATTGACAGGCAAATCTCCCGTTTCGGGTAGTTTAAAATGTTCGCGCTCATTAATGGTGGGTGTGGGTGGAGTTGTTGGAGTGGTGGGTGTTTTCTTTATAGGGCTCTTAGGTGGTAGTCCCGTACACAACTTGGTCTGCTTATTAATGGCCTCATGATAAAGACTTGAAAAACGTTTTTCTGTTTCTGGTGACGATCTCTCATTGATATCCACACTATCACTGCTTAGACGGCGTAAGCTTAAGTCATCCATACTGCCACCACAATCATTGCTATTTTCTGGCGAACTTTCCCTTTTCTCGGTAACTACTGATTCCTTAACATTTTTAGCCAAAACCACATGGCTTTTGGTAGCTCTACCCGGATCCACACGATTCAATTGTATTTTCATAAATTCGGGCACACAGGAGCGTGGTTTTTCCTCTGTGGACTCAACTACACTGGAAGCTCTTCGTGTGGAGTTTGTTCTCAAGCCATTCGAGGGTTTGTTATTAATAGCGGGAGCTGATTTTCTGATTTCAGACTCCTTAGTTTGGTTCTCAATAACATGGGCGTAAAGCATATTGGATTTAACTAATGTTTTCTCCCTCAACATTACACCCGCTGTACTGGGCGATAGCAAGACATTCTCTTCACTTAAAGACTTTTCTTTTTTCAAATTCAAAACCGAAGGTCGGACAATTTCCTTCAAAGTTATTGAAGAATCGGAAATTTGCATTACCTCATTCGCCTGATCTTCTGTAAGATTTATGGATTTTCTTATGACACTCACGAAAGGAGACTTGACAATTAAATCTATATTATTTTCGATTTCGGAAATATTTTTGTTACACGACGCCGAAGAAGTGCTATTGAAGGGAGAAACCACAGCCGCCGGGGTCAAGAGTTTGGTGGGTGTTGTCTTGCTATTCACTAAGCCCTGGGTGCTGGTGGTCATGATTATATTTTTATCATAGTTACTAAAGGATTTGCGATTTTCTCTTTCGGGCTTTATAAGTTTGTTGTCATTGATCTCAAAGCCCAAAGAGGTGTGTTTTTCGTCTAAAATTTCGGGAGGTGAGGGTGAGGTATAATCCTTTTCATTCAACACAAAATCTTTGTAATAGGGTACCCTTAGGTTAAGACTTAAGTCGGGCAAACTGGGCATGTTGTTGTGTACCGTTGTGGAGTCTAGATCATCTTTTGGTTCTCCATAAGCCCTAAAACTTCTAGACTTTTCTACCGATTTACGTTGTTTCTGTTCGTACATAGACAAGCGTACTGGGGTTGTGTTTAACTCATCATCGGATTTGTCCAATGAAACCATGGAAGTGTTGGAAGAGGTTCTGGCAAATGAATCCGTAGAGCGCGATACCTTTTGTTGGAAGGCCGAAAGACCCACTATCTTGGGTTTCTTTTCAAAATGATGTTCATGTTTAGTCGGAGATGTCGTGACACTGGTTTGTTGCTTGGTAATCTCACGTATAAGAGCAGTGGATTGGAAGCTTTCATTGGTTAAAGATTTTGAGAGTATGGATTCCTTAGCTACTGCTTTCTCTTCATTTACCTTGACCAAATCCTCATTGCTGATGTTCTGGGGCAAATAACGTTGACGGGCAGCAGCTCCTGTTTTAGGTTTAGCGGGAGACTTTTCCTCCCTCTTCATTTCCTCTTTAGATGCTATAGCAAAGCTATTGGCAATTGTGGTTAAACCCATAGTTTTGCCTTCTTGATAGATTTCTCTTTTAATTTCCTGACGTTTTTCTTCTATGGAACTCTCATAGGTCACCAAATCATTTTTGGCTTTCTCTACGATTGAAGAGCTTGAGGATATCTGAATTTTCTTTGGTTCATTTTGCTTTTTATCCAGCTCATCTTGATCGCCCTCATCAGCATTAGCCTTGGCTATAGAACGTTTCGAATTGCGATGCATAAAACGGCGCAAGAAACCAGTTTCTGTGGTTTCCATGGGCTGAGCAGGTTTATCCAAGTGCTCAGCTTTGATTTTCATATCTTTCACTTCCTCAGTTTGCAAAGTTGAGGATTCTTTAGACTCAAACATGGCGCTGGCCTTGGCGGTTAAATTGCGCAAGCCAAATATGTTAGTAGTAGTTGTTGTAGTGATCGTATTGCTGTTCGTTGAGAGTTGAGTGGTATTACTTGTATTCGTGATTTTTGTCGTTTTCGTTATGGACTCCTTGGTGGCAGTGTTTAGAGATTCGTCCATAAGTTTAGCAGCATTAACGCCCGGTGGGAGGGAACGAGTCTTAGCTTTGGTATCCAAATCTAAAATAGAAAACAAATCCCTTTGATAGTAAAAATACCTTTCGTAGTAAAAATAAAAATATACTATACCTTTTACATCCAATATTTGTTTGTTGGCAAACTTATTAAATTCCTCATTGGCCTCTGGTATGGAAGTCTAAAAAGTAATGAACAATTTATTTAATATTTGATTTAATTCATATTTGGTCTTTCTTACCTCTATGGTCCTTCTGTGCTGCCGACTGGGGCCACCCTTCTTCTTGGTCGGCCTTATGGCCATTTTATGTTTGGCCGCCGAATGCGATAATCTTTGCCAATCGTTTGAAAATAAATCTACCTCATCTTTGGCCTCATTGAACGATGAGTCACGATGTCTCAAAATATCCGATGACACTGATATACTAGACATTGTGGATGATCGTGAGTATCGACTGGTTGTGCTACGTTCCTGTACAATCTCTGTGGTGTTTGAACAATTTGCCGATGTCGTCGAATTGACCATTATATCATCTCCCTCATTGCTGTTCATGCTCAAGAGGCTTAGGGAGGATACTTCACTGTGTTTTTCGCCCAAACTCGATTTATTGCTGGTCGTAGCTGAAGCGCCTGATACAGCACGATTTGTAGTATGGACCGCCCGTCTTTGTGGTGAAGCGGGACTGCGTGGTAAGCCCAAATCTTCATCGGATGCATCCGGACGATTGCGTCGTTTACGCAAAACATCTGCTAGCTCGGCCTGTAATTGGAGAAGAAAATATATTGATTAGTTTTGTCTTCGAGAAAACTTTTTCAAAAAAATTAATTTGATGGTTATAAATTGTATACCCAGGTTTTCCAGCGAAACACTAAACGTGCTCGGAAGCAACTTCTGTTGGATCTTGTATCTCCAGTCATGGGATTTATTTTCATTTTAAATGGATTTTGTTTAAAATCAAGTATTTTCATTTTCAAGTGTTTTAAGGTATAAACTCTGGCAAATGATATACTATTAAAGAAATTCTCTCAAGACTCATAACTTTCAAATAGAAAAAAACAAATTATCTGAAAAGATTATAAAAACGAGGGCAATCTTATTACTCCTATGGACTTACGTTTTGAACTATTAACATCCAATGTAGGGCTCCACTGAAAGTCAAGGATAATAGAGAAAGAATAGGTTATATTGGATGCTAATAGTTCAAAACAACTTTGAAAACTTGAAACCTAACTTACACTAGCAAAATTCCGAAAGCAATTGAATAACGACTGATTAATCCCTATAACTGATTCCAAAGATGACAAGCTCAATTGGAAATATACTCCTTGAAGTTTTCATATATTTTAGGAATATTTCATTATCTAAATACCTATAACCAGTTCCTAAAATACCAATTTCAATTAGAAATCAACTGCTTAAAGTTTTTACATATACGAGGGGGACTTTTTATTTTTCGTATGCCGGCAAATCTAATGTCAACAGGTAAAATCTGGCAATACCATATAATAATTTTGATGCACAAGTGCATTTGTTTCGAAAATCAATTTGACAAAAAAATTCAAAATTTCAAGACAAGCTTTTCGTTGGACTATTTTTCGTTTTCAACTTAGATTATCTCAACAAGAATATGTCGATGAACTTAGATCATTGGGCTCAAAAGTAAAACACTGATATAGTGAATTAAAATGTCGAGGGTCGTCCAAAATCGGTTGTTGTGCCACCAAACCATCAATGTGGTGTGATAACGCAAGTTCAACGCGTGAGAAAAAAGCATCCTTAAACATTAGGTCCCACTTCAATACACTCGATTTTTCACGATACTTGTAAAACAAAATTGTTTTTGTTGGATACCCCCTATTTTATTAATAGTAGGTGACAAATCAAGGATATATATTAATGAGCCAGAAACAGCAATTGGCTATGAGTATTTCAAGACGAGACAAATCAAAAAAATGTGTTAGGGGAAGAAACAAATCAAATGGTCGACAGTTTCTTCGGCCTAATAGACTCTTCCGTTTGAGTAACGAAGAACTGACTACCAAATCAGGAGAAATTTGTAAAACTATCTATGAACGACGAATCATTCTCCATCATGGCAATGCGAGCTTTCGAACATCACGTGAAACAAGTAAATTTTTGAGCAGTCAAATCTTCGAATTTATGACTCATCCCCATACAGTCCTGACTTGGCACATAAAGACATCTTCTTCTTTACGAATATCAAAGGTAAATTAAGCGGTCAACGATTTACGAGCGCCAAAGAAGTACTTGATGCTTTCAAAAGCCATTTTTTGGAGGTGTCTGAAGAGGATCGGACAAAATTATTATTATAAAAGTTTTGAACGAGTGCAAAAGTGCATTGATTATCAAGGGAAATATTTCGAAAAACATTTTTACTTAAAAACTATTATATTATTTGCTATTCCTAAAACATAAATACTACCCCTCGTAATAGCCGACATCGACAAATTACAATGGAACCAGTGGCAAGTTTTCTGAACTTATATTTAAAATTGTGACCTATTGGGTTTTGTGCTTATCTTTTAAACGCACAGAAATATTTGTCTTAGACCTACTCATCGACTCAAAATCAAAGCCTTAGGCGATAAAACGATGTCTGACGCTAAACTGTAATCAAAATATAGGTCGCTACTTTGGAGCTATGTTTATGAAGCAATGCCATTGCATTCTTTTCAATATGGTCGAAATCGGTCCATTATTTCAGGTATTTCCCTGTACCTTTCCAAAAAGTAGGTTTTTTTCCTTCAGTGCCACAATTTTTTTTATTCTATATAAATTAAATTATAAGGCATATACATAATAGCAGAAACCACTATTAAAATTTACTGGAATCGATCCATATTTGAACAAATACCCATGCAATAGTTTTGAAGTTATTGCAATTTTCCAAAGAATATTCGTATTCATTTCAACATGCGTAAGCATATCGGGAGCCTATATTCAAAACCGGCTATGAACCAAATATAATATTTTTAAGGGAGAGGCAAAAAACTGTTTAATATCCAAAATATTTAAATAGAAGTCAGAGATGCAAAAATTATCAAAAACAGTTTCCCAATAAAAAGTGTTTTTGAAAAAATTGGTTCATAGACGGTATTGAATATAGTCTATCGATATGCAGCAACAAAATTAACTTTACAATACAGAAATTACAAAGTAAGACTTGGTTTAACATTTCAAGACATATTGGTACTAAATTTTGTTAAAAAAATAATCGAATTTTCATAGTTTTTTTTTACCATCCACCACCATAGGTGGAAAGGGTATATTGTGTTTGTGCTGATGTTTGTAACGCATATTGGTCTGAGAGCCACCTTTTAGTATAACAATCGACTTACAATCACTTCCTGAGTTGTTTTAATGTTATCCATCTAAGCTTGTTATCATTGTACAGGTCGCAACTTTAAAGACAATTTGACGATTCCTATACTTTTTGGGCGAAATCAGATAACTATTTCGGATACCTCTCCTAGGGATGCCTTCCTGAATATCAAATCTTGCTTATGATAACCTTAATCAGTGTACCTAATTTTGTAGGAATCGGCCCATATTTGACCGTAACTCCCATACAAGAAACATTCTCAAAAGACGTTTGTATACACATAAAAGTACAAAAATAATTAAACCTCTAAAGATAAATGTATTTGATTACTAAAACTTTGCACAGATAAATATTTTGTAAATATAAACCAATAACCAAAATTTGGTAACAATCGATCCACAATTGACCCTAGCTCATATATCAGGCCCTTAGCCGGAAATGACATAAATCTCGAAATTTAAAAAAAATTGCACTAAAAATGTCTCTACGACTTAGGGAAAACTTGTTTGATTGTTGGTCCATATTTGACCTTAGTAGTAAAGGGTATGATATAGTCGGGCTTGACCGACATTTTTAATGCCGGTTTTAAAACTCACTTTTTAAGTTTTTGAAAATTTTGTTTAACAAGCATTAAAAATTTAAAATTCTTCCATCGGCATGTTAAAAAAGACAAATGGTTTAATGAAATCCAGATAAGTTTAGGTTGATATTTAATGCGATTTCGCCGTACCTTCGATAAGAAATTGTGGAATTTCGCGAAAAAAGGAAATTTGTTGACATAATTTAAATAGATTTTGATTTTTCATGCCAAAATAACGGAAAATTATGAATTTAATGACAAACTTTGATAAAAACTATTACATTGTTTTATTAAATAATATATTTTTTAGCCATCAACAGACATCGGGACTAAATGATCTAAAAAAAAAGCTTCAAGCTAAGACTTTCTACTGATTAGTTATATATAAATTTAATATATATACTTCAAAAATAAAAACTATTCGCACTTGATCCCAGCCCATTTCATTTATTTATTAATGTAATAGACAATTTATTGACAAAAGCCAAAAAAAATATTAGTGGAAACAACCAATTCGTCGACGCGTTTCGATGGTTGGTTAGTTTCTAGGAGGGATATCCCAACTTTTAGACAGATCGAAAACCTAGCGTTATTACCGATTTTACAAACATAATCATTACGAATTATGTTTGTGAATCAAAGGCAACGTCTTAGATTATCGACTGAACAAAAGTAAACACAAACATCGTTCAGTTTCATCTTCCTTCACTTGCCACATTCTTGCTGCAGCCGTTATAATATATGTATTTAAGGGAAATTTCGTAAGCTCGATCCATGTTAGATCTAATCTTTCCTATAAAAGCCATTATCAAAAATGGTATTGTGACGCAAGTCATCGCCTATATATCTCTAAGCCTAAAATGCATAAATTTGTTGGAGTAGTTATGATCTCCTATTAACTTTAATCGTTTTAAAAACATAATATAATTCGTATCTATTCTGTTTTGAAACCTAAGTATATGCAGGGTTTTCGATTTTTAGTAGAATTAGGAAAACTTCTCCCGACTATGATGACCTATGAAATTTTGAATAGAAAAATTTTAATTATAAGCTTTCATGGCTATAATTTTCATTTATGATATAAACTAACAATTTGTAAAGCTTTTGAATCCAAAAATAACTTTTGTTAAAAACATTTTTTGAGTTTTTTTGTGGTCTCTCCATCAACGTTCGCAATGAAGTAGGTTATAATATGAATAGTCGGGCTTAAATAACTATACTTTCTAAGTTCTATTTGATAACAAGACGATCGACAGACGTTCAGCTTTCCAGACGGATATCTTTAAAACTACTCAGGAAGTTACTGTAAGTCGATCGGATGAGAAGGTTGTCAGACTTAAGTTTTTTTTTTATATTCTTAAGAATTGTAAAGATCATTTTTACGTTAAAGATCATATGATAGCAATATAGTTGGTATTTAATGAACTTTTACTTTTAACGGGAAGTTTTAATCCAATTATTGTGATATCCTAATACGATGTCTCTTTTTATCACTTATATTTTCAAATAATTAAAAATTTATTATTTTCTTATTATATTTATTTTACAGATCTTTCACTGATTCCATATTTTTCCGATCATTCATTGATCTATAATATATCTTGAATAAACTTTATTTTTAGTCACTTTTTTCATATTCCGAAATCTTACCGTAAATGAAATTTTTAATGGATTATGTTGCAATTTACCGGCCACCATTATAGACCAAATATATTTCAAAATACAATACGAATACAAAAACAGATACAATGAATCACACTACACTATTTCCTAATATTAAGAGAATAGATTTTTCTTTTCTTGGCTCGATTCTTCGATTTTTTAGTGTGTGTACACATAGAGCGACAACGTGCAACTGAAATCTTTCAAATAATTCAGGCACCCTCATATTCTTGAAGGGCACAAAAAGCAAACAGGCAGGCAGTCAAACGAACAGGCATTCGATACAAATAATTTTTTTTTTTGTTGTTGAAAATTTTAGCCTGGCGCTCGAAATTGCAGGCAACAGCCCAAAAAAGAAAAACAGGCAAATACAAATGCATGGCACTCAATATTATAACAAGAAACCGAATATTGAAAATGTTTTACTTGCCACAAACAGGAAAACTATAGACGATTTAAGCAGCAGCAACAAATAAATACAAACAAGAAAATGTTTATCTGGTTTTTGTCAAAAACAAAATTACTTATAACATTCACTGTAAACAATAAAAGAAAATGAGGAAAAACAGATAGAAAATCTTATAATATCGAAATTCAAGGCTACAATGTAAATACATACTGATGTTCTAAGACACCCTATATTTGGAATCACAGGAAAGCCTCGATTTAAGTGATCAAGATTGGAGTATTTTAAGTTTCCTAAAAAAAAACGGTTACCACATGACTAGCCAAAAGGTTTAGTAGCTACTTTTAGTTGTAACACAGGAGTCATTCACGTAATTTAAAACTTAACACCTTGCAGCAGATCAAATTTTCCTACGACAGGTAGTATTTTGATATAAACCATAAAACCTGTGTATTTCTTACAATCGTGTGTAAGATTTATTATAACAATTGATACGTCACTTGAAAAATTTTGAAAATTTTCCTATAAAAATAGTAAAATTTTGAAAATTTTCATATACAATAGTAAAATTTTGAAAAATTGCCTATAAAAATAGTAAAATTTTGAAAATTTTCATATAAAAATAGTAAAATTTTGAAAATTTTGCTATAAAAATAGTAAAATTTTAAAATTTTCCTATAAAAATGGTAAAAGTTTGAAAGTTTTCCAATAAAAATAGGAAAATTTTCATTTCCTATAAAAATATTAAAATTTTCCTATAAAAATGGTAAAATTTTGAAAAAAAACTTTAAAAATTATACTATAAAAATAGTAAAATTTTGAAAATTATACTATAAAAATAGTAATATTTTGAAAACTCTCCTATAAAAATAGTAAAATTTTGAAAATTTTCCTATAAAAATAGTAACATTTTGCAAATTTTCCTATAAAAATGGTAAAATTTTGAAAAATTTCCTCTAAAAACAGTAAAATTTTGAAAAATTTCACATAAAAACAGTAAAATTTTGAAAAATTTCCTATAAAAATAGTAAAATTTTGAAAATTTTCCTATAAAAATGGTAAAATTTTGAAAATTTTCCTATAAAAATAGTAAAATTTTGAAAATTTTCCTATAAAAACATTAAAAATTTGAAAATTTTAATATAAAAATAGTAAAATTTTGAAAATTTTCCTATAAGAATAGTAAAATTTTGATAATTTTCCTATAAGAATAGTAAAATTTTGAAAATTTTCCTATAAAAATAGTAAAATTTTAAAAATTTTCCTATAAAAATAGTAAAATTTTAAAAATTTTCCTATAAAAATAGTAAAATTTTGAAAATTTTCCTATAAAAATAGTAAAATTTGAAAATTTTCCTATAAAAATAGTAATATTTTGAAAATGTTCCTATAAAAATAGTAAAATTTTGAAAATGTTCCTATAAAAATAGTAAAATTTTGAAAATTTTCCAATAAAAATAGTAAAATTTTGAAAATTTTCCTATAAAAATAGTAAAATTTTGAAAATTTTCCTATAAAAATAGTAAAATTTTGAAAATTTTCCTATAAAAATAGTAAAATTTTGAAAATTTTCCTATAAAAATAGTAAAATTTTGAAAATTTTCCTATAAAAATAGTAAAATTTTGAAAATTTTCCTATAAAAATAGTAAAATTTTGAAAATTTTCCTATAAAAATAGTAAAATTTTGAAAATGTTCCTATAAAAATCGTAAAATTTTGACAACTTTCCTACAAAAATAGTAAAATTTTGAAAATTGTCCTATAAAAATAGTAAAATTTTGAAAATTTTCCTATAAAATAGTAAAATTTTAAAAATTTTCCTATAAAAATAGTAAAATTTTGAAAATTTTCCTATAAAAATAGTAAAATTTTGAAAATTTTCCTATAAAAATAGTAAAACTTTGAAATTTTTTTTGTAAAAACAGTAAAATTTTGAAAATTTTCCTGTAAAAATAGTAAAATTTTGAAAATTTTCCTATAAAAATAGTAAAATTTTCCTATAAAAATAGTAACATTTTGAAAATTTTCCTATAGAAATAGTAAAACTTTGAAAATTTTCCTATAAAAATAGTAAAATTTCAAAAATTTGAAAAATAACAAATTTTTCCTATAAAAATTGTAAATTTATGAAAATTTTCCTGTCAAAATAGAAAAATTTTGAAAATTTTCCTATAAAAATTGTCAAAGTTTGAAAATGTTCCTAAAAAATAGTAAAATTTTGAAAATGTTCCTATTAAAATCGTAAAATTTTGACAACTTTCCTACAAAAATAGTAAAATTTTGAAAATTTTCCTACAAAAATAGTAAAATTTTGAAAATTTTCCTATAAAATAGTAAAATTTTAAAAATTTTCCTATAAAAATAGTAAAATTTTGGAAATTTTCCTATAAAAATAGTAAAATTTTGAAAATTTTCCTATAAAAATAGTAAAATTTTGAAAATTTTCCTATAAAAATAGTAAAATTTTGAAAATTTTCCTATAAAAATAGTAAAATTTTGAAAATTTTCCTATAAAAATAGTAAAATTTTGAAAATTTTCCTATAAAAATAGTAAAATTTTGAAAATTTTCCTAAAAAAATAGTAAAATTTTGAAAATTTTCCTAAAAAAATAGTAAAATTTTGAAAATTTTCCTATAAAAATAGTAAAATTTTGAAAATTTTCCTATAAAAATAGTAAAATTTTGAAAATTTTCCTATAAAAATAGTAAAATTTTGAAAATGTTCCTATAAAAATAGTAAAATTTTGAAAATTTTCCTATAAAAATAGTAAAATTTTGAAAATTTTCTTATAAAAATTGTAAAATTTCGAAAATTTTCCTATAAAAATAGTAAAATTTTGAAAATTTTTCTATAAAAATAGTAAAATTTTGAAAATTTTCCTATAAAAATAGTAAAATTTTGAAAATTTTCCTATAAAAATAGTAAAATTATGAAAATTTTCCTATAAAAATAGTAAAATTTTAAAAATTTTCCTATAAAAATAGCAAAATTTTGAAAATTTTCCTATAAAAATAGTAAAATTTTGAAAATTTTCCTATAAAAATAGCAAAATTTTGAAAATTTTCCTATAAAAATAGTAAAATTTTGAAAGCTTTCAAATTTTCCTATAAAAATAGTAAACTTTTGAAAATGATAATATAAAAATAGTAAAATTTTGAAAATTTTCCAATAAAAATAGTAAAATTTTGAAAATTTTTCTATAAAAATAGTAAAATTTTCAAAATGTTCCTATAAAAATAGTAAAATTTTGAAAATTTTCTTATAAAAGTAGAAAAAATTTTAAACATTTTCCTATAAAAATAGTAAAATTTATAAGATTTTCGTATAAAATTAGTAAAATTTTGAAAATTTTCCTATATAAAAAGTAAGATTTTGAAAATTTTCCTATAAATATAGTAAAATTTTGAAAATTTTCCTATAAAAATAGTAAACTTTAAAAAAAAATTGTTAGTAATTTGCCTGAGTGTAAAGTAGTTGTAGAATAGACGAGTTAGTAAGTCTTGGGGCCAACCCACAAATTTTTGAGTTTTTAAAACAGTTTTTGTACTTAATTAATATGTTTCGCAATATCTGCAATAAACAATTTACACGTACATTTACACCCATCACCTCACAAATCGAGGTACTACTGTATTGTTAAATAAAAAAGGAATATTGGAATATACAAACATTTGCTCTAGAAGATGCAGAAGAAAAACAAACATTTCTAATAAATATTAGAAAAATTCTAGGCCTAAGCTAGAACATGACACTAACGAGTCTATAGTAAATATTTATTGCTACAAAAGGAAAACTAACGAATAAAACTGAAGCTAATGAAGAATGAATGATAAGTAGAAAATGTTGAAGCAGATCCATCCACTACACTTTCCAACACACACCCCATATTTATAGAACCCTGTTGTAAGTTACTTATTAAATGCATGTTGCTTGTATGTTAGTTGCAAGGTTGTTGTTGCTGTTGTAGCTGTAGCTGTTGCTGCCGCACTTAGTTTTACTTAAGGTAATCCCCTCCTATACTTATCGCACTGCTCAGCATTAGACTTATGTATTTAAAGTGCAATGTAACTAAAGATAGATGATAGAGATTATCTAAAATAGTTTAATATTAGACAATAAGTTACACTACGCTTTAGGTGAATAAGGGTGCATTCTCTTGTACTTATTAGAATAATAATTATACTATAACCTTATATTTAGGTAATTTTCTTGTACTCGAAATATAGTCTTATACTCAGACTACAGTCGTTTGCTCAGACTATGGTCCTATATGTAGACTATAGTCTTATACTTAGACTACGGTCTTATACTCAGGCTAAAGTATTATACTCATAATATAGTGTCATACTCAGACTATAGTTTTATATTCTGACTAAAGCCTTTTACTAAGACTATAGTTTTATACTCAGACTTTAGTCTTATACTCAGACTATAGTTTTATACTCAGACTTTAGTCTTATACTTAGACTACGGTCTTATACTCAGGCTAAAGTATTATACTCATAATATAGTGTCATACTCAGACTATAGTTTTATATTCTGACTAAAGCCTTTTACTAAGACTATAGTTTTATACTCAGACTTTAGTCTTATACTCAGACTATAGTTTTATACTCAGACTTTAGTCTTATACTCAGACTATAGTTTTATACTCAGACTTTAGTCTTATACTCAGACTATAGTTTTATACTCAGACTATAGTCTTATACTCAGACTATAGTCTTATATTCAGACTACAGTCTTATACTTATAATACGGTCTTATAATCAGACTATAGTTTTATACTCAGACTAAAGTTTTATGCTCAGACTATAGTCTTATACTCATTCTATAGTCTTATAGTCATACTAAAGTAGACTATAGTCTACCCTGTTCAAATAACTCACAGTGTACTTCAACTATTCTCTGCATCCTAGTCATCGGCTGAAAATTTAAACAAAACTAAAACACGTACATTTCCACTTTGTGACAAATAACACGCTTGCATTTCAATCTAATCAATGTCCGTACCAGATGGTTTTCTTTCTCTCTTTGTTATCACTCTACTTCAGCGCTCGTCTTCATACTTTCAGTAACAAATTTTCCCTATTCTTTAAGTAGTTTTTTTTAGAATTTTCATCGCTTTAAGCACCGAAAGCATATTCTATGCTCTATAGCTCACAAATTGGGCAGGGTTTATGTTTTAATGGGGTGCACGTTAAGGAAATAGAGAAATAAAGTAAAATTGGACAGAATATTTCCGTAAGGAAGGCATTAATAATATAAATACAATGTTATTTCAAGTATCTCATTAGATGCTAAAAATATCTACTTGGGTTATTTGTTGCTGTTGTTGTTTTCTGAATATTTATTTTATTTGTTTTTATTGTTAGAAAATGCAATTAATTAAATGCTGCTGTGGAAGGGAAATGATATAAGATATTTTTGGATAAGATATACACCGACAGAAATCTATGTATGACTTAAAGTAAAAATTTGAAAAAAATCCATTAGAAATTTTCCAATAAAAATAGTAAAATTTTGAAAATTTTTCTAAAAAATTAATAAAATTTTGAAAATTTTCCTATAAGAATAGTAAAATTTTAAAAAATTTCCTATAAAAGTAGTAAAATTTTGAAAAAATTCCTGTAAAAAAGTAAAATTTTCTATAAAAAGAGTAAAATTTTGAAAATGTTCCTATAAAAATAGTAAAATTTTAAAAATTTTCCAATAAAAATAGTAAAATTTTGATAATTTTCCTATAAAAATAATAAAATTTTGAAAATTTTCCTGTAAAAATAGTAAAATTTTGAAAATATTCCTATAAAAATAGTAAAATTTTTAAAATTTTCCTATAAAAATAGTAAAATTTTAAAAAATATTCCTATAAAAATAGTAAAATTTTGAAAATTTTCCTATAAAAATAGTAAAATTTTGCAAATTTTCCTATGAAAATAGTAAAATTTTGAAAATTTTCCTATGAAAATAGTAAAATTTTAAAAATTTTCATATAAAAATTGTAAAATTTTCATTTGAAAACAGTAAAATTTTCTTATAAAAATAGTAAAACTTCAAAAATTTTCCTGTAAAATAGTAAAATTTTAAAAAAATTAATAAAATTTTGAAAATTTTCCTATAAGAATAGTAAAATTTTAAAAAATTTCCTATAAAAGTAGTAAAATTTTGAAAAAATTCCTGTAAAAAAGTAAAATTTTCTATAAAAAGAGTAAAATTTTGAAAATTTTCCTATAAAAATAGTAAAATTTTAAAAATTTTCCAATAAAAATAGTACAATTTTGATAATTTTCCTATAAAAATAATAAAATATTGAAAATTTTCCTGTAAAAATAGTAAAATTTTGAAAATATTCCTATAAAAATAGTAAAATTTTTAAAATTTTCCTATAAATATAGTAAAATTTTAAAAAATATTCCTATAAAAATAGTAAAATTTTGAAAATTTTCCTATAAAAATAGTAAAATTTTGAAAATTTTCCTATGAAAATAGTAAAATTTTGAAAATTTTCCTATGAAAATAGTAAAATTTTAAAAATTTTCATATGAAAATTGTAAAATTTTCATTTGAAAACAGTAAAATTTTCTTATACAAATAGTAAAACTTCAAAAATTTTCCTATAAAATAGTAAAATTTTAAAAAAATTTCATATAAAAAAAAATACAATTTTTGAAATATTCTAATTCTAAAAATCTTCCTTCTTTTTCTATAAAAATATTTAAATTTTGAACATTTTCCCATAAAGATAATTAAATTTCAAAATTGTATTATTAAAATATTAAAATTTTCTATAAAAATAATTAAAAGGTTAAAAATTTTCCTATAAAAATAGTAAAATTATTAAAATTTTCTTATAAAAATAGTAAAGTTTTGAAAATTTTCGTAAAAAATAGTCAAATTTTTCTATCAAAATAGTAAAATATTGGAAATTTTCCTATAAAAATAGTAAAATTTTGAAAATTTTCCTATAAAAATAGTAAAATTTTAAAAATTTTCCTATAAAAATAGTAAAATTTTAAAAATGTTCCTATAAAAATTAGTAAAATTTTGAAAATATTCCTATAAAAATAGTAAAATTTTGAAAATTTTCCTATAAAAACGGTAAAATTTTTAAAATTTCCTTATAAAAGTAGTAAAATTTTGAAAATGTTCTTATAAAAATAGGAAAATTTTGAAATTTTTTGTAGAAAAATAGTAAAATTTTGAAATTTTCCTATAAAAATCGTAAAATTTTCTTATAAAAATGATAAAATTTTCTTATAAAAATAGTAAAGTTTTACTATAAAAATAGTAAAATTTTAAAAATTTTCCTATTGAAATAGTAACATTTTGAAAATTTTTCGATAAAAATGGTAACATTTTTCTATCAAAAATGGTAATTTTTTGAAAATTTTCTTTTAAAAACAATTTTTAAAATTTTCCTTTAGAAAAAATAAAATTTTGAAAATTTAAGTAATAACATTTTGAAAATTGCTCTTTTAAAAATATTTCTATAAAACTTGAAAGATTTTTTAATTTTTCTATAAAAATAGAACAATTTTTAAAATTTTCCTATACAAATTTTAAAATTTTCCTATAAAAATTGAAAATTTTAAAATATTTTCGTATAAAAATAGTAAAATTTTCCTATAGAAATAGAGAAATTTTCAAAATTTTCCTATAAAAATAGAGAAATTTTCAAAATTTTCCTATAAAAAAATAATAAAATTTTAAAAATTTTTCTTTAAAAGTAGTAAAATTTTGAAAATGTTTCTATTAAAATAATAACATTTTGAAAATTTTATTATAAAAATAGTATAGTTTTGAAAATTTTGCTATAGAAATAGTAACATTTTTAAAGTTTTCCACATTTCCCTATAAAAATAGTAACATTTTTAAAGTTTTCCTATAAAAGTAGTAAAATTTTTGAAAACTTCTTATAAAAATTTTGAAAAATTTGTTTTAAAAATAGTAAAATTTTGAAAATATTCCTTTAAAATAGTAAAATTTTTAAAACTATAAGAAAAGTAAATTTTTGAAAAATTTTCTTTAAAAATAGAAAAATATAAATAGTAAAATTTTGAAAATTTTCTTATAAAAATAGTCAAATATTAAATATTTTCCTATAAAAATAGTAAAATTTTAAACATTTTCCTATAAAAATAATAAAATTTTGGTTATATTCGAATAAAAATATTAAAATATTGATAATTTTCTTATAAAAATTGTAAAAATAAAAAATTTTCCTAAAAGAATAAAAAGATTTTGAACTTCTGTAACTTTTTTTTTAATAATAAAAATTTTGAAAATTAACTAGAAGTTTTCGCTGCGTGTAGCTTCCAGTAATTCATCTTATTATACCCATAGGCACATATTGAAACAGTTTTTTACGCTTATTTCAACAAGTCTGTTATCACTCCATATCTCTCTGCTGATCATAAAGCGATTCAAATGTCCGTCCACTAGTGACTCTAACAAATTTAATTTCAAGAAATCGAAAAGTGTGTAATTTAATTACAAAAATATTTACAACACAAAAAAAATAACAACTAAAAAGATTTTTTCCATAGATTAACAACAAATAAACTTGACTGACGTTGCAGCAAATGTAAAAGATAAGATTTGTGGACTTAAATGAGAAATTTTTTGAATACAGTAGTAACTCGTTTCTTAAAATATTCAGTTCAAGAATATGATCAATTAAGTCAAGGTTTAAGTTGTTTAGAGTTTCGAGGTCTTACTGTTAAGTAGAAGGAAATTAAGTAAAGAACTAAATGATAATTTGATAAAGCGAATGCATAGACCTTTAAGAGTTGTTCTGGTCTCTAGTTTGAAGACTAAATTTTACGACTGCCGTGAGTAGACTCTTCTAAAGTAAACACAATTAAAATGTAGTAAATTTTGAAAAAAATAATTAAACAATTTTAAAATACTTTTCTTTTGACTTCGGATCTTATCATCCTTTAATGCTTTTAAAGTTCATTGATCTGTTGCTAGAAAATAAATAAGAAGTTAAATATAATCACTAAATGATAGATTCAAATGGTAGTAAATTCATAAATGATTTACATAAATATTATGTAAGTTTTAAGTATTTTTTGCAATCTTTGAAAACATTATCCACAATTGTCTTGAAATGTTTGCACAGTTTCTGTTAACATGGCCAAGTTAACCCACTACTACTATTATTCCCCTGTCTTTACTTTAACTGGATATGAATATGACTTCGCAAGTTTGTAATAAATTGAATACTGGAGTTTTTCTGAGCTGCTTTTTAATGCGCTAATGCTTGTTCCCTGTCTTTTGCAAAAGACTTACATATATTTTTTATTTTTGAATTTTTATGAACATTTTACCTAGTTTTTGTTTCTACATTCAATACAAATGACAAATGCAATGTAATAATAGACAATAACAAAGCGACAATAACACGAAGCAAAAATAAAATTTAAACAACAAACTTGTTTACTGCACAGTGGGATTGAAAGTTTAAAAGATAGAGAAAAAAAATATTTTCCTTTAGAAATAGAATAGTTTTGAAAAACTTCCTATTAAAATAGTAAAATTTTAAAAATTTTAAAATTTTCACATGAAAATAAAAAGATTTTGAAAATTTTAAAAATTTTCATATAAAAATAGTAAAATTTTGAATTTTTTTTTTATAAAAAAAATAGTAAAATTTTGAAAATTTTCCTATAAAAATAGTAATATTTTAAAAATGTTCCTATAAAAATAGTAAAATTTTGAAAATGTTCTTCTAACAATAGTAAAATTTTGAAAATGTTCCTATAAAAATAGTTAAATTTTGAAAACTTTCCTATAAAAATAGTAATAGTTTGAAAATGTTCCTATAAAAGTAGTAAAATTTTGAAAAATTTCTTATAAAAATAGTAAAATTATGAAAATTTTCCTATAAAAATAGTAAAATTTTGAAAAATTTTCCTATAAAAATAGTAAAATTTTGAAAATTTTCGTATAAAAATAGTAAAGTTTTGAAAATATTCCCAAGAAAATAGTGAAATTTTTGAAATTTTCCTACAAAAATATTAAAATTTTTAAAATATTCCTATAAAAGTAGTAAATAAAATTTTGAAAATTTTCCTATAAAAATAATAAAATTTTGAAAAGTTTCCTATAAAAATAGTAAAATTTTGAAACGTTTCCTATAAAAATAGTAAAATTTTGAAAATTTTCCTATAAAAATAGTAAAATTTTGAAAATTTTACTATAAAAATAGTAAAATTTTGAAAATTTTCCTATAAAAATAGTAAAATTTTGAAAATTTTCCTATAAAAATAGTAAAATTTTGAAAATTTTCCTATAAAAATAGTAAAATTTTGAAAATTTTCCTATAAAAATAGTAAAATTTTGAAAATTTTCCTATAAAAATAGTAAAATTTTGAAAATTTTCCTATAAAAATAGTAAAATTTTGAAAATTTTCCTATAAAAATAGTAAAATTTTGAAAATTTTCCTATAAAAATAGTAAAATTTTGAAAATTTTCCTGTAAAAATAGTAAAATTTTGAAAATTTTCCTATAAAAATAGTAACATTTTGAAAATTTTCCTATAAAAATAGTAAAATTTTGAAAATTTTCTTATAAAAATAGTAAAATTTTGAAAATTTTCCTACAAAAATAGTAAAATTTTCCTATAAAAATAGTAAAATTTTGAAAATGTTCCTATAAAAATAGTAAAATTTTGAAAATGTTCCTATAAAAATAGTAAAATTTTCGTATAAAAATAGTAAAATTTTGAAAATGTTCATATGAAAATAGTAAAATTTTGAAAATTTTCCTATAAAAATAGTAAAATTTTGAAAATTTTCCTATAAAAATATCAAAATTTTGAAAATTTTCCTATGAAAATAGTAAAATTTTGAAAATTTTTCTATAAAAATAGTAAAATTTATTTTTTTTTTTAAATAAACAAATTTTGATATTTGAAAAAAAAAACAGTAAAATTTTCCTCAAAAAAGTAGTAAAATTTTGATATAAAAACAATTCAAACAATTTTCAAAATTTTACTATTTTTATAGAAAATTTTATTTTTTTTGTAGGAAAATGTTACTATTCTTATAAGAAATTTTATAGATATTTTTTCAAAACTATAATTTGTATGGGAAAATTTTTGTATTATTATAAGAAAAGTTTCAAAATTTTAGTATTTTTATAGGAAAATTTTACCTTTTTTTTAGGAAAATTTATAAAATTTTAATATAATGAAAATAAAAATTTTCTTATGAAAATGGTAAAATTTTGAAAACTTTCTTATAAAATAGTAATATTTTGAAAATTTTCCTATAAAAAATCTTTAAGTTTTGAAAATTAAATAGTAAAATTTTTCCTATAAAAATAGACAAATTTTTCTGTTTTCCTATAAAAAAAAAATCTATAAAAATGGTAAACTTTAAAAAATGTTCCTATAGAAATTGTAAATTTTTGAAAGTTTTTCTATAAATTATCTTATATAGTAAAATTTTGTTAATTTTCCCATAAAATAGAAAAATTTTTCTTATAAAATTTTATTTTTATGTTTTTATAAAATTTATTTATTTATCGACCCTCCTTTCGGAAGGTCTTTTAAAAAATTTATTTTAGGCTCATTAGAGTGCTCCCCTCCACGGAAATCTTTAGTAAAAGGCGAAAGATTTATTCGACAACTGAAGAGAAGCCAGAGTAATTTTATCAACATTAACCCTTGCCATATAAGCAAAATTATACATGAACTAAATGTGAATTATCTAAAAAAAATAATCAAGAAATTTTAAAGAAATATTTAAGATTTTGTTATGAGGGTTGATTTCTTGAATAAGAAAGGTTGAGAATGAAAGAAGGATGTGTGTAGATTTGTTAAGTAATATACATACATGCGTACATACATAGTTCCCACGACATTACCATTGGAAAAAGGGGTACTTCTCTTGTTAAGAAACATACTAAGCCTAAGCAAGGACTCTATAAAATAAATATGTTGCAATTCCATAAATTGTTTTGCCGTTTGGTAGTTTTCAAAATTGCCATAAGAAAAGTACACGGCTTTTACTATAATTCGGAAACAACTAATGGAGACGACTATTCAATAAGAGAAAGCTAAGGCATACACACGTGCTCGTGAAATGTATATTTGTTTGTAAGTTTATGTGTTTTTCATTGTTCTTTATCCACTTTTGATTTGGTTTAAGCATATACAATTATTAGAAAGGCGATGAAGAAAAATGTAAGATATGAATTGGATCCGAAGAAAGGATCGCAAGTTGTTTTCAAACAAATTTGAGTTTATAAGTGAGACCTAAAATATAGAACGATTACAATATATTATGATAAAAATGTCTGTTACTAGTTTCATCAATTTATTTTCAAAACTGTATCCTAAATTAAATATTGACCTAGTTTTCAAATCAGTCGATTTCTGATATATTTTAAAAATATATCTGAAATCGATCGATACAAACACATTTAGATTATCTTTGAGTCAGTCGCAATTTGACCTACTTTGTTAATGCAAATATTTTAACCCACTGTGCAGAGTTCATGTTAATGCTAATGTTGTTGCCTGTTTAGTTGTTAGATTTTGCCGAACAAGATAAAGGCCAGAAAACTCACATGAATTATAAATAACTTATATGTATCTGCAGTATTTGAAATATGTATCTACAATACAATATAATTCCTATTGCAGACAGTTTGTACATTTTGCTGCTGGTTGGTTGGTCTAACAACATCAGCGACATGTCACCCCAAGAAAATGTATCTTTAGATCATAATGACGTTTGAAAACTTAAGATACAACTACATTATGATGCTTCAATGGTGGTAATCTTAAATGTAAACATTACAAACATTTCAACAAACTGATTAAACTGAATAATAATTCAAATGAATCTTAACAATTTCCGTTACTCTTTTGAAGTAAAACGACAGCACTTGGTGTAAATTCTTTAAAATCCTTTTTTTTTTCTCAAACTTTACACCACCTGTCGTTTTAAAGTGAAAAATTGGTGACTGGATTAACGGATGTGAGCTCATAAGAAAGAGTTAAAACTAAAACTACCTGTTGGACAAGCGATCTAGTGAGCGAATTATAAAATTTTTAATCTTTTCAAGATTTATTTCTTACTAGTACTTTTAAATACTTAAACGACTAAATGGTTTGCTTTCAAATTTCTTTAACTGATTTGAAGTTTAATGAAGATAATCCCTTTTTAATGCAATTTAATTACCCAATTACTTAATTTTATAGTAATTTTTGTACAATAATGAACATTTTAGTGTTAATCAGATAAATGTCTCCAGTTTAAACTGGCGGTTTGATTAAAGTGTTTGTCAAAACTTATCATATGTGTTTGAAAATTGTGATGATGACATGTTAAATAAAATAATTTTGTTAAGGCCCTACACCATCATAGGCGGGTAGAGCTTATTACATTGTTATAGGTATATGTTGCAAATTTGAAGATATTTTTATACAACTTTTCACTACATTTTTCAAAATTTACAAAAATTTTGAATTTTGCCACTATTACGAGAAATTGTGTCTACATGATCTAAATATTTGTGACAAATGGACTTTCAAATCTATATAAAATTGAAAAAATTTGCGAACCCAAAATCTGATTGAAATCTCCCATTTTACTTCTTCGCTTCTGCATTTGTAAAATTATAAAGTAATTTTCAATAAATGCGTGTCACAACAAATCTACACAGTTATACTTCTTACATGCTAACACTTTAGTCTTCATAAAATCAACCCTCTTACCAATTTGATAAATATTTCTTAACCGCTTTTTGGTTCTTATAATTCCCATTTAGTTCATGTATAATCTTGCTTATATGCTTAGGGTTGATGCTAATAAAATTACTCTGGCTTCTCTTCAGTTGTCGAATAAATCTTTCGCCTTTTACTAAAGATTTCCGTGGAGAGGAGCACTCTAATGAGTCTTATATAAATTTTTGATCAGACCTTCCGAAAGGAGGGTCAATAAATTAATAAATTTCATTAAAAAATTCAAAAAATCAGCATTTAATTTCATATGTTTGCAGAAAATTAAATTATTGTTTTTATAAGCAAAATTATTATAGGAAAATTTTCAAAATGAAAATTTATAGAAAAATTTTTAAAATTATACTATTTTTATAAGAACATTTCCAAAATTTGACTATTTTTATAGGAACATTTTCTAATAAATGTCAATAAATTGTATAAAAAAATCAAAAAGTCAGGAATATTTTCCATTAATTTTCAAAATTTAACTATTTTTCAAGAAAAATTTCTCAAAATAATACTGTTTTTTTAAGGAAAGTTTTACAATTTTTATAGGAAATTTTACTGTTTTTTATAAAATTTTCAAAATTTATTATTTTTTTTTACTATTTTTGTAATAAAATTTTTATAGGAAAATTTTGCTATTTTATAAGAAAATTTTACTATTTTTATAGGAAAATTTTACTATTTTTTAAATTTTATTATTGATATTTCAAAGATTTCAACATTTTATAGGTAAATTTTTAAAATTTTACTGTCTTTATAGGAAAATTTTTGAAAGTTTCCTATAAAACTAAAATTTTCAAAATATTACTTTTTTTTTTATAATAAAATTTTTTATTTTTATAGGAAAACTTTACTATTTTTATAGGAAAATTATTAAAATTTTAGTATTTTCAAAATTTAAATATTTTTATAAAAAGGAAGCTTTTAAGAATTAGAATACTTTCAAAATGTTACAATTTTTATATAAATAATTTTTAAAATTTTACTATTTTTATAGGAAAATTTTCAAAATATTACTATTTTTATAGGAACATTTTCAAAATTTTACTATTTTTATAGGAATATTTTTAAAATTTTACTTTTTTTATAGAAACATTTTTAAAATTTTAATTTTCAAAATTTTACTATTTTGATAGGAAAATTTTCAAAATTTTAATATTTTTATAGGAAAATTTTCAAAATTTTACTATTTTTATAGGAAAATTTTCAAAATTTTACTATTTTTATGGGAAAATGTTACTATTTTTATAGGAAAATTTTCAAAATGTTACTATTTTTAAAGAAAAATTTTCAAAATTTTACTATTTTTCAATGAAAGTTTTCAAAATTTTACTATTTTTATAGGAAAATTTTCAAAATTTTCCTATTTTTATAGGAAAATTTTAAAAATTTTCCCATTTTTATAGGAAAATTTTCAAAAATTTCCTATTTTTTTAGGAGAATTTTCAAAATTTTCCTATTTTTTTAGGAGAATTTTCAAAATTTTCCTATTTTTATAGGAAAATTTTCAAAATTTTCCTCTTTTTATAGGCAAATTTTCAAAATTTTCTTATTTTTATAGGAACATTTTCAAAATTTTACTATTTTTATAGGATAATTTTCAAAATTTTCCTATTTTTATAGGAAAATTTTCAAAATTTTACTATTTTTATAGGAAAATTTTCAAAATTTTACTATTTTTATAGGAAAATTTTCAAAATTTTACTATTTTTATAGGAAAATTTTCAAAATTTTACTATTTTTATAGGAAAATTTTCAAAATTTTCCCTTTTTTTATAGGAAAATTTTCAAAATTTTCCCTTTTTTTATAGGAAAATTTTCAAAATTTTCCTATTTTTATAGGAAAATTTTCAAAATTTTCCAATTTTTATAGGAAAATTTTCAAAATTTTACTATTTTTATAGGAAAATTTTCAAAATTTTACTATTTTTATAGGAAAATTTTCAAAATTTTACTATTTTTATAGGTAAATTTTTAAAATTTTACTGTCTTTATAGGAAAATTTTTGAAAGTTTCCTATAAAACTAAAATTTTCAAAATATTACTTTTTTTTATAATAAAATTTTTTATTTTTATAGGAAAACTTTACTATTTTTATAGGAAAATTATTAAAATTTTAGTATTTTCAAAATTTGAATATTTTTATAAAAACGAAGATTTTAAGAATTAGAATACTTTCAAAATGTTACAATTTTTATATAAATAATTTTACTATTTTTATAGGAAATTTTTCAAAATTTTACTATTTTTATAGAAACATTTTGAAAATTTTACTATTTTTATAGGACAATTTTCAAAATTTTACTATATTTATAGGAAAATTTTCAAAATTTTACTTTTTTTATAGGAAAATTTTCAAAATTTTACTTTTTTATAGGAAAATTTTCAAAATTTTACTATTTTTATAGGAAAATTTTCAAAATTTTACTATTTTTATCGGAAAATATTCAAAATTTTACTATTTTTATAGGAATATTTTCAAAATTTTACAATTTTTATAGAAAAATTTTCAAAATTTTACAATCGGTCCACATTTATGTTTAGTGATGTATGCTAACATATAGTTGGGCTTGACCTACTACATTTCTTTCTAACTTGCTTTTAGATTTATTAAACCTTGGCACTAAGATATGTAAAAATATCATGTGTTTCGGAGTCACAAAAGTTTTATGATAATTCACAATATCATCAATCCAACCATCCATCTGCCTGTCCGTCCCTGCTTTATGGCGCATAAATTACTTAACTCAAATTATGTATTTTCGTGTTTTTCTCTGTTTTTATATTGTAGTACGAATTGTATTTTCACAAACCAAATTGTCCATTTCGGTATTTCCCTAAACAATAGATTTACATGTGTGTATCTTTTGGATTTTTTATTGTATCTTTTTTGGATGTTGTATTTCAACAAAACAATTCAACATCTGGTTTTGTTTGGTTGTTGTTTTTTTTTTCATACACATGTTCATGTCGTTTTAGTGTCAATTCAATGTATGAAATGTCATTTTTTTTTTATTACCGCATCATAAACAAAATAAAATACATAATTTAATCAAATTTAAGTGAACCTGAAATTCACTTTATTTTATATTATATAGGAAATTTAATATAATATTGGATTTAATGTGATAAAAGAGAATGCGATTTATTATGGTTTTTAAAAACCCTACATCGCTAAAAGTGGTAGTGTGTAATGGGTTATAACTGTTGGGTTAATTCTCTTATCGATGGGGAATTTAAAAATTATAACACAAAGAAAGCTTTATGTATACAAACTCATTAGTTTGTTTACATATTCGACTCTATTAAAGGAATAAGACCATTAGGCCTACCAATCAGTTTGTTATATCTTCCTCACAAATCAATTCCAGAGTAAAGGAAGGAAAATTATTACATAATTGTACGAATTGTTTGTTGAAAAGATATTTTGCAAAAATGAAGTGGTTTACACCGAAACTAATGCATATTTTGAGTCTAAAGCTTAATTCAGCAGTCCATACTACCAGTAGCCGATAACTTTTTGTGATTTTCGTAAATATCACGATCATTTAGTTGAACTTTTGATGTCAACAAAGATTTGCTAAAGAACAAAATATAAAGCAAACAGAATTAAAATCTAATTTTATAGATTCTAAAATCATATTAGGTTCGGCTTTGCCGAATCAGTTGTGATAAATTTTTAAAACGTATCTCATATATCTACAAAATGTGGACCAAATCTGGTATTCGTGGTAAAATATTTGGACTAAATTCGATTGCAGTAGATTTCTAGTTCAACATTTAAAAGTATCCCTAGTTTCCCTAGTATTTACTTTGCACAATATTTTGTGCCATAACCGGGTATAGTTTTACATTAATAAACTGTTAAAATAGTTTTCGTTGAGCTTAATATACAGTTATAATAAACATGTTGATAGTAATACGACAGGTCCATATATTTTGTTAGGAGTTCCGAATGTATCTACCGTATATTAAATCTGGACTTAACATTGACTGATAGCTATCTAATTTCGTAGGCGCAATCTTAATTACTGAATGTACCTCCAAATGTTTTTGATTGTAGATATAAAAAGGGGATGTTATATATATAAGAACTATAGCCAAATGTTGACCGATTGTCACAAAATTTATTAGGGCAAAACCTAGAGGCCATAGCTGTCATAGTTTCTAATTTAATACCTTTTAACTTGCTTTTGTTATATTTTTTTTTTGGTTTTCGGGAGTTTTTTTTATATGAAAGCTATAGTCAAATATGGACCGATTTCTATAAAATGTGATATACTAATAATTGCATAAAACTTCTCTGTTCTAAATTTATTTGTCATAGCTATTACAATTGTACTCATTTTATAAACATTAATGTGATTCCCAGGGCGGGGTTACATGGGAGCTTTAACTAAATGTGAACCGATTTCGAATATTTTCAATACACAACTTTTTCAAGATATTGGAAATACTTTTGTAAAATTTTGTCATTCTAGCTCTTTTCGTTAAGGGGACATAAACCCCCTTTTCTTTTAGTATTTTTGTGTTTCCGTAAGTCTTTTATATGGGAACTATGTTCAAATGGTGACCGATTGTAACAAATTTGGCACACTGGCTAGTATTTACATGAGACTTTCATATGCTAAATTTAGTGGCCATAGCTATTACAGTTTATCATTTATTGGCATTAAAGTGTATTTATGGTGGAATTTAGGCTGTTTTCGTAAGTGTTTTGTATGGGAGCTATGGTTAAATGTGAACCGATTTCGATGAAATTTTATATGCTGATGCTTAAGTAAAACTTCTACATACCAAATTTTATCATCGTAGCTGTTATAATTTGTCATTTATTAGCAAATAAGCGATTCGACTAGACGCGGTTATACGGGAGCTATGATCAAATCTAAACCGATTTCTCGCAATTTCAGTACCAAAATGAGATGAAGAATATCTCTGCCAAGTTTCAGTGACCTAGCTCCTTTTGTTTAGGAGTTATCGTGCTTTTAACAGACAGACAGACGGATATCGCTCAATCGTCTTAGAATTTTATAAAGATTCAGAATATATAGCACTTTTGGTTTTGAGCCAATATTAAGGAAATTACAAACGGAATGACTGCGATATAGTCCCATTTTTTTGATATGGGTATGAAAAATGTGACTTCTAGAATGTTTTAAATTTTCAAAAAGCCCTACTTTGAGCGCATATATTTTCCCTCATGTTAAGTCTACAGCCTCCAAATTCTAAACTTAAACTCGAATACTCATGTGAAATTCTCTGATAATTGAGCTCTTACCATTTCAAAGTTGTTGATTTATTTTTTCAACCCACTGTGGGACTATTGAACTTTCATAATTGTTTTGTCCTTATCTCTGTGCGGGAGTAAAATGACATAAGCGCCCTCTTCAGGTATTTTGGGGAAGACTGATTTAGAACAATGTTGGCCAAATGTAGAGCATTTTTAAAATTTGATGAAATTTTTTGTCCCACGGAACCATTTCTATTGAAATTCGTCAAAGTCGGTTCATTATTTATGATACCTTCCATAGGCCCACTTCTTAGAATTGATATCTTTGTCACAAATATCAATATTTTTTCATGAAATTCAAAATAACTAATAACTAAAATCACTGTATAATTTCATTGAAATCGGTGTACATTTGACCATATATATTAAATCCTTTAATTCCTTGTAGAACATAGAGCCTTCATCTCGTTCCACGGTACTAAGAGTTCTTAGTAACTCGTTCTCAGTTTGCCGCCTTCACGTTTTTGCAGGTCTACCAGACCTCCTGGAACCTTGAGGATTATGTTCGATGGCTTGACGATTTATATCAGTAGCTGCCATGCAAACTCTTTTGTCAAAACGAACTAAATGAAACAAAAATCACTAAAACGCTCGTAAACTCAAACTCAATGCAAATGTTGAGTTTACTTTTTGCACACATAATTTTTGTAAAACTGTAATCAATTTCCTTGATTTCGAGATAATCGGTCCACATTTGACCCTAGCTCTCATATAAGTCCAAATGACGGAATCATCTTTATATATATTGTTTGTATGATGGTAAAATTTAGCAAATATCTTATCTTATATCTTTAAACGATAATTGTTTATATATATATATATATATATCTATATATATATAGATAGCCATTCTATATATATATATATCGGCTCTAACGATTTTGACAAAATTTAGACACTAGGTACTTTTTTGCCGTACAGATCGAATATGAAGGGACTTTTGAAAGTTTTACCGCTAAGGGGGTAAAAACTGGGAAAAAGGGGAAAAAATCGAAAACGTTACATCTCCTACTGTAATAGGTACAGAAACAATATTAAAATTATGTTTTGAGCAGCTATGAAAATAAGCGGACAGGTGCTTGGTACTTTTTTGAAACTATGTCCGTTAGGGGGTAAAAAAGAGTGGAAATAATTTTTTGGTATTTTATTAATCCACTCTTATTTTTTTAGACCAAACAATATAGAAAGAAACTTTGTACTGCAGTCAATAGATGTGAAAGATATATTGAACACGTAAGGGTACTTTTTTGATTTTCGGGCCAAAATGGATAAAAAAGAAGGATAAAATCTTATATTCTTAATTTCTTATATTCTTATAGAATAGTAAACTGTGAATTTGATCATGTTATGCAATTTAGCGAAGATGTTGCGGATAAGCCGGCGAAGGTTTTTAAGTTGGTAATACTAATTTCCGTTAGGTGGCGCCACTGAAAATGATTAAAAATTAATTAAATCGTAAACTGTACACTTGATTATGCTATGAACTGTAGCAAAGTTGTAGCGCATGAGCCGGCGAAAGCTTTTTATTTGTTGTAAATAATTTCCGACAGGTGGCGCTACTGAAAATTACTCAAAATCAATTTAATCGTAAGCTGTACATTTAATCATGCTATAATCTTTAACAAAGTTGTTGCGGATAAGCTAACGAAGGTTTATTAATGGGAATAACCAAAGTCCGATAGGTGGCGCCACTGAAAATTACTCAAAATTAATTTAATCGTAAACTGTGCATTTGATCATGTTATAGTCTTAAGCAAAGTTGTTACGCATAAGCAGACGAAGGTTTCTTAGTTGGTATGAACAACTTCAGGTGGCGCCACTGAAAACTACTCAAAATGAATTAAATCGTAAACTATGCATTTGATCAAGCTATAATCTTTAGCAAGGTCGTTGCGCATGAGTCGATGGAGGTTTCTGTTGGTATGACCAATTTCCAAAATTTTTAAAATGAGTTAAACTGTAAACTATGCAAACTATGTGTTGATCGGACAAAATAAATAAAATAATTCAAAATTAACTAAATATTTGTACAATGTATTTCCTCTAAATTTATTTTACTACTTTATAAAATAAAATATATACAAAATTTTAAAATTTGCCTAAAAATGCTTATCATAAAGCTCCGAGCAAGGCTCGGTCAACCAGGTACTGATAACTAAACATCTCAAAATGTAATATGAACAGGAACATTATGTTAACTGCGTTTTAATAATATGTACTGAATTCAATTGGTACCAAAGAAGTACCAAATATGCATATGAAACTTTTTTGAATTTAGGTGATAAAAAGGGGAAAAAACTAGTAATGTTATAACTTTTAAACAAATGAATGTTTGTCTGTATGTATGTTCTTTATAGAATAGTAAACTATGTATTTGATTTTGTTATGCTCTTTAGAGAAGATGTTGCGGATAAGCCGGCGAAGGCTTCTAACACTAACACTAATTTCCGACACTAATTTCCGATAGGTGGCGCCACTGAAAATTACTAAAAAATTAATTAAATCGTAAGCTGTGCATTTGATCATGATATGAGCTTTAGCGCATAAGCCGACGAAGGTTTCTTAGTTGGTGTGAACAATTTCCGACAGGTGGCGCTACTGAAAATTACTCAAAGTGAGTTTAATTGTAAACTGTGTATCTGATCATGCTATGATCTTTAGCAAAGTTGTTGCACATTAGTCGACGAAGGATTGTTGGTATGAAGAAATTTCGACAGTTGGCTTCACTGAAAAACTGTGCATTTGATCAGGCTATATTATTTAGCAAAGTTCTTGCGCATGAGTCGACGTAGTTTTCTAAGCCGGTATGACCAATTTCCAAAAGTATTCATATTAAACTATGCATTTGATCATGTGTTGATAGGACAAAATGAATAAAATTTTTTAAAATTAATTGGTTATTTATGTACCGTCTTTTCTCTAAATTTATTTTAGTTGGTTAGTACTTTATAAAATAAATATTTAAAAACTTTTAAATTTGCCTCGAAATACTTATCGTAAAGCTCTGAGCAAGGCTCGGTCGCCCAGGTACTTTGTCTTTATACAGGAAAAAGAACACCATTGACATAAGTGGTGAAGGGTATCATATGCTCAGCTTTGACCGACAATAGCACTTTCTTACTTGTTTTAAGCTTTTGTTTTTTTATCCCCCTGCAACGCAAATAATGGCCAACCTTGCTTTAGATACAAGTAGTGCATTAACCCACGTATGCAAATTCACTAACTACCTTTTCCAAATTGTGTCAATACTTTTATTTTAGTTAAAGATTTTTTATTTTCTCGTTACCAACATTTGTTTTTAATACACAAATTGTTTAAATTTTTTTAATAATTCCTCGTTCACTACCCTATGGTTCCGCCTACTTGAACCATATTTATTATAGTAATTTATAAAGCTTTCTTAATTTATTTCCCTCATACCAATAAATGTCACGGATATCCTTCAAAATTTATGGAAAGAGGACACTAAGTTTAACTTAAACTTAGAGCCAATGCAATTGTCTATTATCTATCTCCCTCTGTTAGTTTGTGACATGAAACCCAATACATTTAATTTTGTAGGAAAATAACAAAAAAAAATGAAAAGAAAAACTATAAGAGTAAAACATAATTTATCTGCATTTAACAAAGCGACATGAATGACCCAATTTCTAACGAAGAAAATTTATTTTCATGGAAGGAGCAAGCGAACATTACACACGTCCATGTTGCGAGTAGTTGCCGGAAAAAGCTCAAGCTGTGTTGCCTACAAAACTTCATGTTGCAATAATTTCAGTTGTTGTGGAATTGTGTGCAATTGTGTTGCTGATATTTACTCGTTCGTATAGTGTCAATGTTAAATAAATTTTAAATCAGACAATTTGGTGAAAATTTTAAAACGTTTAATTGCCACAAAATACACATCACATACACACACACACAAAATCATACGGATTGAAGGTAAATAAATATTTTATTTCTATTTTCCGCGCTGACCATCATCATTGTGGTTTTAACCAATTTTCACAAAATCAAAATCCCTCTTTTATTATGCCAATTACTGGCTACATCTGCTGGCATCTAAGTAAAAACTACTAACTAGGAATTGGAGCAAAACATTTCATTCAGATCCAATCGGTCTCATGGTATCTAGTTGTGTATCTCTTTCCCCCTCCTCAGCTAACATCAATATGTGTTGGATTTTGAACACATGTTGCATGTTGTGGGTCTAACTAAGCTTTTGCTTATTTTCTATATTTTTGTTTTTTTTTTTTTTGCCCACAATTTCTGTTGTTGACCATAACAACAGCCAACAATCATGACGTATTACACCTTCAACAACAAATAAATTGGATTTACGTTTTACCTGTAACTATTTCAGTTTGAATTTAATCTGAGCAACGGTCTACTCACCGTTAGCTAAAGTGTGTGCAGTGTTGCATGTCAACTAAGTTCCAAAAACCGATAGAAAAATACAAAACCTATTTATAAATAACAAATCTACCGGGTCTTTTGACCATTGATACGAGTACTCGCACACAGAAATGTACAACAGATAGGAAATGTGTTTCTGTGCTACAAATGCTACAATAAAGATTAAATTGCAGATAAATATTTATTATAATTAATACACTTGAAAAAATTACAAAGTACACCTATCTATAAGATATAGAGGCCGGGGGTCAAATCGCCGCTTTCGATATCAACAGAGCTGTAGGATATTTCATAAAAATCTGTATAGCATAGGTTAGGCAGGTAAGGTCCGCGTCACTTGGGTCCGAGTTGAGGTCTCTTTGTAATTCCTGCAAGGAAGCGAAAAGATTGAACTTTCTAAACTTCCGTATATAAGAGGCTTAGTTAGAGCCAGCCGGATGCACCGATAAAAGAGCCTATTTTACGAATTTTGATGTTCGAGATCTCTGATAGATCGTGCAAAAATGGGAATCCCAGATGGAGGGTCCTCAGCAAGGGCTAGGCAGTGAAAGTGGAAATTAGTGATGGTTTCTTCCTCCTCAATGTTGTGACAACTTCTGCAGTAATCATTGCTTTGAAGATTAAGTGCGGATCTAAAAAGAAACTGCTTGATGAGCATTTCAATGCTGATAGCGGTATACCTTTCAATTGGTCAATGTTCTCGTGACCAAGGAGAGCACCAGCTTTTGCTAGATTGCCCGCAGTGATGTTTCCTGGTACATTACTATGACTGCGTACCCAGAAAAGTTTAATGTTGGAATGTCTCGATATCTCATTTAGGGATGCCCGGCATACACGGATAAGAATGGATGTCATGTAGACGGATGATAAAAAATGAATGGGGGCAAGAATAACCGTACATAAACGAATATCGTTAGAGTATATTCGGTGGTACGTGAGCCACCTGCTAGCCCTATAAATAGCTGAGATTTCAGCTTGAAGAATACTATATTGTTTTGGGAGCTTGAATTTTACTTTTGTCCCAAAAAAAATGGGATGAAGAAGCCCCCACCCACACCACGTACCGATTTGAATTCGTCCGAGTAGATTTCCAGGGTCCCCTCTCTAAAAGCGATTTGAGCCCTTGAGATATCCACAGAGAAAGATTGCTCGAAAACGGGTGAGGGAATGCAGTAGTCAATGTTTTCGTTGAGATTTATAAGTTTATTTAGAATAGTAGAGTGGCCTAAAGATGAGGTAGTCACCGGTAGTTCATAAAATATATTTTTCGTATAACATCGGCATTTACAGTCGAATCCTAAAGTGTGATATATCAATGTTTTTGTCTCGTAAAGTCTAATATTTTGCTTTAATGGTCATTGACCTTAAATACCCGATAAGCCGGGAAACCTAAGTTCCTCCCACCCTAATGTACCATCCTAATATTATAAAGTCATTAAACTTTTACTAAGGAAGTTTTTCGATAGTTCCAACCAAACTATTAAAAACAAGGAAATTTTTTTGCCGCACATTGGAGTCGCCGAAATACATTTTTCATTATATCTTCGCCATTTACAGTCGGATCTTAAAGTGCAATATATCTATGTTTTTGTCTAAATAATATTTCTTCACTGAGTATTACTTAGCGACGCTGGCCACACTGGAGCAGCATAATTTGCCGCTGACCGACCAATCGCATTAAAGTTAGATAGCAAGGTTTTCAGCTGGGGGAGGAGTAGAGCCTCGAGTGTTTTCGCGACTGGTGATAGGAGGGATATCGGTCTGTACGATGATCCCTCATTCGCGGATTTCCTAGATTTGATATTTGGATTACTCTACCCACTTTCCAGCCATCGGGTATAGTAAGGCTGGTCATAGATAGATGAACTACACCTGTCAAGAACTCGACTGTCCACTCGTCTAAATGATTTAGCATCAGCTTGGAAATTCCGTCAGGACCAACTGTCTTTAAATGCTTAGCTGTACGGATGGCCTTTGCAACTTCAGCGGGCGTAAAAAGTTGTGGTGGGTCCGAGACTGGGAGATAATGCAGCTTGCGAACAACACTCCATTTCGCCTTGTCTCTGTCGGGGTGCTCAATTAATAATCGGCCAAAAGTACGCAAGCACGCTTTCGGATCGGATATGCTATTACCGGAAAACTTTGAATATGTAGGTACCTTTAATTTCCTTGAAAGTTTGGTATCTACAGAAGATGGCGCCGGCGAGGATATTGAATCGTGTTTTTATAAGGCAAAATCTGCATTCAGCATTCTCAGAGCTATTTGGAAATCTCGGCAAATATCAACAACAACAAAGTTAGGAATATACAAGTCTATCCTGTATTATGGTTACGAAACTTGGAAATGTACATATGATTACGGCAAATCCTTAATATATGTCCGAATCGCATAAGAAATGAAGATCTACCAAACGCGACAAACCAAATTCCTGATTCTATAGAGGTATGTCAGAGGAAATGCCGGTGGAAGGCCACGCACTTCGATGGCCAAATATCAACATTGCTCGACAAGTGCTTTATTGGAATCCACAGGCCATAGTGTTGGTACACCTCCTATAATATAAAGAAGGTTAATTGAAACGGAGTTGCAACCACCAAACAATTCATGAAAAGACGAAAGTATACCTAATATCTCGCAATAGAGTCCGATATAAAAGATGGTTTAGACCCTATGCTCCAATGGGAGTCTAGGATAACAGAAGAAGAACATATTGTACTGGTTCTGTTCTGGAAAATCTTTTCTAAACTAATCTAAGTGCTAACAAAGAAATAAGTATTTTCTTAGTATGTAGGATGGAAATCACCCAGCTCCGATCCAGATTTTTTTTAACATTATCATCAGCTCCGATCCAGCTTTCTTTAACATTTTAATCGGTATGATAAAAAGTCGGTTGTACAAAGTTCAGTGACTCTAATTCTATTAAAAGTTTTGTTTTTCTATGGGGTTGTTGTTGTTGTTGTTGTAACTGCGATATTATTGGTAAGATAGAGCGGTTCGCCTTCCATACAAGAAAAATAACCTGTGTCAGTCACCCCCTAGGATTAAAGATAATGTTAAAACAATTCTAAAATTTTTTTTTTAGTTTTTTACTACGCCTACAAATACCGCCCTTTTAGTATTTTGTTCACTGTGTCGCCATTTTAAGTCCGATCATAAGATTTTATATATCGGTGTTCGCGGCTAAGGGTAAGGGCTACATTTCTCTCTTTGATAGTTTTTTTCTACCACGTCAATTTATAGTCATAACTTTTAAAAACTAGATTTGTACTCGATTCGATTAGGGTGGGTACGAATCGAATTTTCAAAAATTATGACTAGAAATTGACGTAATAGTAAAAAACTATCAAAGGGAGAAATGTAGCCCTTACAGAGCCTTGAACACCGATATATAAAGTGATATGATCGGACTAAAGATGGCGACACAGTTAATAAAATACAAAAAGGGCGGTATTTGTAGGCGTGGTAAAAAATCAAAAACTCTTCCTGCTCCCTCACAGCCTTTATTAAAGGAACCTAAGCTTATTAAAATAATGTTTCTAAATCTGAAGACCAATCAAATGTGTGTAGGTAAACATGGAAAAGTTATTTATTTTTGATGGGAAAGAAAGTTCCCTGAACTGATTCTAAACATTTTGGTTACACTTTTTTATTAACGGCTCGATTGTGCATTGCAACTCAACTTTAATTGTATTTGGCAACATAACATTACATATGGCAACTAATTGTCGATAACAGAACCTCAGATGCCTTGCCAATTGTTAATCATATTATAGATGGCAACATGAGTCAATTCTAGTTGCCAGTTATAGGTTATTTCAGCAATCGGAAATTTGTAGTTGCTATCAATTTTTTTTGTAAAAAGGGGGAAAAATAGATTCCCATTGCCATACACAATCGAGCCATCAAAGATATATCAGATTTTTTTTTTCTAAAACACATTCATTATCAAGTTGTGGGGTTATCTAGCATATAGCGACAACGGCTAAAACCATTTTCAACAAGTTAGAGTGTTGTATTCGGCTGTGCCGAATCTTATATACCCGCCATCAAGTTGTGTTAAATTTAGAAACATATCTCATATAAAATTTTATATACTGACCAATAGTTGCATAAAACTTCTCTATTCTAAATTTAGTCATCATAGCTATTACAATTGCATTCAATTTATCGGCATTAATGTGTTTTCCGGGGCGGGGTTATATAAGAGCTCTAACTAAATTTGAACCGATTTCGTCCATTTTTAATACACAACTTTTTCAAGATATAGAAAATACTTTGGTGAAATTTTGTCGCTGTAGCCCTGTTCGTTAAGGCACTATCGCGCTTTTATCTGACGGATAGACGGACATAACCCCCCTATTTTTTTTTTTTTGTATTTTTGTGTTTCCATTAGTTTTTTATATGGGAGCTATGGCTAAATGTGAACCGATTTTGATGAAATTTTATATGCAGCCCATGTAAAACTTTTATATACCAAATTGTATCATCATAGCTATTATAGTTTGTTATTTATTAGCAACTAACCGATAAGCCGAGGCAAGGTTATACGGGAGCTATGGTCAAATGTAAACCGATTTTGCTTAATTTCAATACCAAAATTTTCTCAGAAATGAAGAATGTTTTTACTAAGTTTCAGTGGGATAGCCCCTCCCGTTTATAGTGATTTCAACAGACAGACAGACAGACAGACATACAGACAGATAGACAGACAGACGGACATCGCTTAGAATTTCATAAGGATTCAGAATATATATCGTTTTTTGTTTTTGAGCCAATATTACGGAAATTACAAACGAAATGACAATCTCAATATACCCCCTAATTGATGGTGGGTATAATAACAAATATTTCCATATAGAGGTATCATCACAATCTGGACCAAGTTTTAAAACAAAACGTAGCCTATGACATACTCAGGGTAAAGCACTATCTTCATTTAAAGTAGAGGTGACGTGTAAACACACTAAAAAAGTTAATATGTAGCCGAAAATTGGCCTTTTAACCCTTGAAAGCCTGGAAATTAAAATTCTTAAACTACATACATTAATATTTAGGCCAAAATAACCTAATTTGGCAAATTGTAAGAAATATTTTTATGTAAGATCCTACATAAATCACACTTCACAATCACTTAAAGAATACTTGAAATGCGTTGTTCCAGTATTTAGTATCTTAAAATTTCCTTAAAAGGAAAAATGCATTCTTTTCCATAAATAAACTTTCAAAAGATCACATTTGTAGCATTATAATCACTATAATCATTTAATATTTAGATAAACTTCTTTGAGAGAATTTCTTTAATAATTTTCACCATAAAACACTTTTTTTATTACTTTTATATTTGTAAGATAAAATTATACAAAAAAATTTTAATTAATCTTTTAGAAAAGAAATTTTTGTTAAATAAAATCTCATTAGTAAATATTAAACTTTTAATTTATTTAAACAAACAAAATAAAACTATAATAAAACTTTAAGATTCTAGACGAAGATGTGCCACCGTAAGAGACTGGCTAAAAACTGTTTGTGTTAAAAACTTGGCAAGAGTTCAATAGCATAAAAATGCGATTTATATTGTTAACCAGGTTGTGTTGTGTAAACTCAAGAAGTAACTGCTACCAACATCATTACCAACATCATTATCATCCTCATCATCAATAAAAACTACAACATGAAAGACTTCAACAATATTACAAAAAAAAAAAACTTAAATGCATTAGATAGTTAAATAGATACCTACTACTACTACTACTTCTGCTCGTAGTATAAGTCGTATAAAATAAATAGTACCAGCAAAAGTTTGCTTTTGGAATATACTCGTAACACTAAGACCCACTAGCACCAGAAGAAGAACTAGTTATATAGGAAGAAGAAAGAAGTTGTTTTTGTACGAGTAGTCAGTCTTCACAGAAACAGCGTAACAAAACAATCTCCAATAAGAAGCTTCCATTAAAACCAACCAACATTCACTTGATGGCCATAATGCATTTAATGAATGTACTCAGTCTTAGACTAACCAAAGAACGTCGAACAAAAAGTTGTCAGAACCATTTGTAACCAGTGATGAGATTTGAGGGATAACAAAGAAGCTTATGACAGATTAAAATAATGGTTCTGGAACCATATTCAGTCCAATAACATATATTTCAAACTTCTAGCCACTTCCAAATTCCTTGTGACGAGTGACTTTTACAGAAGCTGTGGGACGAAAAATAGGATTAGTCCAAAAACATGTTCAGAACTATACGAAAACATCTAAGAGAAACTTTGTTTCTGAAGGCGCTGAGTCTTTATATGTTTCTGGAACCAGCCTCAGATCGTATAAGTATCCGACATCTTCACGAAAACTTAAGAAAATACACCGAAAATATAACGACTTCACTTGTCGCTACTGTTATTTACATCTCCTATTTACCTAAAAGGCTTATATTTAGACCACTTAAGGTCGTAGGCCGAGCCTATTTTAGAATTCCATGCGTTTCGAGCTTGTGCACATATTCTTCAATTTCGTAGGCTAAGCTTTGAAAGATTTTCCTTTAATTGGTCTCATCATCGTTCTTTATTTTAACTTTAGCTTTTTCATAGTAATTGTTATTTGCTAGAAGTGGGTTAATAGCCCGACGTCCTAACCCATATTTTTATCGCTCTTATTAACTGGTGTTAACATAGTTCCTCTAATGACACTACGAGGAGGTCAGTGTCCACAGTTGAGATAAAGGATAACCAAGAAAAGCCTGAGCTTACCAAGTTAATACCAATCCGAACATCCCGTATCATAACCAATATGCATTTGACAATATCAGCAAAGGCCTTTCGACCAGTGAGGCCGCAGGCTTTTGAAAGATAATACGGCGATTTCACCTTTTTGGTAGTCTCTAATCGTCCTAAGGTTTACAAATGCTGTTTTAGTGACAATCTTCGTTTCGTAGTCAGAGAGGCCAACGTCTCTTCGTCAAAGGTCTAGTATTCTTAACTTGCTACGGCAAGATCTCAGGTAAAGACCAACCTTGAAGAAAGAGACTCAGTTTTCCATTTAGTCCAGTTTTCACCCTATGTTGTGTCATTTCAGTGATTAACCCTGCTTTACAATCAAAACTTTCGGATTGGCTTTATCTAAAATATCAAAGACTCTGCGAATATTAGCCGATATCTCAGTTTCAAGGGAATGGTGACTTTCAAAAACGAGCAAAGGCATTTTGATTCGGCGATTCCATCGTTTTGGCAATTTCTTTGAAATTAAAAGAGATATACCATTATTTACAAATGCTATTTTAGTGAATATCTCTGCTTTGCAGTCAGAGTGAACAACATCTATTCGTCAGAGGTCTAGTACATACAATTAACTTGATAGGACAAGATCTCAGGCGAGAACCAGCCTTAAAAAAAGAGACTTAGTATTAGTCCACTGAGTCCAGTTATCACCCTATGCTGTATCATTTCAGAGAATCACAGTACTTTACAATCAGAGGTTTCGGATGGGCTTTATCTATTAAACTCTATGATATAGTAGCCGAAATCTCATCTTCAAAAGAATAGTAACTTTCAGAAACGAGGCCATTTGATTCGGTGATTGAAAATAGGGATATACCATTATTTACAAATGCTATTTAAGTAACCACCTCTTCGCAGTCAGAGTGGCCAATATCTCTTCTTCGGAGGTCAAGTATTCTTAACTTGCTAGGACGAGATCTCAGGTTAGGACCAGCCTTATAGAAAGAGACTAAGTTTTCCAATGAGACCATTTTGCACCTTATGCCATATCTTTTCAGAGACTCTCGCAGCTTCGCAATCAGAGCTTTCGAATTGTATTTATCAAATCTATCAAAGACTCTGTTATATTTTGGCCGATAGACTTCTTCCTAATTGCTAATTACCCTGGACTAAGTCTGGACTACAGTTTATTCTGGGATTTACGTGATGAGGTTGCACTTGCAACATTGAAACTCTTTCTGATGCAAGGAGAAGCCGATATAGACCTAAGCCAGAATGTGGAGGTAAGATTTCTGATCAATGTGGACAACGAAGTTATTAAATGTGTAGGTACCTTTAATTATCTTGGAAGTTTGGGATCTGCAAAAGGTGGCGCCATCGAGGATATTGAAGCGCGTTTTTACAAGGCAAAATCTAAATTCGGCATCCTCCGAGCTATTTGGAAATTTTGACAGATATCAACAACAACCAGTTACGAATATACAACTCGAATTTCAAATTCATCAAGTATTAAGGCTGCGAAACTTAGAAACGTACAAATGTCATTGATAAGCGTTTGCAAACCTTTGCAAACAAATGCTTACGGCAAGACTTAAATATATGGTGGCTGAACAGCGTAAGAAATGAAGATCTACTAAACGCGACAAATCAAATTCCAGCTTCTATAAAGGTATGTCAACGGAAATGGCAATGGATAGGCCACACACTTCGAAGGCCAAATACGAACACCGCTCGACAAGCGATTCGTTGGAATCCACAGAGAAGAGGACGTCGTGTTGGGGTACCTCCTAGAAGGGGGAGAAGGTAAATTGATGAGGAGTTGCAATCATCAAGCTATTCTTGGAATGACGCTTGCCAAACATCTCGCAATAGAGTCCGATATAAAAGGATGGTTAAGGCCCTATGCTCCACTGAAAGTAGTATATAAAATATCTTCTTTGAACTTGTCCTGCTTTTCAGCTCTTATTTCTTTAAAGAGCTAGGCGATCTGGCTGATGTAGATATCTAAGCCGATTTAAGAGCTTTTTGAAACTATCAGGATGATTAAACTGAGGCAAGTGATATTTGCATTGCTAGCTTCCATGGTAACATAATGGACTTCATAGTCTATGTAGTGAATAACTTAACATCGGTGATTTGGCTGAAATAGATATTCGCGGACTATTTTTCAAGCCGATCGGATTAGTTCTGATATGTTTTTTTACAGAGTGGCGCAAAAGTCGCGAAGGGATTTGAAAAATTAATAATTTTTCCCTAATTTAATTATTATTATTATTATTTTTCTTTTAAGGTCTTGTAAAATAAATCTGGGAGATTAATTATGAGAGGTTACCACGTTATCCAGCGAACCAAAATCATAGAACTTTATTTTGAACATCATCAACGATCAATAATTCAAACTCAACGAGCCTATCGTCGTCATTTTAATGTGCGGAATTCACCATCCGAATCAATGATTCGACGCTTAGTGACACGTTTTCAGGAACAAGGCTTAGTGAGGAATCTTCCACGAAGCGGAATACCACATTCTGTTATAAGTAAAGCAAATATTCAACTCGTTCTGGAGAGTGTTGAGGAGAATCCTGAAACATCAACTCGAAGTCGAGGAAGAAACAATATCCCACTTCCTCTGTCACTGCCCAGCACTTGCTGAATTTAGAACCCTCCATCTAGGATTCCCATTTCTGCACGATCTGTCAGAGATCTCGAACATCAATATTCGTAAAATAGGCTCTTTTATCGGTGCATCTGGCTGGCTCTAACTGAGCCTCTTACACTCGGTAGTTTTAAGAATTTAATTTTCTCTATCCTTGCAGGAATTACAAAGGGACCTCTTTATGGACCCAAGTGAGGTGGACCTTATAGTCTGCATCCTGCCTAACCTAACCTAACCTAACTCGAAGTCGCTCTGCTGAGCTCGGCGGTCTTTACGCAGAATATTAAACGGAAATTATATCTTTTCCCATACAAGGTGCAGTTAGTGCAAGAACTAAAGCCATGAGATTCCCAAGAACGATTAATTTATGCAGTTTTTTCCCCCCTTCGGTCTTTTTTGGGCCACCCTGTATAACTTTGGTTGTATCATTATGTAATTGATTAATTACTTGACGTTCGCTTAACCTAACGAACAAGATCAGATCAGACATTAACCGACTCCCCAGGGTCAAAATAGATTATTTGTGATAAAAGTAGAATGAAGGGTTTAAAAATTCTAATAAATATTGGTTTAGCTTTTAATCTTCCATCAAAAAACCAATATAGCCTTATCATTATAATAGTTACTTGAGATGCGCCATTCCAAAATATAATACAGTACCTGGTAGACCGAGCCTTGCTCGGAGCTTTATGATAAGCATTTTGAGGAAAATTTTAAAGTTTTTATATATTTTATATTATAAAGTGCTAAAATAAATTTAGAGGAAAGACATTGTAGAAATATTCAGTTAATTTTAAATTATTTGATTTATTTTGTCCGACCAACACATAGTTTGCATAGTTTACAGTTTAACTCATTTTGAATAATTTTGGAAATTATTCATATCAACAGAAACCTCTGTCGACTCATGCGCAACAACTTTGCTAAAGATTATAGTCTGATCAAATGCACAGTTTACGATTTAATTCATTTTGAGTAGTTATCTGTGGCGCCACCTGTCGGACTTTGCTTATTCCAATTCATAAACCTTCTTCGGCTTATCCGTAACAACTTTGCTGAAGATTATAGCATGATTAAATGTACAGCATACGATTAAATTGACTTTGAGTAAATTTCAGTAGCGCCACCTGTCGAAATTTCTTCATACCAACTAAGAAACCTTCGTCGGCTCATGTGCAACAACTTTGCTAAAGATTGTAGCATGATTAAAGGTACAGATTACGATTAAATTGACTTTGAGTAAGTTTCTGTAGCGCCACCTGTCGGAAATTATTCATACCAACTAAAAAGCCTTCGTCGGCTCATGCGCTACAACTTTGCTAAAGATCATAGCATGATCAAATGTACAGTTTACGATTTAATTAATTTTTAGTAATTTTCAGTGGCGCCATCTGTCGGAAATTAGTCTTATCAACTTCAAAACCTTCGCCGGCTTATCCGCAACATCTTCGCTAAAGAGCATAACACAATCAAATTCACAGTTTACTATTCTATAAAGAACATACATACAGACAAACATTCATTTGTTTAAAATAATACTAATTTTTCCCCCTTTTTATTCCCTAATTTCTAAAAGTTCCATATGTATATTTGGTACTTTTTTGGTGCCAATTGAATTCGGTACATTTTTTTAAAACGCATTGAACATAATGTATAATGTTCCTATTCATATTACTTTGGAGATGTTAAGTTATCATGTTATCCCTTTTTTACCCATTTTGGCTCCAAAATCAAAAAAGTACCAAATACGTGTTTCATGTTTTTTTTACATCTATTGATTGCAGTACCAAGTTTCTTTCTATATTCTTTAGTTTAAAATATAAGAGTGGGTTAAAAAGGTGCCAAAAAAACCATTTTCACCCTTTTTTACCCCCTATCGGACATAGTTTCAAAAAAGTACCAAACACCTGTCCGCTTATTTTCAAAGCTGTTTAAAACGTAATTTTAATTTTGTTTCTATACCTATTACTTTAGGAGACATAGCGTTTTCGATTTTTTCCCCTTTTTACCCGTTTTTACCCTCTTAGAGGTAAAAGTTCCAAAAGTCCCTTCTTTTTCGACCTATACATCAAAAAAGATACCCACTTTCCAAATTTTATCAAAATCGTTAGAGCCGTTTTCGAGATAGCCATTCTATATATATATATATATATATATATATATATATATACAATTATTGCTCGTTTAAGAATATAAGATATAATTTTGCAATATTCTATTACTATTGCATTTATTTCTCAATGTAATAGAAATTTATTGATAAAAGCCAACAAATTTTTTTGTGGGGACAACCATTTCCTCGATGCGTTTCGATGCTTTTAGTGGGGACAACCAATTCCTCGACGCGTTTCGATGGTTGGTTAGTCCATCTTCTTAAGGAGGAGTATCTCTACTTTTAGACAGATCGAAAACCTCGCATTATTGTCTATGTTTTTTATAGGTAATAACGAGAGGATTTGGATCAGCCTAAAAGTAGGGATACTCCTCCTGAGGACAATAATTCTTTTGAATATATATTAACTTTCCGAACAATTCTGTATGTTTTTAGTAAAACATTCTCGTAGGTTTGAATGGAATTGGGACAATATTTTTAGTTTTGACGATCTATATTTTTAGGAAGATATGAAGATAAATTTCTGCAGTAGATGGAATACATGACACTTTTCAAAATAAAGTCGGAGGGGTTTTAATGCGAATTTCTATTATGGTAATGAAAAACGTTATTAGTTTATCTAGAGCTGATATTGATCCAACGATTACTACTCTGTCGGACTATATTCTTAAAGTTAAAATATTGTCTAATATTTTTTCTTAAACTTAGACCCTAGCAATTTTCTTCTTTCAGATTTTTGGACACATTTGTCTTCCATTTCAAATCCCATCACTGTTTGCGTTACACATTCACTTACCGCTTTGGGAACTGCTACAAACTGCATTCAGACTGACCACAACAAACTGGTTGTTAGCCATCTCTAAGACTCTTAAGAAAATATTGTTCTTGTACATAGACCAAATGGTCAAGAAATAATCACATAAAATCAATACTCGTACTTAGTGAATTTAATTGAATCCATAATTCAGGCTGGAAACTATGAGAACGACGTCAGAAAGAAATTTCAGCTTCTCATGAGAATTTTATTAAGGATGTACTCAGTTAATCATAGAAAAGCTGAGATGAATGGCCAGATTATATAGAGAGTTTTTTATTATTAGAGTACGAGGGCAGCTCTTCATAATATGGGACACAACCATGCAATCGCCTGATAGCTTCAAAGAAATGAAAAAAAATCAAAAACAGACCACTCTACACTATGACACACTATAATATTTCTGCTGCAAAAAAGCCATTTTGGTGCTTTTGAAAAATCTAGTGATGTAGTTCTATAGACTAGAGTCTAGATATTTAAGATCAATAATTGTTTTCATAAAAAACAGGGACCGTAACTGTTATAACTTTTATCGTAAAAGTCAAAAAATAAAAGTTATTTTCTGACTTTTATTTTTTCGAGCAGAAATAAAAGTTATTTTTGACTTTTATTTTTTTGATAAAAAAACAGTTATTTCTGACCTTTATTTTTTCAAGCTAAAATAAGATTTATTTTTTAACTTTTATTTTTTCGAGCAAAAATAACAGTTATTTTTGACTTTTATTTTTTCAAGCAAGAATAAAAGTTATTTTTTTATTTTTTTCGAGCAGAAATAAAAGTTATTTTTTGACTTTTATTTTTTCGAGCAGAAATAAAAGTTATTTTAGTTTGAATTCATAAGAAATTCATTGAAAATTTTTTTCAAACATAGATAATTTTTCAGTGAAAATAATTTGCATATGCTCAAAAATTAATGGAGATCAGTTTTGCAATCATAATTGGGGTTGAAAACACAAAAATAACTTTTATTTCTGCTAGAAAAAATAAAAGTCAAAAATAACTGTTATGTTTGCTTGAAAAAATAAAAGTTAAAAAATAACTTTTATTTTTGCTCGAAAAATTAAAAGTTAAAAATAACTGTTATTTTTGCCTAAAAAAATAAAAATCAAAAAATAACTGTTATTTTTTTGTCTAAAACATAAAAATCAGATTTTTAAAAAGCATCGCATTTTATGAAAATTTGGTCCAAGACTATCAAAATGGTATACTTGGTTTTATTCTCCGACATTTTCTTGTGGTTGCTTTTTTTAATCAAAAATTCAAAAATAAAAGTTATTTTCGGTCCCTGATAAAAAAGGTATTGAAAATTTCTTAAGGTTCTAAAACGAAAAGTGATGAAATTTTTCATCAAACTCAGAAGCTTATGCATCGAATATAGTTACAAAGCTTGATGTTGATTTTCGTATATAGTTTAGGAGATATCAGGAAATCAAAACAGCTCTACAAAATGTAGTGTTTTCATTTTTCAGCTTTGCTCGGTGTTCCCACCATAACCACTTGGATTTAAGCGTAAGTCCAAGGCAGTTACCCCTAGGAATTGACAGATTTAAACCAAAAGTAGTAGAGCTTTTTTATTGCATAAACTAATAAACGTGTGCATAATTTCAAAAAATTTTGTTGAGAATTTCTGTTTATACATCGGCTTTTATTTTGAAAAAGAAGTTAGTGACAAATGGGACCCCAAGGAGTCAACTACCAAAATAAGACAAGGTAGACATGTTATACATCAATGGAAAGAGAATTTCATATATATTTAAGTGATGTCAAAAATGTTTCTCAATTAAGGCTTTTGTCAAAAAAGTGCAACAACAATAAATTTGCAAAGTTTTTTGAATATAACTTTGTATTTTTTTTGCAAAAACATCTAAACTAAACAAGGTATTAGAATGATTTTTGGAAACAGTATTGACCAATATATTCGAAATTCAGAAATATAAATTTCAGAAAATCTGAAAAATCTGAAATTTAATAAACATTTTTATCAATTTTTTTTTTTACAGATACAAAAACTCAAGTTTTGTAGAAAAATTGATTATTTTCGTCCACCTCCAGTTGTAGGGTGCAAGTCAAAAATTATTAAAAATATAAAATGCATTCCAGAAGTCTAATATTTTATAAAATTTAAAAAAAATATTGTCTTTTGAAAAAATTTTTTAAAAAATATAGAAAGATACTTTTCTTGAAAAAAAAAGTTTAATTTTTCAAGCTTTTTCGGCACACAAACTTCGATGATTTTTTCTGTGCTATAAACTTTACATTATTTAAAATTTTTATTTTCTAGTGCATTTAGAAATTTATCAGCAATCTCACAGTATCTTTTAAAAAATTGTGCGTCTTACCAAAATGGTTTATAAGCCAAAAAAAAAAAAGGAAAGAAGTCATGCCAAAAAATGCAAAAAAGTATTGCTTGGAGTCAAATATCTCTTAAACTATAAGAGATAATGTGGTAAAATAAGCATGTTCTATCTTAATTTTTTTAAGAAGTTTTCGAAAATGTAAAATTCTTTTGGATCGGACTAAATTGGGGAAAGTTATACGCATCAGAAGGTTTTACATATCCGAGGTGTTCAACTTTGCCCCCTATATAGCCCATTGTGCTACAGATAGATGCGCCCTTAAACGTTTTTCTAAAAGCCCAACTTCTCTTCTACTGATGTTCAAAATTTTATCAAGTTTAGAAACTGCAGAGTCATGCCAAAAAAAAAACCTAATTTGCACCACTGTGCACTGTTCCACAGAACAGCGGGATAAAACTCACATTGCGACGGTGCTTTAGTACATCAATAGGAGTGGATACTCTATTGTCACTAATAAACTTTTTCGCTTGCTTCTTTAATCGTTTGAGAAGCTCCAAAATATATATTGAAGTACCGGCACATACCTGAGAATGGTGTCCTCTTTTGTTAGGAGAAGGTAAGGAAATCAATAGGAGTGACGTATCTCTCACACCGATTTACCAAGGCACTTCACATCAGACTCTGATGTCCAGAACTTTCAGAGAATCTGATTCCAGAATATTTACACAACCGATTACTTCAGATGAAAAAACATGTACCGGATTGCATTTTTACCTTAGCATTCAGCTTTAAGTTTTCGGAGCATTGAAAATTATATTATTCCCATGACCCGATTCCGAAACTATATCATTTGCTTCAGACTCATAGCGAGCGAAAGCGCCAATATCTAGGTTTGGTCTATAATTGAATAAATATAATTGGAAGTTTATTCCTGAACATAAAAAAGAAGTTGCGAAGTCAAATTTTTCCACTACCTAATAAAGCCGTTTCATTCATCAGGATGTTCTTGCATAGGTTAGGCACCTCCAAAATCCTTGTGTCAGCTGCCGTAGCAGGGGGATTTCTCGCATGATTACCCCTTGGAGTAGTAAATTCTGTAGTGTTGCTTCTTTCCATGCTTAAAACATCGTAAGTGCTTCATCCATCGACTGATGATGAGTCCAAAGACAAGAGCCACGTTTGTAAAGCGAGCCGCTCGATCCGAGACAGACGCCCGCTTGTAGCCGCAACTAACATGTTAAACAGACGCCACAGTTTCGTACATTACCAAGTACAAATACCTTAGACCCTTAGATCAAATACGTCGGAATGGCTCTAAGATAACTCCCTCTCACGTTAGCCTTGACCTAGAATCCCACTCGGGTTGTTTACCGCATCTTCTACTAGGTTGCTCAGGTTTTCAGGATGCTCCACTGGGATTCAAGGATAACAGAAGAAGAATAAAGCCGTTGATGAGTTTAAAATAAATTTTTGAAAGTACCCTAATCGAAATTTTCTAAATTGGTTCGAAAATTTGTTTATTGAGAATATTTTGAAGTTATTGCCATTTGGAATAATAAATACTTCTTTTAGTTCTCAGAAACATAAAACATAGCCCTCGTAATGATTAGAAGTGTAGACAAAATGTTTAAGATTTAATATCCATCAAGTTTTCTTTGCATCTAACAAACAACCACTGCTTATCTAGTTCATTCTCACTTTTTTAACCAACAACATCTTACATCAACATCTTTTGTGGTTTTGGCGTCTGTCGCGCCCATTGTAATTGATCTGCCAATTCATGATATACCATCAAACAAAAAAAGAAAAATAAAAAAATAAGGAAATACTTTATTGGCAATTGAGATTTATTTTAATTTACGTTTTCTTTCATTTAAATTTGTCATCATTTACGACTTAAATTCAGGAGAAGATAAACTATAAAAATTAGAAATACAAATTTACTAGATATTATTGCGTTATTGTTGCGGTGAATGGAACGGCGAGATTGATGGATGAGTGTATCATACGAGTGAAGAAATTAGCAGCATGCTATGATAAGATGATGCATCCACATCATCAAATGCTAAAAGGTCATTGTTCTATTCATTAATTGAATTTCTGTTGTGATTTTACTTAAGTGCAACATTAGACTGTTCTGTGCTATTGTGTGCCTGCAGCACCAGAGGCAGTAGTAAACAAAATGTGGCCACTCTCAACTTGTACACTCAACATCCAAGATGACAAATCAGCCATACCCGTACTATGGTGGTTTTATTGAAAGCCAATTGAGATAGAAAATCAACAATAGCAAAGGCATCAGCCACGAGATAGATTCATTCATAATTGGAAGAATAACAGCGATATGTGAATATACAAATATAGGGTGTTCCAATAAGAAGTTTAAATTTGTAACATGATTGTTCATCCGCATGAACATTTCTCAATTTCTGGCAAACAAAATCATCGACCGATCATAAAAGCTGACTAGAAATTGTTTACTTTGACCCAAGAAGTGTAATTAAATTTTTTTTTTAAAAACTATTAGGAAAGTGTTATAGTCCAGATCCAACTAGACTATTGGATAACCTTCATCATTAAGTTCATATATGGACCAATTGTCAAAAAAATTAGATGTTGTCAATAATTTTTTAAGATTTAAGTGTATTTATATCATTTCCGGCGCTGGGGGTGATATGGAAACTAGGGTCAAATGTGGATCGTTGTCAATAACTTTAAATTTTATATGCAAAACATATAGCAAAAAAGTCCGAACCAGAAAAATGGGTTATGGAAGAAAGACAGATGAGTAGTATTTGTAGACATTTAATTTTAAGTTTTCTATATTGGAAAGCTTTTGCAGGAAATAAATTCCACAAACAGTTAAAGAAAGAATTTTCTCTGTAATATTTTGTTCGTTCAAACAGACAATCGATCACGATAGGATGAGTGTGTTGCGTATGAAAGTTTGAGTTTCGGAAACAAATTTATCAGGTATGTGATCTAAAACGATCGTTTTCAAATCGATCGATTTCAGATATATTTTTGAGATAATTTTCGCGTACTTTTCCAAAAAATTCAAACCAAATGAAAGATAAAATATCAGCCAAAAGGATCAAAGCTCAAATTTTCATTTTTTTTTGGAGAAATAACCGAAAATTACCTCAGAAATATATTTAAAATCGATCGATTTGAAAACGATCGTTTTCCATCACATACCTGTATATATTCCGAATTAGTAACGATAGGACGGGTGATGTAGGGTATGTGGGATACCAAGCAACGGTTTTGATTGATCTCAACTTTTCAAACCCGGATTTATCTTGGTTATCTTTCAGCCTAACTGTGGACACTAACCTCTTCCTGGTATCACATGGGGAACTACGTTAACACCCGTTAATGTAGTGAACTAATAAATACCGTGAATTCTCCGATAAAAACGATGAAAATATCGGGACGTCGGGCTAGTAACCCACTCCTGGAAAAACAATTACTATAAAAAAGCTAAAATTAGAATAAAAACGGCCCTCCTAATGTTAGAAGAGGACGTCCGAAACTTTAATTGAAAAACCATGTAGAGAAAAATCTTTCAAAGCCTAGAATAAGAATTTGGAGAATATGCTCACAAGACCGACGATCAGGTCGTAAATATAGGCCACTTAAGTAAGTAAGAACAGTGATTCAGCAATAGTAATGGTCATCCAGATAACTCTTAAAGTTGTCTTACGGTCATCGGCAAGCACTTTCTCTCACTTCTGCACTCGTTCCAAAACCTCCAAAATATACATTGAAGCACAGGTCTATACATGGGAGTTGTATTCAATTTTCGTTCTAATATTCAAAGAAGGTGTAAATAATTAAGTGATCAGCTGGAGTAAATTATGTCTAAAATTGCTTGAGAAACCTATGCAGGTTTCCTAGCTAAATGTTGGTTGCTTTCTTCATTGCCCGAAAATGTCGAATACTCTTTTTTAAAATAAAAAAATCTTTTCGGAACACCCTATACCATGATTCGATTTAGAGCTTTAATCAATTTTATTGTATATGTATAAATGCTCCTATTGTTGTCATTATACATATATGGGTAGTTGCAATTGGTAATTATTGTTTGTTATTAATGAATAGAGCTTTATAAATGTACATACGAGGGTGGGACAAAAATGTCTGGCAAAATAATTGTATTATTTAAGTTTTAGTTCAAGTAGCACAGTGGTTCAGACTCGTTTTTTTATTGGCCAAAACTCTTTTACTTTAAACTAATAAAGACTTTTTAGTAGTTATATTTTTAGTCAATATATAACATCTTAAGCTTTTTTCGAGTTTAGGTAATTATTGAGATTTGTACAGCGGGTTTTAAGAAATTTTATCTTAAAGTTCAATTTTCAATCTGTTTTTCTTAATTCTTGTTTGTAATTCTGTTTTAAATCTGCCAACTCATTTTTGACCCACTTCCTTTTAATCAATTTGGCTCAAATTTGGGTCACAAGTCAATAATGGATGACAATATAATATTAAAAAAAAATAATATTGAAGTTAAATATCTTTAAAACCATAAGAAATAGGATATGCATGTTGGGATATTTTTTGTAGATCTTGACCTAAGTATTTGTCATATAAAGGGTTATTCATTTCGTGGTTTCAAAAGTATAGGACTGGAATTCGATATCTGTCAAACTAAGTTGTTAAACCAATTTTTGTGTTTTCACTTGAAAGTCTGACATTGAAGAAAATAGATCCCTTAAGTATCACACAATGCATAAAAATTATCAAAATATACTATAAAAATGGTGATTTTGCAACAGCTACATATCGTACTTTAAGAGGAGATTATGGTTTACATAATCGTCCAACTACGCAAGCAATTGGCGAAATTGTGAAGAAATTTGAAGAGACTAGAGCGGCCTGTGCATCATCGATTTGCTCGTTCCGCTGAAAATATCGCTGCTGTAAGTGAAAGTGTTGCCGAAGACCCGAATGTGACGATTCTTCGTCGTGCTTAAGAATTAGGACTGTCGTACGACACATTATGGCGTATTTTGCATTTAGATCTTCACCTATATCCATATAAAGTCCAGCTTACACAACAACTAAAGCCATCCGACCATTCACAAGGTCGAAGATGCGTGGAATGGTTGCTTGAATAACAGGCGGTGGGCGGCAATTATTCAAGCAAAATTTTCTTCGGCGATAAACCGCATTTCTTACTTGGTGGGTATGTTAATAAACATAATTGTCGTATTTGGGGTTCTGAAAATCCTCAAGTAATTGAAAAGAGGCCATTAAAACCAGAAAAAGTCACTGTTTGGTGCGTTTTTTGGTGCGAAGGTGTGATTGGACCTTACTTCTTCGAAAACGACGATGGAACGACAATCGCCGTGAATTCGGAGTGTTATAGTCATATGATAACCGACTTTTTCGCCTGCTATTGAAAAATACGACTTGGAGAATATGTGGTTTCACCGTCTTGTTGACACCACATATTCTCCAAGTCGTATTCTTCAATCAATGCCACACAACTCGAGCGAATATGGCGTTATTGCAAGATACATTTCCTGGCCGCGTAATTTATCGTCGTGGCGATTTCAACTGGACCAAGATCATGCGATTTGACAGCATTAGGCTTTTTTTGTTAGGCTACGCGAAAGACCGAGTTTATGCAGATAAACCTTTAACTCTTGAGCACTTAAGAACCAACATTCGTCAAGTTATGGTTGAAATACCGCATAATATGTGTCAAAAAGTGGTCGAAAATTACCACAAAAGAATCAATGCTTGCACCATGTCGCGTGGTGGTCATTTAAATGATGTAGTGTTTCACACATAATATTATCGTTAAAACTTTAAAATAAACAAGAAATATCATTAAAAAAAATAAATATTTTATATGTGTTTTATTTACGTTCACTTTTAAAACCGCAAAATGGATAGCCCTGTAGTATGACTCTTCAAACAGGTTGGGAAATGACAATTAAACATCCTTTTAAGTGATTTATGAGTCTGAGGTGCCCTACTTTGGGGGCCGATTGTGCCGCCCTAGTAAAATATAGGCTTTCCAGGTTCAAAACCAACACTTCTCCTATATGCATATATGTAATGAATAATTATTTTAAAACCGGTAAAACGGTTTAGAAGTTGCGTGCCATTCCACTGTGCATTGCAATGTCGATAGCATGGTAAAACACAACTCACACTCACCGATAAACCTCCACTGAATCAATAAAGTTAACATTGTTCTCTGCATCTAAGTTTTTTTGCTTCTAAATTCTATGCCGAATCGCTATCTGAAACTTTCTGAACTTTGTATGTTTTCAGCTGCATTTCTGATAGAAGTCTTCGAAAGAGCTGCTCGATTTATTTTGCCTTACAAATATTCCTTGGACTTTCTCTACTTCCTGATTCAGGTATTCTTTCAGTAATAAAAATTCTCGTACTTTTCTTAAACACGTTCGAATTACTTTAAAATTGACTTTATATTGAGAATGCGAATAGATCCGAGTAACTTTTATGAATACGAATGATAGGATTCAATGCTTGACATAACGGAGCCTTGTGTTAACCCCAAATCTATCTAAAACTTGTATGATATTTCATCGCTAACACTAGATACACAAATTTTAACTTGCTTACGATTTATACCGGTTACATGTCTTGACACAGATACTGCAATCAATAATGAAACCATAAACGCAATATTTGTCTAGTTTCTTCTTTGTATTTTTGAATGTAAACGCTAAAAGATTATTGGTTTGCAATGAACTAAACAGATACAAACATAAAACCGCCAGTTTTGCTAGCTACTTTAATGCATCTTTAAAATTTCTAATTATATTTTGTCGTTAATGTTACTTCGAGTGCAACATTAATCGAGATCATAAACCGGAGTAAGCACGATGCAACCAGCAATAAAGCTTTTTTGAATTGTGTGCACCCATGGGCAGTGTACGTGGATTTTGAATGTCGGATCCTATACAAAGGTAAATTGTCAAATCCGTTCGAAGCTTCTACTAGACTAAAAAAAGGATGTATCTTGTCACCTATACTTTTTGTCCTCGTCATCGACAGCATTATGTTGTCGATCTGAATGGTAGACACGGTATCCAATAGACACCCTTTAAACAACTCGAGGATTTGGAATACGCCGATGAAGTATATGTTCTAAGCTAAAGCTCAGGTCACCTTCTAGAAAACACTAGCGCTATTACTGTTGAATCTCGGGCAGCTGGGCTGGAAATCAATATTTCCAAGACAAAGAATATGCATGGAGGCTATGGCGCAAACCCGTCGCCACACATCAATGCGGATAACGAGGGTATAGAATGCGTAGGCACCTTCAATTATCTTGAAAGTTTGGTATCTACAAAAGGTGGAGCCGACGAGATTATTAATAAGTCAAAATCTGCATTCGACATTTTCCGAGCTAGTTGGAAATATCGGCAATATTAACAAAAGCTAAGTTACGAATTCAAAACTCGAATTTCAAACCTTTGCAAACAAATGCTTGCAGCAAATCGTTAGTATAAGGTGGCCGAATTGCATAAGAAATGAAGATCTACAGAACGCAACAAACCAAATCCCTGCTTTTACAGAGGTACGAGTATGTAAACGGAAATGGAGGTGGATAGGCAATACACTTCGAAGGTAAAATACCAACATTGCTCGAGAAGCGCTACATTGGAATCCATAGGAAAGCAGCAGTCGTGTAGGTCTACTATTCATGGAATGACGTATGTCTAACATCTTGGAAAAGAGTTAGTTATAGTTGAAGCCCTGAGTTCCACTGGTAGTCAACGATAACAGAAGAAGACGAATGTTTACCCACTTTAACAATTCTTATGGAATGATCTCTAAGGATTTTATGTAAAGAGAAGTATTGAAGTAAATTTTTGGAGATGTCTTTAAGAGGCTTGAAGTCCAGATTCATGTGGTGAGGTAGATATACTCGATGTTAATTAGCATTACTAAAATTTACCCTCAAATATTTTTCAAGAATCTGCATTGAAATGTTTTAAATGCTCATATATAATATGTTTCCTATAAAACAGAAAATGTAAATTTTTTTACAAAACTTTAGAACTACCCTCGTTTATATGTAAATTGATTCACCATACGGAGTGTAATAAAAATCATTAATTTTAATTTACATAATTTGTTTCACAATAACGTATTTATTACATGAATCAATAACAAATTGTTGTTAACATCATGTGCATTTAACATGAAAGGCAATGTCGTTTTTTTTTAATCGTCTGAAAATATGGATTTGATTTCATATAGCGCGAATTGAATTGAGCTGAAGGCACATATTGTCGCTGTAGAAATAAATTTAAATTGATTTTAATCAAATTTAATTTATTTATACAAAAATGTTTGTTGATGCTTTTCCTTTCATAGCCAATATTTTGCCATAAATTATGGCAAGTGGGTGGAAGATGGATGGAGCGTTGTTAGCGAACATATACGGATATGCAATTATTTATGTACAAATGCTGTCGTTAGAGTCAAAAGAGGAGAAAAAGATTTTATGAATCTTTAATTTAATTAATAAATAAAAATTTAAATAACTTCTATGCATTTCTGTTTGGAGGTAATTTAGGATTATTTAACTCCCTTTTAGACCAGAAATGTCCACAATTGATGTTTTCCTACCACTTCTGGTAGAATTTGTTTTACATCTGGGTGTCACTGTTTTAAGCTCATAATTGTAATAACCCTTCTTCTATAAATCCTCCTTATGTTGAGATAACTTATTAATTATTTAACTCCCCTTTAAACCAGTGATGCCCGCCATTGCTGTTTTCCTACCACTTCTACTAGAATTTGTTGTTATGCATTTGGACATCACTGTTTTAAGCTCATAACTATTAATTCTAGAATTTTGCCTTGTGTTAAGATAAATTGGGGATTATTTAACTCCCCTTTAAACCAGTGATGCCCACCATTACCGTTTTCCTACCACTTCCGGTAGAATTTGTTGTTATACATCCGGCCATCACTGTTTTAAGCTCATAATTATTAACTCTAGAAACTTACCTTTAAAACTATAGACAAACTGCTGGCGGTGGCTGATTCGGAGAAAACACTATCATGCGATTGGGAAAGTCCATCGCGAGAATAATCACTATAAAAAGAAAAAAAATACAAAATAAGAATCTGTTAAGGGATCTGTGTCTTTCAACAGTATGAGCTCATTACTTAATACATTACAAGGTAATAGGCTGACATTACTGATTCATTTACAAATACCAGAGAACTTACCTATCAACTAAACGTCCTTCACTTAAACTACGTTGACTATCCGACATTTCACCACCACTGGCACTGCCACCATTTTTCATGCGATCAGCAGCACCTCCCGTGCCGCTATCATTGCCACTGCCACTATCCAAATCCTGTGAAGAGTCACCAACACTACGCAGTTTTTGGCGTTCCGTAAAGAAACTGCGATTAATGGCCCCGGGAAAAACGGCCACGCCCATTGTTTGTCTTTGACTCAAGAGCGAGGATTTGGTAGCTGTGGTAGCAGAACCTGACGACGATGACGTCATGCTCGTTGAGGCATGTATATGCTGGTGATAGGATGCCGAAGTTTGTGTGCTAGTGCCGAACATATCATCGGCTTCTTGTTGCTGCTGCTGCTGGTGTCTCTGTAAATCGTATTCTTTGGCTTGATGCTTTTGATTCTTGTGTTTATGTTTTGATTTCGTTTTCGTCTCGGAATTCAGATTAAAATCATGATTTTGATGTTTCTTGCCACCACCCAATAGGGAACTATACGAAGACTTTGATTTTGGCAAAGACTGTGTTAAATAGGCGTCTTCCAGCTGTTGATGGGTGAGCGGTGAGGACGGCGATGAAGCCGAGGCTACCGATGTTATAGACGAGAGTGTAGCACTGCGCAAATTCTTTTCGCTATTACTGCTCGCCGTTGTAGCGTTAAGTGTGGTGGTGGGTGTTTCTGTAGCCGCAGTGCTACCCGCTGTTATGGTACGTCTTCGAAAGATGCGCCGTAGATTGCGCAAAGGATGAAATCGTCTTCGTTTGGTTTGTTCTAAAATATAGAAAAACGAACGGATTATGAATAAGATCTGTTGCTTGAGTTTTTCAGCAGCGGAGGTTAGTATAAGACCTAATTCCTGGTAGGGAGAGGGTAACATTTTATTTTGACTAAAGCAGAAATTCTTACGATCTTTTTTATACGTTCCTTAATAATTTTGAAGAAATTATACGGAAATTTAGAAAAAAATAATGTTTAATTGAAAAAATTTTGACTTTGTCGTCTAAAGACGACTCGTGACCGAATTTTCGGAAATAAAAAATACAAATTTAAAAATTAGGGTGGACCATAAGGGTGGAAGAAAAAAAATACTTTTTGCCCTCTCGGAAATAACAAATACAAATTTAAAAATTAGGGTGGACCATAGGGTGGAAGAAAAAAAATATTTTTTGCTCTAATCGATTTCTAATAAAAAAATCATTTTGAAATATTTACAATTTTTGTAGGGCGCTACAAGTCCAAATTTTGAAAAACCACTAAGTGCTGTTTCATATACATCAGATCTATAAGATCAGTTTTTCTTCAAATTTCAAATTTGAACCTGCATTCACGTTCACATATGAACATTTTCTTTATCAGTTTTTATTTTATTTTATTTTCCTTAAATTTCATACAAATTTTCAAAATTCTCGTAAACATGAGATGTTGTGAAAAAATTACATTCATATAATTACGCCTTTATCTTATCGTTATATAGAATTTTACAAATATATTTAAACATTTCTTATTAATGAAATGGATTCTTTATACTCTTTTCTTTATCTCCTTCACACAATTATAATAACTACTAACCCAAATCAACAATTTATCCTAATTTCCGGCAATTAATTAAGAAAAACCTTTGTACTTGCGAAATGTTAATACATTTGCAGGCGTCAATTAGATACAATAGCCTCTATCTAAAACACAACTGTTATAATTTATATATTCCTTTCATTCCATTAACACCTCCCACTCTTGACAGGAACCACATATCTTTCACTTTTCATGTGGTTATTGGTCTGTTCAAAGAATATGTTCTTTTGTTATTGTGGTTATACGAGTATGTCCACATTTACAGGAAAGCCTTGTTATAAAGATAAACTACAATAGATGTTGAAACCCGGCATTTTTTTTCACAATTTTTTTGAATTTTTTTTATAATAAATTTTTGAAAAATTCTCTATTTTTATAGGAAATTTTTCAAAAATTTTCTATTCCAAAGGAAATTTTTCAAAAATTTTATATTTTTATAGGAAATTTTTGATTTTTTTTTTATAAAAAATTTTTCAATAATTTTCTATTTTTATAGGAAATTTTTCAAAAATTTTCTATTTTTATAGGAAATTTTTCAAAAATTTTTCTATTTTTACAGGAAATTTTTCAAAAATTTTCTATTTTTATATTAAATTTTTCAAAAATTTTCTATTTTTATAGGAAATTTTTCAAAAAATTTCTATTTTTATAGGGAATTTTTCAAAAATTTTCAATTTTTATAGAAAATTTTTCAAAACTTTTCTAGTTTTATAGGAAATTTTTCAAAATTTTTCTATTTTTATAGGAAATTTTTCAAAAATTTTCTATTTTTATAGAAAATTTTTCAAAAATTTTCTATTTTTATAGAAAATTTTTCAAAAATTTTCTATTTTTATAGAAAATTTTTCAAAAATTTTCTATTTTTATAGAAAATTTTTCAAAAATTTTCTATTTTTATAGAAAATTTTTCAAAAATTTTCTATTTTTATAGAAAATTTTTCAAAAATTTTCTATTTTTATAGAAAATTTTTCAAAAATTTTCTATTTTTATAGAAAATTTTTCAAAAATTTTCTATTTTTATAGAAAATTTTTCAAAAATTTTCTATTTTTATAGAAAATTTTTCAAAAATTTTCTATTTTTATAGAAAATTTTTCAAAAATTTTCTATTTTTATAGAAAATTTTTCAAAAATTTTCTATTTTTATAGAAAATTTTTCAAAAATTTTCTATTTTTATAGAAAATTTTTCAAAAATTTTCTATTTTTATAGAAAATTTTTCAAAAATTTTCTATTTTTATAGAAAATTTTTCAAAAATTTTCTATTTTTATAGAAAATTTTTCAAAAATTTTCTATTTTTATAGAAAATTTTTCAAAAATTTTCTATTTTTATAGAAAATTTTTCAAAAATGTTCTATTTTTATAGAAAATTTTTCAAAAATTTTCTATTTTTTATAGAAAATTTTTTAAAAATTTTCTATTTTCATAGAAAATTTTTCAAAAATTTTCTATTTTCATAGAAAATTTTTCAAAAATTTTCTATTTTTATAGAAAAATTTTCTATTTTTATAAAATTTTTTTCAAAAATTTTCTATTTTTATAAAAAATTTTTCAAAAATTTTCTATTTTTATAGGAAATTTTTCAAAAATTTTCTATTTTTATAGGAAATTTTTCAAAAATTTTCTATTTTTAAAGAAAATTTTTCAAAAATTTTCTATTTTTATAGAAAATTTTTCAAAAATTTTCTATTTTTATAGAAAATTTTTCAAAAATTTTCTATTTTTATAGAAAATTTTTCAAAAATTTTCTATTTTTATAGAAAATTTTTCAAAAATTTTCTATTTTTATAGAAAATTTTTCAAAAATTTTCTATTTTTATAGAAAATTTTTCAAAAATTTTCTATTTTTATAGAAAATTTTTCAAAAATTTTCTATTTTTATAGAAAATTTTTCAAAAATTTTCTATTTTTATAGAAAATTTTTCAAAAATTTTCTATTTTTATAGAAAATTTTTCAAAAATTTTCTATTTTTATAGAAAATTTTTCAAAAATTTTCTATTTTTATAGAAAATTTTTCAAAAATTTTCTATTTTTATAGAAAATTTTTCAAAAATTTTCTATTTTTATAGAAAATTTTTCAAAAATTTTCTATTTTTATAGAAAATTTTTCAAAAATTTTCTATTTTTATAGAAAATTTTTCAAAAATTTTCTATTTTTATAGAAAATTTTTCAAAAATTTTCTATTTTTATAGAAAATTTTTCAAAAATTTTCTATTTTTATAGAAAATTTTTCAAAAATTTTCTATTTTTATAGAAAATTTTTCAAAAATTTTCTATTTTTATAGAAAATTTTTCAAAAATTTTCTATTTTTATAGAAAATTTTTCAAAAATTTTCTATTTTTATAGAAAATTTTTCAAAAATTTTCTATTTTTATAGAAAATTTTTCAAAAATTTTCTATTTTTATAGAAAATTTTTCAAAAATTTTCTATTTTTATAGAAAATTTTTCAAAAATTTTCTATTTTTATAGAAAATTTTTCAAAAATTTTCTATTTTTATAGAAAATTTTTCAAAAATTTTCTATTTTTATAGAAAATTTTTCAAAAATTTTCTATTTTTATAGAAAATTTTTCAAAAATTTTCTATTTTTATAGAAAATTTTTCAAAAATTTTCTATTTTTATAGAAAATTTTTCAAAAATTTTCTATTTTTATAGAAAATTTTTCAAAAATTTTCTATTTTTATAGAAAATTTTTCAAAAATTTTCTATTTTTATAGAAAATTTTTCAAAAATTTTCTATTTTTATAGAAAATTTTTCAAAAATTTTCTATTTTTATAGAAAATTTTTCAAAAATTTTCTATTTTTATAGAAAATTTTTCAAAAATTTTCTATTTTTATAGAAAATTTTTTAAAAATTTTCTATTTATATAGAAAATTTTTCAAAAACTTTCTATTTTTATAGAAAATTTTTCAAAAATTTTCTATTTTTATAGAAAATTTTTCAAAAATTTTCTATTTTTATAGAAAATTTTTCAAAAATTTTCTATTTTTATAGAAAATTTTTCAAAAATTTTCTATTTTTATAGAAAATTTTTCAAAAATTTTCTATTTTTATAGAAAATTTTTCAAAAATTTTCTATTTTTATAGAAAATTTTTCAAAAATTTTCTATTTTTATAGAAAATTTTTCAAAAATTTTCTATTTTTATAGAAAATTTTTCTATTTTTATAAAAAAATTTTCAAAAATTTTCTAAGACTATCGATTTAAAGGAAATACCCATATGAAACTGTAAATAGTCTTTACTTGGAGTGTGAAGGCATTTTTACTTACGGGTGTTTGGCGCAAATATTTAAATACCAAAAACACTCCCTACAAATACAGGATTTCCATTACATATTATTTTCATTTAAAAGGAAGCGTAGCAGTCGGTGCTAAGGAGGGAAGTAGGCATATAGGGAATATTTAAATTAATTTTCCTAGTAATATATTTATGTACCTAAAATGTCTTTGGTGACATTACATTTTGCCATAGGGGAAATATTTTTAATAGAATAAGTTTGTTAGTGACTTAATCTTATGTCATTTTAGATAGAATAAATAAATTTTGTTAAGAATTACATACACATTTTTTTATATATACAAATGGGCACTTAAAGAAAACTAATGTAAAAAGTTAAGGAGATATAATTATTGAACATTCTGCATTGAATGGAAGATCTTTTATATCACTCATTTCATTGGCTGTCAAACGGTTTTACTCAAGAAATATAAGTGAGAATAAAAACGTTTAATTGTGGTCCGCGAAGACCACTCTAAAGCTTTGGCGTCAAAAGCGTCACTTTAGATAGTTTATTTCGTTTTTAAAGAATGAAGTGGTAAGTAAAATAAAAGGATTGCAATATTTATATAGGGATATTCTTGAATATGGAATATATTCTTGTTAACCGAAAACCTGTAAATGTCATAAGGTCTTAAACATTTTATTTTTTCCAGTGTATAAATTCTCTTTCAACTTAACAAAATTATTTCGAGAATTTTGTGCGAAATTATCATAAAAGGTGAAAGTTAATATAGGAATTATTTGAATAACTGCTGGTATTCATTTCAATACTTAATATTTGTGCAAAAACATTTTAATATACATATATTTTCACGCTAAAGGTTAAGGAACGATTTTTATGTGGGTAATCGCCCTTTTAATTTTTACCTCAAAGTATAGAAAATATCTAATATTGGTTGCAATGCGAAAATGAAAAATATTTACCATATTTGTAGTGCGAACCTGAAATTAAAATATGTAAGTCCACATGTAACGCATAATTGTGTCAGTGGGTGGTGGAATGACACATCTGAGTTCAATATTATAATTTCTGTTAAATATGTGTGTAAATTAATTTATTCATATAAAATGTTGAGTGCAAAGCAGATACTTAAAAATGTTGATTCTTTTTCGATATAAAAATAAACAATTTTAAGAAATTTTTTTAAAAATTTGCTATCTACAAAATATCTACAAAAATTACAAAAAATTGTAGAATTACCAATAAAAATAGAATATCTTGGAAAAATTTCCTATAAAAAGGGGAAATTTTTGAAAAATTTCCTATAAAAATAGGAAATTTTTGAAAAATTTCCTATAAAAATAGGAAATTTTTGAAAAATTTCCTATAAAAATAGGAAATTTTTGAAAAATTTCCTATAAAAATAGGAAATTTTTGGATATTTCCTATAAAAAATAGAAAAATTTTGAAAAATTTTCTATAAAAATAGACAATTTTTGAAAGATTTCCTTTAAAAATATAAATTTTTTGAAAAATTTTCTATAAAAATAGAAAATTTTTGAAAAATTTTCTACAAAAATAGACAATTTTTAAAAAATTTCCTATAGAAATAGAAAAATTTTTAAAAAATTTCCTATAAAAATAGAAAATTTTTGCAAAATTTCCTTTAAAGTAGAAAATTTTTGAAAAATTTTCCTATAAAAAAATTTTTGAACAAAATAGAAAATTTTTGAAAAATTTCCTATAAAAATAGAAAATTTTTGAAAAATAGGAAATTTTTGAAAAATTTCCTATAAAAATAGGAAATTTTTGAAAAACTTGCTATAAAAATAGGAAATTTTTGAAAATTTTCCTATAAAAATAGGAAATTTTTGAAAATTTTCCTAAAAAAATAGGAAATTTTTGAAAATTTTCCTATAAAAATAGGAAATTTTTGAAAAATTTCCTATAAAAATAGGAAATTTTTGAAAAATTTCCTATAAAAATAGGAAATTTTTGAAAAATTTCCTATAAAAATAGGAAATTTTTAAAAAATTTCCTATAAAAATAGGAAATTTTTGAAAAATTTCCTATAAAAATAGGAAATTTTTGAAAAATTTCCTATAAAAATAGGAAATTTTTGAAAAATTTCCTATAAAAATAGGAAATTTTTGAAAAATTTCCTATAAAAATGGGAAATTTTTGAAAAATTTCCTATAAAAATAGGAAATTTTTGAAAAATTTCCTATAAAAATAGGAAATTTTTGAAAAATTTCCTATAAAAATAGAAAATTTTTGAAAAATTTCCTATAAAAATAGGAAATTTTTGAAAAATTTCCTATAAAAATAGGAAATTTTTGAAAAATTTCCTATAAAAATAGGAAATTTTTGAAAAATTTCCTATTAAAATAGGAAATTTTTGAAAAATTTCCTATAAAAATAGGAAATTTTTGAAAAATTTCCTATAAAAATAGGAAATTTTTGAAAAATTTCCTATAAAAATCGGAAATTTTTGAAAAATTTCCTATAAAAATAGGAAATTTTTGAAAAATTTCCTATAAAAATAGGAAATTTTTGAAAAATTTCCTATAAAAATAGGAAATTTTTGAAAAATTTCCTATAAAAATAGGAAATTTTTGAAAAATTTCCTATAAAAATAGAAAATTTTTGAAAAATTTCCTATAAAAATAGGAAATTTTTGAAAAAATTCCTATAAAAATTGGAAATTTTTGAAAAATTTCCTATAAAAATAGGAAATTTTTGAAAAATTTCCTATAAAAATAGAAAATTTTTGAAAAATTTCTTATAAAAATAGAAAATTTTTGAAATTTTCATTAGAATAATAGAAAAATTTTGAAATTTTTACTAGAAAAATAGAAAATTTTTAAAAATTTTCCTATAAAAATAGAAAATTTTTGAAAAATTTCCTATAAAAATAGAAAATTTTTGAAAAATTTCCTATAAAAAAAGAAAATTTTTGAAAAATTTCCTATAAAAATAGGAAATTTTTTAAAAATTTCCTATAAAAATAGGAGATTTTTGAAAAATTTCCTATAAAAATAGGAAATTTTTGAAAAATTTCCTATAAAAATAGGAAATTTTTGAAAAATTTTCCTATAAAAATAGGAAATTTTTGAAAAATTTCCTATAAAAATAGGAAATTTTTGAAAAATTTCCTATAAAAATAGGAAATTTTTGAAATATTTCCTATAAAAATAGGAAATTTTTGAAAAATTTCCTATAAAAATAGGAAATTTTTGAAAAATTTCCTATAAAAATATGAAATTTTTGAAAAATTTGCTATAAAAATAGGAAATTTTTGAAAAATTTGCCATAAAAATAGGAAATTTTTGAAAAATTTGCTATAAAAATAGGAAATTTTTGAAAAATTTCCTATAAAAATAGGAAATTTTTGGATATTTCCTATAAAAAATAGAAAAATTTTGAAAAATTTTCTATAAAAATAGACAATTTTTGAAAGATTTCCTTTAAAAATATAAATTTTTTGAAAAATTTTCTATAAAAATAGAAAATTTTTGAAAAATTTTCTACAAAAATAGACAATTTTTAAAAAATTTCCTATAGAAATAGAAAAATTTTTAAAAAATTTCCTATAAAAATAGAAAATTTTTGCAAAATTTCCTTTAAAGTAGAAAATTTTTGAAAAATTTTCCTATAAAAAAATTTTTGAACAAAATAGAAAATTTTTGAAAAATTTCCTATAAAAATAGAAAATTTTTGAAAAATAGGAAATTTTTGAAAAATTTCCTATAAAAATAGGAAATTTTTGAAAAACTTGCTATAAAAATAGGAAATTTTTGAAAATTTTCCTATAAAAATAGGAAATTTTTGAAAATTTTCCTAAAAAAATAGGAAATTTTTGAAAATTTTCCTATAAAAATAGGAAATTTTTGAAAAATTTCCTATAAAAATAGGAAATTTTTGAAAAATTTCCTATAAAAATAGGAAATTTTTGAAAAATTTCCTATAAAAATAGGAAATTTTTAAAAAATTTCCTATAAAAATAGGAAATTTTTGAAAAATTTCCTATAAAAATAGGAAATTTTTGAAAAATTTCCTATAAAAATAGGAAATTTTTGAAAAATTTCCTATAAAAATAGGAAATTTTTGAAAAATTTCCTATAAAAATGGGAAATTTTTGAAAAATTTCCTATAAAAATAGGAAATTTTTGAAAAATTTCCTATAAAAATAGGAAATTTTTGAAAAATTTCCTATAAAAATAGAAAATTTTTGAAAAATTTCCTATAAAAATAGGAAATTTTTGAAAAATTTCCTATAAAAATAGGAAATTTTTGAAAAATTTCCTATAAAAATAGGAAATTTTTGAAAAATTTCCTATTAAAATAGGAAATTTTTGAAAAGTTTCCTATAAAAATAGGAAATTTTTGAAAAATTTCCTATAAAAATAGGAAATTTTTGAAAAATTTCCTATAAAAATCGGAAATTTTTGAAAAATTTCCTATAAAAATAGGAAATTTTTGAAAAATTTCCTATAAAAATAGGAAATTTTTGAAAAATTTCCTATAAAAATAGGAAATTTTTGAAAAATTTCCTATAAAAATAGGAAATTTTTGAAAAATTTCCTATAAAAATAGAAAATTTTTGAAAAATTTCCTATAAAAATAGGAAATTTTTGAAAAAATTCCTATAAAAATTGGAAATTTTTGAAAAATTTCCTATAAAAATAGGAAATTTTTGAAAAATTTCCTATAAAAATAGAAAATTTTTGAAAAATTTCTTATAAAAATAGAAAATTTTTGAAATTTTCATTAGAATAATAGAAAAATTTTGAAATTTTTACTAGAAAAATAGAAAATTTTTAAAAATTTTCCTATAAAAATAGAAAATTTTTGAAAAATTTCCTATAAAAATAGAAAATTTTTGAAAAATTTCCTATAAAAAAAGAAAATTTTTGAAAAATTTCCTATAAAAATAGGAAATTTTTTAAAAATTTCCTATAAAAATAGGAGATTTTTGAAAAATTTCCTATAAAAATAGGAAATTTTTGAAAAATTTCCTATAAAAATAGGAAATTTTTGAAAAATTTTCCTATAAAAATAGGAAATTTTTGAAAAATTTCCTATAAAAATAGGAAATTTTTGAAAAATTTCCTATAAAAATAGGAAATTTTTGAAATATTTCCTATAAAAATAGGAAATTTTTGAAAAATTTCCTATAAAAATAGGAAATTTTTGAAAAATTTCCTATAAAAATATGAAATTTTTGAAAAATTTGCTATAAAAATAGGAAATTTTTGAAAAATTTGCCATAAAAATAGGAAATTTTTGAAAAATTTGCTATAAAAATAGGAAATTTTTGAAAAATTTGCTATAAAAATAGGAAATTTTTAAAAATTTGCTATAAAAATAGGAAATTTTTGAAAAATTTGCTATAAAAATAGGAAATTTTTGAAAAATTTCCTATAAAAATAAGAAATTTTTGAAAAATTTCCTATAAAAATAGGAAATTTATGAAAAAATTCCTATAAAAATATGAAATTTTTGAAAAATTTCCTATAAAAATAGGAAATTTTTGAAAAATTTCCTATAAAAATAGGAAATTTTTGAAAAATTTGCTATAAAAATAGGAAATTTTTGAAAAATTTCCAATAAAAATAGGAAATTTTTGAAAAATTTCCTATAAAAATAGGAAATTTTTGAAAAATTTCCTATAAAAATAGGAAATTTTTGAAAAATTTCCTATAAAAATAGGAAATTTTTGAAAAATTTCCTATAAAAATAGGAAATTTTTGAAAAATTTCCTATAAAAATAGGAAATTTTTGAAAAATTTCCTATAAAAATAGGAAATTTTTGAAAAATTTCCTATAAAAATAGGAAATTTTTGAAAAATTTCCTATAAAAATAGGAAATTTTTGAAAAATTTCCTATAAAAATAGGAAATTTTTGAAAAATTTCCTATAAAAATAGGAAATTTTTGAAAAATTTCCTATAAAAATAGGAAATTTTTGAAAAATTTCCTATAAAAATAGGAAATTTTTGAAAAATTTCCTATAAAAATAGGAAATTTTTGAAAAATTTGCTATAAAAATAGGAAATTTTTGAAAAATTTGCTATAAAAATAGGAAATTTTTGAAAAATTTGCTATAAAAATAGGAAATTTTTGAAAAATTTCCTATAAAAATAGGAAATTTTTGAAAAATTTCCTATAAAAATAGGAAATTTTTGAAAAATTTCCTATAAAAATAGGAAATTTTTGAAAAATTTCCTATAAAAATAGGAAATTTTTGAAAAATTTCCTATAAAGATAGGAAATTTTTGAAAAATTTCCTATAAAAATAGAAAATTTTCGAAAAATTTCCTATAAAAATAGGAAATTTTTGAAAATTTTCCTATAAAAATAGGAAATTTTTGAAAAATTTCCTATAAAAATAGGAAATTTTTGAAAAATTTCCTATAAAAATAGGAAATTTTTGAAAAATTTCCTATAAAAATAGGAAATTTTTGAAAATTTTCCTATAAAAATAGGAAAATTTTGAAAAATTTCCTACAAAAATAGGAAACTTTTAAAAAATTTCCTATACAAATAGGAAATTTTTAAAAAATTTCCTATACAAATATTAAATTTTTGAAAAATTTCCTATAAGAATAGGAAATTTTTGAAAAATTTCCTATAAAAATAGGAAATTTTCGAAAAATTTCCTATAAAAATTGGAAATTCTTGAAAAATTTCCTATAAAAATTGGAAATTCTTGAAAAATTTCCTATAAAAATTGGAAATTCTTGAAAAATTTCCTATAAAAATAGGAAATTTTTGAAAAATTTCCTATAAAAATAGGAAATTTTTGAAAAATTTCCTATAAAAATAGGAAATTTTTGAAAAATTTCCTATAAAAATAGGAAATTTTTGAAAAATTTCCTATAAAAATAGGAAATTTTTGAAAAATTTCCTATAAAAATAGGAAATTTTTGAAAAATTTCCTATAAAAATAGGAAATTTTTGAAAAATTTCCTATAAAAATAGGAAATTTTTGAAAAATTTCCTATAAAAATAGGAAATTTTTGAAAAATTTCCTATAAAAATAGGAAATTTTTGAAAAATTTGCTATAAAAATAGGAAATTTTTGAAAAATTTGCTATAAAAATAGGAAATTTTTGAAAAATTTGCTATAAAAATAGGAAATTTTTGAAAAATTTCCTATAAAAATAGGAAATTTTTGAAAAATTTCCTATAAAAATAGGAAATTTTTGAAAAATTTCCTATAAAAATAGGAAATTTTTGAAAAATTTCCTATAAAAATAGGAAATTTTTGAAAATTTTCCTATAAAAATAGGAAAATTTTGAAAAATTTCCTATAAAAATAGGAAATTTTTAAAAAATTTCCTATAGAAATAGAAAAATTTTTAAAAAATTTCCTATAAAAATAGAAAATTTTTGCAAAATTTCCTTTAAAGTAGAAAATTTTTGAAAAATTTTCCTATAAAAAAATTTTTGAACAAAATAGAAAATTTTTGAAAAATTTCCTATAAAAATAGAAAATTTTTGAAAAATAGGAAATTTTTGAAAAATTTCCTATAAAAATAGGAAATTTTTGAAAAACTTGCTATAAAAATAGGAAATTTTTGAAAATTTTCCTATAAAAATAGGAAATTTTTGAAAATTTTCCTAAAAAAATAGGAAATTTTTGAAAATTTTCCTATAAAAATAGGAAATTTTTGAAAAATTTCCTATAAAAATAGGAAATTTTTGAAAAATTTCCTATAAAAATAGGAAATTTTTGAAAAATTTCCTATAAAAATAGGAAATTTTTAAAAAATTTCCTATAAAAATAGGAAATTTTTGAAAAATTTCCTATAAAAATAGGAAATTTTTGAAAAATTTCCTATAAAAATAGGAAATTTTTGAAAAATTTCCTATAAAAATGGGAAATTTTTGAAAAATTTCCTATAAAAATAGGAAATTTTTGAAAAATTTCCTATAAAAATAGGAAATTTTTGAAAAATTTCCTATAAAAATAGAAAATTTTTGAAAAATTTCCTATAAAAATAGGAAATTTTTGAAAAATTTCCTATAAAAATAGGAAATTTTTGAAAAATTTCCTATAAAAATAGGAAATTTTTGAAAAATTTCCTATTAAAATAGGAAATTTTTGAAAAATTTCCTATAAAAATAGGAAATTTTTGAAAAATTTCCTATAAAAATAGGAAATTTTTGAAAAATTTCCTATAAAAATCGGAAATTTTTGAAAAATTTCCTATAAAAATAGGAAATTTTTGAAAAATTTCCTATAAAAATAGGAAATTTTTGAAAAATTTCCTATAAAAATAGGAAATTTTTGAAAAATTTCCTATAAAAATAGGAAATTTTTGAAAAATTTCCTATAAAAATAGAAAATTTTTGAAAAATTTCCTATAAAAATAGGAAATTTTTGAAAAAATTCCTATAAAAATTGGAAATTTTTGAAAAATTTCCTATAAAAATAGGAAATTTTTGAAAAATTTCCTATAAAAATAGAAAATTTTTGAAAAATTTCTTATAAAAATAGAAAATTTTTGAAATTTTCATTAGAATAATAGAAAAATTTTGAAATTTTTACTAGAAAAATAGAAAATTTTTAAAAATTTTCCTATAAAAATAGAAAATTTTTGAAAAATTTCCTATAAAAATAGAAAATTTTTGAAAAATTTCCTATAAAAAAAGAAAATTTTTGAAAAATTTCCTATAAAAATAGGAAATTTTTTAAAAATTTCCTATAAAAATAGGAGATTTTTGAAAAATTTCCTATAAAAATAGGAAATTTTTGAAAAATTTCCTATAAAAATAGGAAATTTTTGAAAAATTTTCCTATAAAAATAGGAAATTTTTGAAAAATTTCCTATAAAAATAGGAAATTTTTGAAAAATTTCCTATAAAAATAGGAAATTTTTGAAATATTTCCTATAAAAATAGGAAATTTTTGAAAAATTTCCTATAAAAATAGGAAATTTTTGAAAAATTTCCTATAAAAATATGAAATTTTTGAAAAATTTGCTATAAAAATAGGAAATTTTTGAAAAATTTGCCATAAAAATAGGAAATTTTTGAAAAATTTGCTATAAAAATAGGAAATTTTTGAAAAATTTGCTATAAAAATAGGAAATTTTTAAAAATTTGCTATAAAAATAGGAAATTTTTGAAAAATTTGCTATAAAAATAGGAAATTTTTGAAAAATTTCCTATAAAAATAAGAAATTTTTGAAAAATTTCCTATAAAAATAGGAAATTTATGAAAAAATTCCTATAAAAATATGAAATTTTTGAAAAATTTCCTATAAAAATAGGAAATTTTTGAAAAATTTCCTATAAAAATAGGAAATTTTTGAAAAATTTGCTATAAAAATAGGAAATTTTTGAAAAATTTCCAATAAAAATAGGAAATTTTTGAAAAATTTCCTATAAAAATAGGAAATTTTTGAAAAATTTCCTATAAAATTAGGAAATTTTTGAAAAATTTCCTATAAAAATAGGAAATTTTTGAAAAATTTCCTATAAAAATAGGAAATTTTTGAAAAATTTCCTATAAAAATAGGAAATTTTTGAAAAATTTCCTATAAAAATAGGAAATTTTTGAAAAATTTCCTATAAAAATAGGAAATTTTTGAAAAATTTCCTATAAAAATAGGAAATTTTTGAAAAATTTCCTATAAAAATAGGAAATTTTTGAAAAATTTCCTATAAAAATAGGAAATTTTTGAAAAATTTCCTATAAAAATAGGAAATTTTTGAAAAATTTCCTATAAAAATAGGAAATTTTTGAAAAATTTGCTATAAAAATAGGAAATTTTTGAAAAATTTGCTATAAAAATAGGAAATTTTTGAAAAATTTGCTATAAAAATAGGAAATTTTTGAAAAATTTCCTATAAAAATAGGAAATTTTTGAAAAATTTCCTATAAAAATAGGAAATTTTTGAAAAATTTCCTATAAAAATAGGAAATTTTTGAAAAATTTCCTATAAAAATAGGAAATTTTTGAAAAATTTCCTATAAAGATAGGAAATTTTTGAAAAATTTCCTATAAAAATAGAAAATTTTCGAAAAATTTCCTATAAAAATAGGAAATTTTTGAAAATTTTCCTATAAAAATAGGAAATTTTTGAAAAATTTCCTATAAAAATAGGAAATTTTTGAAAAATTTCCTATAAAAATAGGAAATTTTTGAAAAATTTCCTATAAAAATAGGAAATTTTTGAAAATTTTCCTATAAAAATAGGAAAATTTTGAAAAATTTCCTACAAAAATAGGAAACTTTTAAAAAAATTTCCTATACAAATAGGAAATTTTTAAAAAATTTCCTATACAAATATTAAATTTTTGAAAAATTTCCTATAAGAATAGGAAATTTTTGAAAAATTTCCTATAAAAATAGGAAATTTTCGAAAAATTTCCTATAAAAATTGGAAATTCTTGAAAAATTTCCTATAAAAATTGGAAATTCTTGAAAAATTTCCTATAAAAATTGGAAATTCTTGAAAAATTTCCTATAAAAATAGGAAATTTTTGAAAAATTTCCTATAAAAATAGGAAATTTTTGAAAAATTTCCTATAAAAATAGGAAATTTTTGAAAAATTTCCTATAAAAATAGGAAATTTTTGAAAAATTTCCTATAAAAATAGGAAATTTTTGAAAAATTTTCTATAAAAATAGGAAATTTTTGAAAAATTTCCTATAAAAATAGGAAATTATTGAAAAATTTCCTATAAAAATAGGAAATTTTTGAAAAATTTCCTATAAAAATATGAAATTTTTGAAAAATTTGCTATAAAAATAGGAAATTTTTGAAAAATTTGCCATAAAAATAGGAAATTTTTGAAAAATTTGCTATAAAAATAGGAAATTTTTGAAAAATTTGCTATAAAAATAGGAAATTTTTAAAAATTTGCTATAAAAATAGGAAATTTTTGAAAAATTTGCTATAAAAATAGGAAATTTTTGAAAAATTTCCTATAAAAATAAGAAATTTTTGAAAAATTTCCTATAAAAATAGGAAATTTATGAAAAAATTCCTATAAAAATATGAAATTTTTGAAAAATTTCCTATAAAAATAGGAAATTTTTGAAAAATTTCCTATAAAAATAGGAAATTTTTGAAAAATTTGCTATAAAAATAGGAAATTTTTGAAAAATTTCCAATAAAAATAGGAAATTTTTGAAAAATTTCCTATAAAAATAGGAAATTTTTGAAAAATTTCCTATAAAAATAGGAAATTTTTGAAAAATTTCCTATAAAAATAGGAAATTTTTGAAAAATTTCCTATAAAAATAGGAAATTTTTGAAAAATTTCCTATAAAAATAGGAAATTTTTGAAAAATTTGCTATAAAAATAGGAAATTTTTGAAAAATTTGCTATAAAAATAGGAAATTTTTGAAAAATTTCCTATAAAAATAGGAAATTTTTGAAAAATTTCCTATAAAAATAGGAAATTTTTGAAAAATTTCCTATAAAAATAGGAAATTTTTGAAAAATTTCCTATAAAAATAGGAAATTTTTGAAAAAATTCCTATAAAAATAGGAAATTTTTGAAAAATTTTCTATAAAAATAGGAAATTTTTGAAAAATTTCCTATAAGAATAGGAAATTTTTGAAAAATTTCCTATTTTTATAGGAAATTTTTGAAAAATTTCCTATAAAAATAGGAAATTTTCGAAAAATTTCCTATAAAAATAGGAAATTTTCGAAAAATTTCCTATAAAAATAGAAAATTTTCGAAAAATTTCCTATAAAAATAGGAAATTTTTGAAAATTTTCCTATAAAAATAGGAAATTTTTGAAAAATTTCCTATAAAAATAGGAAATTTTTGAAAAATTTCCTATAAAAATAGGAAATTTTTGAAAAATTTCCTATAAAAATAGGAAATTTTTGAAAATTTTCCTATAAAAATAGGAAAATTTTGAAAAATTTCCTACAAAAATAGGAAATTTTTCGAAAATTTCCTATTTTTATAGGAAATTTTTAAAAAATTTCCTATACAAATATTAAATTTTTGAAAAATTTCCTATAAGAATAGAAAATTTTTGAAAAATTTCCTATAAAAATAGGAAATTTTCGAAAAATTTCCTATAAAAATTGGAAATTCTTGAAAAATTTCCTATAAAAATTGGAAATTCTTGAAAAATTTCCTATAAAAATTGGAAATTCTTGAAAAATTTCCTATAAAAATAGGAAATTTTTGAAAAATTTCCTATAAAAATAGGAAATTTTTGAAAAATTTCCTATAAAAATAGGAAATTTTTGAAAAATTTCCTATAAAAATAGGAAATTTTTGAAAAATTTCCTATAAAAATAGGAAATTTTTGAAAAATTTCCTATAAAAATAGGAAATTTTTGAAAAATTTCCTATAAAAATAGGAAATTTTTGAAAAATTTCCTATAAAAATAGGAAATTTTTGAAAAATTTTCTATAAAAATAGGAAATTTTTGAAAAATTTCCTATAAAAATAGGAAATTATTGAAAAATTTCCTATAAAAATAGGAAATTTTTGAAAAATTTCCTATAAAAATAGGAAATTTTTGAAAAATTTCCTATAAAAATAGGAAATTTTTGAAAAATTTCCTATAAAAATAGGAAATTTTTGAAAAAATTCCTATAAAAATTGGAATTTTTTGAAAAATTTCCTATAAAAATAGAAAATTTTTGAAAAATTTCCAATAAAAATAGAAAATTTTTGAAAAATTTCTTATAAAAATAGAAAATTTTTGAAATTTTTCCTAGAAAAATAGAAAATTTTTGAAATTTTTCCTAGAAAAATAGAAAATTTTTGAAAATTTTCCTATAAAAATAGAAAATTTTTGAAAATTTTCCTATAAAAATAGAAAATTTTTGAAAATTTTCCTATAAAAATAGAAAATTTTTGAAAAACTTCCTATAAAATTAGAAAATTTTTGAAAAATTTCCAATAAAAATAGAAAATTTTTGAAAAATTTCCTATAAAAATAGAAAATTTTTGAAAAATTTCCTATAAAAATAGAAAATTTTTCATAAATATTATATAAAAATAGAAAATTTTTGAAAAACTTCCTATAAAAATAGAAAATTTTTGAAAAATTTCCAATAAAAATAGAAAATTTTTGAAAATTTTTCTATAAAAATAGAAAATTTTTGAAAAATTTCCTATAAAAATAGAAAATTTTTGAAAAATTTCCTATAAAAATAGAAAATTTTTCATAAATATTATATAAAAATAGAAAATTTTTGAAAAACTTCCTATAAAAATAGAAAATTTTTGAAAAATTTCCAATAAAAATAGAAAATTTTTGAAAATTTTTCTATAAAAATAGAAAATTTTTGAAAAATTTCCTATAAAAATAGAAAATTTTTGAAAAATTTAATATAAAAATAGAAAATTTTTGAAAAATTTTTTTTAAGAATAGAAAATTTTTGAAAAATTTCCTATAAAAATAGAAAAATTTTGAAAAAATTCCTATAAAAATTGAAAATTTTTCAAAATTTTCTATAGAAATAGAAAAATTTTTAAAAATTTTCTATAGAAAGAGAACAAATTTTTAAAAAATTTGCTATAAAAATAGAAAATTTTTGAAAAGTTTCATATAAAAATAGAAAATTTTTGAAAAATTTCCTATAAATATCAATTGTTTTATAACTCTGTTATTTTAATGATGTCAACGTTGATGTTGTTGGTAAACAGAATAAAATGATGTCAAATATTTGTATTTTGTTTTTTTTTTTTTCTCCGTTTTCGAATTAAAATCTTGTTTTCTTCCTTAATAGAATCATGATGATTAAAATGTAAAATATAAAATTACGATAAATCCAGATGAAGGTAAATTTTATTGAAGAATCGGAATATATGTAGAACATATGGATGTAAGTACTTGTAGTTTATAGTGGCAGATACATATAAGAGTAATCCACTTATTCATTTTCAAATTTAATTAAATGTTCAACATAGAAAAGGTGTAAAATTTTCCCATTGAATTGCCAAAGGATATATAAAAAGTAAGAGACGGGAAATAAGTCAATTATAATTAATAAAAAAGAAATTAAATTCAAATGTAAAATGTGCTTTTTAGTGTTTACAGAATCATTGCGATTTGCATTGAAAGTAAAATCATATGTTCAGGTAAAATTTAATATAATTTCATTAAAATGTTTATTATTTTTCCCATAAAATATGAGAAGTGCAGATTTCACTTCTTTTTTTTAGCATTTCAATTAAAAGGATTAATATTAATTTTTGTTAATTAGTCATTACCGTGAATATCAAAATAATTTTCACATCAAAAATTTCATTTTACTTAAATGGAAATAAAATTAATCATTATTAATGTAAAATTAAACGATTAAATTATTGTTTATCAACAAATTTGTTGTTTATTTAGCAATAAATAATTAACAATTAAACTTCAATTTAAATATCAACGACCTTCATGAATATGGATTTTGTCTACATTAAATGATATCAGAATTTTAAATCAAATGTGAAATATATTATATACGTAGATAAAATGAAATATCTGAAAAATTTGGTGTTGGAACAATAAGTCAAGTGTTTAAATTAACAATAAAAAATCAACAGCATTTCTTCTTAATTTTTTTTCAACCATAAATAAATAAAAAAATCCCTATACTTCGACTGATAAGAAAGTAATCAAGGTGTCGAACAACAACTGAAAGTATTGCAAAAAAAAAATAAAAAAAAACAACAAAGTTAATTAATCAGTCAAATAGGAAGGGAAGTGTGAAAATTAACAATAAAAATCCCACGCGAATTTAAAAAAATAAAACAATGAAATCCATGGAATTCAAAACGAAATGTATGAAAATTGAAGAGAAATACTCAACTTTAAGAAACCAGATATGACAGTTATAGTCGGTCAAGGTCGAATTTGATATCACACATACCGAGAAAATTAAAATATCTATTTCTATACGAAATTTTTAAAAGAATTTCTAGTTTTATAGGAAATTTTTCAAAAATTTTCTAATTTTATAGGAAGTTTTTCAAAAATTTTCTATTTTTAAAGGAAATTTTTCAAAAATTTTACATTTTTATAGAAAAATATTCAAAAATGTTCTAATAAGAAAATTTTCAAAAACTGTTTATTTTTATAGGCAAATTTTAAAAAATTTCCTATTTTTATAAAAAATTTTTCAAAAATTTTCTATTTTTATAGAAAATTTTTCAAAAATTTTCTATTTTTATAGAAAATTTTTCAAAATTTTTCTATTTTTATAGAAAATTTTTCAAAATTTTTCTATTTTTATAGAAAATTTTTCAAAATTTTTCTATTTTTATAGAAATTTTTTCAAAAATTTTCTATTTTTATAGAAAATTTTTCAAAAATTTTCTATTTTTATAGAAAATTTTTCAAAAATTTTCTATTTTTATAGAAAATTTTTCAAAAATTTTCTATTTTTATAGAAAATTTTTCAAAAATTTTCTATTTTTATAGAAAATTTTTCAAAAATTTTCTATTTTTATAGAAAATTTTTCAAAAATTTTCTATTTTTATAGAAAATTTTTCAAAAATTTTCTATTTTTATAGAAAATTTTTCAAAAATTTTCTATTTTTATAGAAAATTTTTCAAAAATTTTCTATTTTTATAGAAAATTTTTCAAAAATTTTCTATTTTTATAGAAAATTTTTCAAAAATTTTCTATTTTTATAGAAAATTTTTCAAAAATTTTCTATTTTTATAGAAAATTTTTCAAAAATTTTCTATTTTTATAGAAAATTTTTCAAAAATTTTCTATTTTTATAGAAAATTTTTCAAAAATTTTCTATTTTTATAGAAAATTTTTCAAAAATTTTCTATTTTTATAGAAAATTTTTCAAAAATTTTCTATTTTTATAGAAAATTTTTCAAAAATTTTCTATTTTTATAGAAAATTTTTCAAAAATTTTCTATTTTTATAGAAAATTTTTCAAAAATTTTCTATTTTTATAGAAATTTTTTCAAAAATTTTCTATTTTTATAGAAAATTTTTTCAAAATTTTCTATTTTTATAGAAAATTTTTCAAAAATTTTCTATTTTATAGAAAATTTTTCAAAAATTATCTGATTTTATAGAAAATTTTTCAAAAATTATCTGATTTTATAGAAAATTTTTCAAAAATTTTCTGATTTTATAGAAAATTTTTCAAAAATTTTCTATTTTTATAGAAAATTTTTCAAAAATTTTCTATTTTTATAGAAATTTTTTCAAAAATTTTCTATTTTTATAGAAAATTTTTCAAAAATTTTCTATTTTTATAGAAAGTTTTTCAAAAATTTTCTATTTTTATAGAAATTTTTTCAAAAATTTTCTATTTTTATAGAAATTTTTTCAAAAATTTTCTATTTTTATAGAAAATTTTTCAAAAATTTTCTATTTTTATAGAAAATTTTTCAAAAATTTTCTATTTTTATAGAAAATTTTTCAAAAATTTTCTATTTTTATAGAAAATTTTTCAAAAATTTTCTATTTTTATAGAAATTTTTTCAAAAATTTTGTATTTTTATAGAATTTTTTTCAAAACTTTTCTATTTTTATAGAAATTTTTTCAAAAATTTTCTATTTTTATAGAAAATTGTGCTATCGAATGGCATTTATTAAGTTACATAATTGTTTTGGAATAAAAAGATACTCGCTTGTAAACTACTGTGACGGACGCTACAAAAAATGGAGGTGACTTTTTTTCCAGCACGTGTTTCTGTAATTTTCATCTAATCGGTCATAGTATTTAAAAAATTGTATATACTTTGAAGATAGAGGAAAATCAGAGGATTACAAAACAGCTTTTATAAAATATTTTAAAGTTTAAAGTTTCACAAAAAATCAATAAATGAACTGTTGCGGACGCTACGTGACGGACGATACAGTTTTTACTTGAATGTTTTTTATTAGGAAAAATTCATATTTTATATTTTTCTATAAGGGTTCGAAAATCAGTGAAAATAACAGTGTTATTTGTTCTCGAATTTCATCTCCTTCTTCTTTATTTTCGCGGTTTTTGCGATTTAGAGTTAGAGTGTCCCAAAAATAAAAAATGACGGATGCTGCACACTTTCCTATTCGTATTATTCTGTAAAATGCTATATTAACGTCTATATATTTTTAGCGTAGTGTAAGTCATACTATTAGTTCTCTTTACGAACCAAGTTTAATTGGAGAAAAAGTAAGAATTGCAGTAGTTAAACTAAAAAAAACTTTATTTCTGTGACGGACGCTACACACTGTGAGCCCTTTTTACTTGACGTTATTTATATCACTCCAATTACTTTTTTTGCTATTTTTGTGAACTTAGAAAAACCTATTATTTTAAAAAATTTATAAAACTTGACCTGCCATTCACGAAGAGAGCAATCAAAAATTGTATCCGTGATATATTCTAAAGGATCAATATATGGTAAATTTGATTATAAACACAAATACGTGATTTTGATAGTTTTAAAATTTTGTCTTTGGTTTAATGTTTTTCGGATTTGCCCATATGAATATTTTTTGCAAACATTATGAAAAAAACATAATAGCCACCTAAGTCTGTGTAGGGTATTGAAACAAAACACTACCTTATTTGGCAATAAATAATAAAATTGAAAAAAGAAATCATAATAACAAACGATTGAGTGCAAAATGTGCTTTTGTTTTTTTTTTTACGATTTGAAAAAGCAAATACTTACACCCGCAGTAATTAATTTTACCTTTTTTTTAAGGTGTAAAAAAGTACTAGATTCTTTGGCACATAGGGCGCAATAAAAATCAACACTTTCGAAAGTGTTTTTCAAAAAAAAAAAAGAGTTTAAATGGGCGAAATGGTAATTCATTAAGAACTTAGAGAATTGCGGCAAAAAAATAAAGAAAGTGCTAAATCTTAGTGGTATGTTCACATAGGGGGGATATTTGCATATACATACAAGTTAATCGATATCTTTAAGTATTGACACCACGTACATACATATACCCAGTCAGCATTTAGAAGATTATTTTTTGAAAAATCACCCAAATGAGTCTTTTTGAACTAGTTTGGAAGACCAAAAAACCATTTGTCGCCTGCGCGATTAAAAAACTAGTCAAAGTAGATTCGCGCTTATGCTTAAAAACTTACTATTTAAAAATACAAAAACAAAAAGCATATTCATTAAAAATCAAACATTTAAGGGATTGAAATTCGATAGTTTGTAACGCTATTTTGCAATGGTCAGTCTTTTTCGAATCGAAAATGATAGCATATTCGATTGTTTTAATCGTTCGTGGCAGTCGAAAAAGAGTCAAATATGATCAGAAAATAACAAAAATGATGACAACGAGAAATATGTAATTTAAATTTTTCCAAAGTCTAAGTGCAAAAAACCCTAGAGTTTCTATTCCATTTAATCAGTTTTAGATTTTTTTAATTTTGCTTTCGTAACATTCAAAATAATCAATATCAATTGATATTGAAAATTTAATCTTATCAATTTAGTAGTTATTAAGAACTTTTAAACTTAGTATGAATATAAATGCAATAAGTATTTAAAAGTTTATAACAATTTTAAAATATTTCAAATATAAAGGAAGAGGAAAGTTTTCGAATATTAAAAAAAAAATATATATTACTACGACTTGCATTGTTTTATAATTGGGTTGCTTGGAAAAGTAATTTAATTTTTATACCCCTCACTACTAAAAGGAAATATAGATATTACTTTCCGAACAACTCAAGATATAACTTTATAAATCTTTACTAAATTTACTAACAAAGCTTTTTGGAATTTCGATTCATATTTCTTTTAAATTTCTAACCATTTAATTACTTTCTTTTAAATATCTCTACCTTTATATGACCGTTAGTTCCGCAAAAATAAACAGAAAATACTTCTAAACCTCAACGGTTCTATATCCAAAACAAATCAATGCAAATGGAACACATTTCCTTTCAGAAACAAACATTCCGGTACTCGTACATAAAAGAATTTAACGAAAAGTATTCAAATAAATCAAAAATATTCGTGTGAGCTTAAAATTATGAATGGAAGTCACGTTGTTTCGAATGGAAGAGAACCAGACGCCAGAAATCAATAATGAGGGGGCATTACCGGTAGACAAAACATGAAAACCATAAGATATGAATATTACCCGTACGGTAGGTATTTGTCATATCTTCAAATTACACTAAAGGTTCGTGTTATAAAAACAAACATATAAAATAATTTAATAAAACAATGTAAAATAAACAGAAATTTTAATATGAATAAAGAGTGTTCTAAAAAAAATATGCATTTACTATTTTAGACAAAATTTATCCATAGTGCAAGAAATAATTTATTTTTTGATCAAGTTAGTTTCTATAAAAATGTCAGATACTATTATTTTACAAATTATTAATTTTCAATAGTTATTTCAATCAAAATGGACTGCGAAAAAAAAGTTCGTGAAAATGTAATTAAAACTTTTCAAAAAAATCCGTCATGGACTTTTAAAAAAATAGCTAAAAATTTGAAAGTTGACCCTCGAACGGTTTCTAATGCCATCAGGCGGTATAAGGAAAACCTGAGCATTGAAAGAAAACCTGGATCAGGGAGGAAAAAAGGTCCTACAGATATTGGTAAGGCAAAAGAAGTCGAGCGACTCTTTCGAAGAGCGCCTAACACTTCTTTAAGAAAAGCAGCTCGTACGGTGAAATGTTCTACGAATTTTGCACATAGAGTCAAAGCTTATGCTGGACTGAAGACATACAAAGTCCAAAAGGTTCCAGATCGCAATGCTATAAAGAACTTAGAAGCAAAAAAAAACGAGCGAAAAAATTGAAGTCTGATTTTATAAAAAAAATACACCTGTTGTGTGATGGATGATGAAACATACGTACTGGCAGACTTTTCTCAACTTCCTGGTCAAGATCTTTATGTTGCTGATAAACGGGGCAATGTTCGGCAAGAGTTTCGCACAAAAAAACAAACAAAATTCCCTAAGAAGTTTCTCGTGTGGCAAGCTATTTGCAATTGTGACAAAAGAAGTAAAGTATTTGTGGCATCTGTCACAATAAACACAGAAATTTATATAAAGGATGTAATGAACAAAATTTCTTTACACGTTGTTCTGATGGTTGTATTGCGGGTAGTATCGCTACATAAAATAAAAATTTCTGAAAACTGATCAAAAAACAACTGAAGATGTTGGGGCCTTGGCGAAAATACTGCTCTAAATCAAAGTACAAGGACTGTAGGAGCCATTGAAGCCACTAGCGGTCAGTCGGGTGGGGGGATTCGTGTCTCATGTACCTTGCTTGCCAAAGGACGAAATTGTCTACATAAATATTATTATAGACTCCTGTTAAACTATAAATAAAAAATAAATGGGCCAAATTTGATCTAAATAAAGCACAAGATGTTAACTAATTCCCACCTAAATAGATCAAAATAAACAGAAAACCTAACACAAAATTAACCAAATTATTACTATATAACTATCATAGTCTCTCCTAGGTGATTTTAGGAAGAGACACGCCTCTATACCCTCCCTACCTATGATCATAGTTGGCGTTAAGTTTTAACTACGATCCCTCTAAAAGCACAAATCGAGAACTTTCGTTCACATCACAGTAAGAAAACCGAAAACTTATTTATCTTTTCATTATAAAAATTCAATTTATTAAACGAAAAGCTAAGGAACAAATTCAAGGTTTAAATAACCTCTTAAAACTAAATTTTTACATACTTAAGATTACCTTAAGTATTTCTTAAATCATAACTTCAAATGTAGACAAAATTATTATAAATGACTTAAAACACGAAATTAAATTAATGGTATCTTAAAATCATACAAAATTCGAAAAAAAAGTAAATTTAACGACGTAGAAAATCCAAAAATTATAGATTTTTAAGACCAAAAAAAAAAAACCCGAACAAAATACAGTATTAAATCAAAATAAAATTATATAAATATATTTTTGGTTAAAAAAATTCTCGAAATGTTTAACAAAACAAAACTTAGAACCAAAAAAAGTGATCAAGAGTTATTACTGAAAAATTACATTTGCTTAAACATTGTTAAAAAAAATGTTGTGAAACATATTCAACAAATGTTGCAAAGTATAAATATGCAATAAATTTTGTTTTGTATAAAAGACACTACTACCAACTCAATATATAGTTATTTTTTTTCACTCACCAAAGTTAAATTGTATAAATGTATAGGTGACAGCATGAAGAGGCCTCTGCAGCTGATGAATGATGAGAATTATTTAAGAAATTTGTGCTGAGCGGTAAAAATAAAATTTTATATAGGGTTTTCCACTATTTTAGCTTAATTAACCTGTAGTAATAAAAAAATTTATAAAACTAAATCTTAAATACTAATAAAACAAAACTAATCTCAATGTGCAATATAATTTTAGTGTAAGTGTTGGAAATTCATTTTTTTATTTTATCAAAATGTATGTTGTCTTAATTTAGAAAAATTTATTTATTTTAAAGTAGTTTTAACTAATTAGAATTTTAATTATTTATTATTTTTATTTTAACAAATTTTACATTTCGTTTAATTTCTTTATTTATTTTTTCCACTTTTATTGCACTATATCACTGACACATTGAAATTAATTTTATTTATATTATTTTTCTTAAATTAACACTATAGTTACATTAGCAGCCACTTAATTTCACATAGACCAATATTTTAAAACCACTAAAGATGAGAGCGATGAATGATGAATTCTGAGATGATGAAAAAGTAGATGTTGAAGTTAAATTCTTTCCAGGATGATTGACTTTTTCCCACAATTCTTTAGATTTTTCAATTTTTCTTCTTTTCCGAATTTATATGTTACTTAATTTTTCTTATTTTGTTTGTTTTTATGTATTTTAATTTTATTTTATTCAACCAATGTTTAATTCAGACTTCTGTCTGCTCTGAAATTAATATTTAAATGAGGTTTTTGGTGATTTTTGACGATCAATTTGTCCTCTCTCCTTATATTTGGTTTCTCCTTGATCGGAAGAATGTCATGTATAATGATACACATTCAGTTAAACATATATTTGCATCGGCTGAGAGCTTTTAACTTTTTCAAACCGATAAGTAGAGAATAAGTAAAAGAAAAAAGTACAGTGGTGGCTCATGATATGAGTCCACCACAAATAATAAATTCGTGAAGCGCCTTTAACTATTAAGATTTAAATTGGAATGGACAAATGTGTTGAGAGAATTCAAAATGGAAGTAAAATTCTCAGATTATTTCACAAAATGGTTTATATTCGCAGAATCTAAAGGTTATAAAAATATTTAGATTAAGTTTTACATTTGCAAAAAATGTTTTAAATTAAAATTTACCTTTCAAAACTAAGAAAATTTGATTTGGAAGCAATATGCCAATAGAAAAATGAAGCTAGTTATATTAGTTTCCGGAATGGAAAATCTTCGACAGTATTTTAAAGTATTTTTTCCAAAAAAATCTAAATTTTAACTCTAATTAAAAATTTTTTATATATATTAACTAATTTTAAACAGAATATTACCTTTTAATCAGAAGAATTTTAGATTGAATTAAATCACTTTATATGTAAGACAACTTTAAACTTAAAAAAAAAATTTTACAATTTTTTAAACCTTAATTAGGCTTAAAGATGTTGTCTTGGTCAACGCACACAGGAAAAAGAATTTAACCACATCACTTTTCTCATTACAACAACTCGGTTTTTTCATATATGACATTAAATGTCAAGTAACAAAAGTATTACCAAATTTACTTATACATTTTTGACATTTAATTGAAGTTAAGTTGGCTAACTTGGCTGCATTTTATCATAACAAATCAATAAAAGTAATCTATATTCTTTTATAAAGTTTTTAGTAAATTAAATGTATTAACATTTAAAGAAAATGTTATAAAAATTCATAAATGTATTTATTAACATATTTTTTTATTTACAAAAGTAGTTATTTTAAGCTTTGTACAAATTTACATGATCATTTCATGTTGACAATTTCTTAAAAGCTTTTGTTTATTTGTTTAAACAAATAATATTAAATTTTATTCTCATTCTCATTCTCACAAGAGATATAAATAAAAATATTCTTAATGAGAGTTTAAATATTCTCCTTTAAATAATTTTGCGGTATTTTGTTAATAATAATAAATTTATTAACATTGCAAAAATCAATTTAACATGATCTGATCATGCTGCGCTTCAATCTCACTAACACAAAGAAACGATTATGCTAATAATTACATGAATGTGGGTGATAATTTTGCAACTTTCTGTTTTGTTTAGTGCGGACACCTACCGATTATCAACATGTTTATGCTTATAAACATTTGTTGACTTTAGCAACATTTTTTTTAATTACAGCCACATGATATTTACTTTAGCAACATGCTAATGTTTATTCGCCTCAATAACTACTTAGCGAAGACACATATATATGTATAAAGTTTGAGAAGCACTGCTGGGCTTAATAAAAGCATTCAGATCAATGTTAGGGAGAAACATTATTAATTGTGACTTTAAACAAAAGTTAAAAGTTATTAAAAAAAATATGCAAAAATAAAATAAATGAATTGAGACTTTATTTTCAAACAAAAATATTCATAAAAAAAAAATTTTGAAAAATCGTACATTACAAACCACGTAATACTGGTCAATTGACAACAGTATTATGGGGAAGCTTTAAGTTCGTAAATCTTTTGCATGATAAGTTCCAAGTGTTTTTCCATTTTCATCTTCTAACACATAATAATTATTTCCTACTTTTTCCTTGACTTTAGATTTCAAGAAGGTGGGAGCTAATTTCGCATTAAATTTCTTTTCTTGATTAGACTGGGCAAAATTTCTTCTGTACACAGATTGTCCAACGTTATACGAAATCGGTCTTGTTCTTAAATTATATTGATTTTTATTTCTTTCGTAGGCTTTATCAATATGTTTTTGAATATCTAGATGGATAAACTGAAGTTGGTCATCTCGAGGTAATTTTATAGAAGATTCCTTGAGTAAATTCAGATTTCTCAATAATGAATACGAGTTACCATGTGTAATCATTTCTTGGCCAAAGACTGCATAGTACGGAGAACATTGGAGGGTCTGATGAAACGAATTTCTTAAAGCACAACTTATAAAACTCAAGTTTTTATCCCAAAGGGTTTGATCTTTCTTAAGGTATGATCTAATTCCTGCTATTATAGATCTATTTACTCTCTCTGAGGCGTTAGATTGAGGCGAATATATAGCAGTATAAGTATGCTGTATACCAAGTTCTGTTAAAAAGGAATTAAATTCATTGGCTTTAAACTGAGATCCATTGTCGCTGACTAATGTCTCTGGACATCCGTAAATATGAAAAATATTTTCTAAGAGAAATTTTTGAATTATTGCTGAAGTAAACTTTTTAAGTGGGCATAACCAATGAAATTTTGTAAGGTGATCAAGGACTATAAGAATACCAATATTACCTTGTTTGCTTCTAGGATAAGGTCCTAAAATATCTATAAATAATCTTTGAAAAGGCCTATCAGTTTTGATTTGACTTCCCATATTTGGTTTTGAAATAGTATTTGGAGCTTTACACTCTTTACAAGTGTCACACTCATTTATGTATTTTCGCACATCGCGAACCATACCTGGCCAATAAAATTTTCTACGAATTTGTTCCAACGTTTTTACCATGCCTCCATGAGCGGCAATTGTGGAATTGTGAAAACGAAATAATATATTTTTTCTTAAGTTAAAAGGTACCCATAATTTCCATGAGTCATTATCTTCAACTACATCTCCACTATAGTGACTTCTTCGAATGTATACAAAATTATCTAAAATCTTAATATCAGGTAATTTTACTGGACATTCGGTAACTTTTCTCTTTAACTCAACATAGTCATTATCATTAAAATGTGGTGAAGATAAATCTATTTCTGGTTCTGTTAGTTCTAGAGAGGAAATTTCTTCAAATGGAATCCTCGACAAAGCATCTGGAACTACGTTATCTTTACCTTTTCGGTGACTAATGGTGAACTTAAAACCTTGCAGTTTCCAAACCCATCTTGCTAACCTTCCCGTCACATCCTGTTGTTTCATTAACCACACCAACGATGAGTGATCTGTGATGACTTCAAATTCTTGAAGCTCAAGATAACATCTAAATTTTTTTATAGCTTCTAGCGCCGCCAAGCATTCGCGTTCGGTGACACTATAGTTTCGTTGGGCAGAATTCAGTTTTTTCGACATAAAAGCTATAGGCTTTTCATTGCCATCATCATCGTACTGCACCAACACAGCACCGATGCCAAAGTCGCTTGCGTCGCAATGTAAATAAAATTTCTTTGAAAAATCAGGATTTGATAAGATAGGTGCAGATGTGAGCAATGTCTTAATGAGTTCAAACGATTTCTGTGCCTCTGGGGTCCAATTAAATTTTCTTTTAGTCGATAAAACTTCAGTTATAGGACAAACTACTGTTGAAAAATTTGATACAAATCTTCGGTACCAGCCTGCTAGACCAAGGAATCCTCGTACCTGTTTTAAATTCCTAGGTATGGGCCAATTTTGTATAGACTCTACTTTTTCTGGATCTGTCTTTATTCCTCCATTCCCAATTATGTATCCCAAATAATTTACTTCAGTTACACAAAATTTAGATTTTGCAACATTTAACGTAAGATTTGCTTTCCTAAATTCTTCTGCAATTCTAACAAGAATAGACAAATGCGAACTAAAATCTTCTGATACTATAATTAAATCATCTAAGTATCCAAATACGGAATGGCGAAGGTCAGGGGGTATAAGACTATCCATTAAGCGACACATAGTTGAAGGGGCATTGCAAAGACCGAAAGGCATGACAACAAATTGATACAACGGCCTTCCTGGGACCGTAAAAGCTGTTAAGGACTTAGCTTCGTCCGTCAAACCTATCTGCCAGTATGCATCTTTTAAATCTAATTTTGAAATAATATTTGCCTTTGGTAATCTTGAAAATATTCCTTCGATGTTGGGTAACGGATAGGCATCCTTTTTGGTTACTTCGTTTAATCTTCTTGCATCAAGACAAAGCCTTACTTTATTTGGTTTAAGCACCAATCTCATGGGCGAACTCCAGGGTGAAGAAGAAGGTTCTATAACTCCTAATTTCAGCATTCGATCTATTTCTTCAAACATCAATTTCTCAACTGCTGGGGACACTGGATAAAATCTTTGTTTTACAGGCTTTGCCTGACCAATATCAATGGAGTGTTTTATTAAGCTTGTACGACCTAAACCCTGTTTTTCGAAATTTGGAAACAGATCAATTATTGTTGATAGTTGTTGTTTTTGACTTGCACTTAGGGGATATTCAAAATTAACATCGGACTCAGTTTTGGATAATACTAAATCAGAAATAATTTTCGGTGGACTTTCTCCTATAGAGGTACAAATAACACTATCAAAAATTTGAGGAGCTAACTCAAAAGTTTTCCAAAAATCGAGTCCTAAGATAAGTCTTTGGGTAATTGTAGGAACAATAAGTATTTTTAATTCTCTAACAAGATTTTTAAACGATACATCTACATTCAAATATCCAAGAACTTTTTGCTTGCTACCATCGGCAGTTTTTACAAAAGTTTTTACCGGGGAAAATTCTTTAAAAAGAGAAAAATCACTATTTGCTAAATCAGATCCTATACACGATACGTTAGCACCTGTGTCTAAAAGACCAAATTCAGAAAAATTCAAGAATTTTACTGGGGCATAATATCTTTTATCTAAAGAATTGTTTACTATTGAAGACAAAATATACTTCGAATTAATTTTACGATTTTTAAAATAAGAACGCAATCTTATAGTCGAACGTTTTCGTTTGGGTAAATGGCAAACATTTATGGAACTTACGTCAAAAATTTTTCTACGAGCTTCTTCATATTTTTGATATCGAATATGATATGGTATCAAAGGACGCAATAATGGTGTATAATTTTTCTTTTCAAAAGTTTTATTATGAATATTTTCATTTTCTAGAATGGTATTATTAATATTTTCAATTTCACGTTTCAGAATTGTAATATTTATTTTTTCATTATTGGTAATTGAGTTTTTTATTGGGGATTTTGACGACTGGTCGTCTGAGGTAATAAGTTTTTTGAAATATTGAGCCTTTTATTCATGCATTTGGTACATTGTGGTTTATATGTGTTTTTCATGCCACAACCATAGCAGAAAATATTTCGACTTTCCAAACAGTCTTCCCAATGATGACCTGGCTGATCACAGTTCCAACATTTGAAAGGAACTTGAACTGCATCAATCGCAATTTCATTATCAATTTGGGGATCAGAATGCATTTCATTTGGACCATCTACTTCTGCAATTTGACGCTTTTGGGTAAAGTTTAATGAATATTTATTCAAATTGTTTTTCCGAAAATAATCCGAATCCATCAGATGTTCTCTCATCTGGACTAATTTCCTAAGATGAGCTATCGAGTATACCGGAACATACAATAATTCATGCCGGATTTCCGGGCGAAGATTTCTAGTTAAGATTTCTACCAAATCTGACTCGGGTATTGGTGTTGACAACTTATCAAGCATTGAACATACAGATTCATAAAATGTTTCGAAACTTTCATTCGGTTTCATTTTCCGGTTCCTAATTTCTTCATGTATGTCAAAGCTAGATTTATATTCTTTGTATTGGTATTTCAATGCAGCACAAAATTCTGTCCAATCAACAGTTTCAACTTGCTTATGGTAACGCCAGTACCAATCTCGAGCACGACCTGCTAGCAAGATATGCAAGTTTTTACATATTAATGAAAAATCATTATTAAAATTTTCTTTTGTGAGACATTTTACTCTATACAGAAACTCATCGACAGAAATACCATTGCTAGAGCCATCGAATTTAATATTCCAATTCTGGATAATGGAAGTTATTTTATCCGCTCGTATAGCAATATTTTGGTCAAAAGCTGAATTATTGAGATGTTGATTAGAGTCTGAACGAAATTGTATAAAATTTGAATTATTTCGAGAACGATTTTGAGAATTGTTTGGCTGTTGTTGATCATTTTGATAATTTTGCATATTCTGATTGGGAACCAAATTAAGATTTTGTAGTAAACGTGTGACAGTATTCTCGATCATAGAGTTTATATTAGAATAATCTAGATTTCGAGAGTTGTGACTGTTTCCATTTCTAGGATTATTATTGGACCTATTTGTATTTGAAGTAGGATTGACATTATTAGATTGGTTTCTATGAGGTGGTGAATCTTCAATCAAAACTTGAGGATTGGAACTCGTATTATAATTGAAAGTAGGAGTTTGTGGTTCATTAAACAAACTTCTTGATTGACTGCGCGTATTATACTGCTTCGCTAAAGCACCTCGTGGTCTTCCACGATTGACATTTTTAGATTTGTCGACTATTTGTAATGGTTCATTGAAAGTAATGGCTTTGAGACCTGCCAAAGAACAAGATCGCTTGCAAATGGGACACTCTGAAGAGCTAGCCAAATGATTTTCAATGCAATTACGATGAAACGAATGATTGCATTCAGAAATATTTAGACATTCCTGTCCTTCAGACAGTTTATCATTGCAAATGAAGCAAGAATTATCATTTGTTGCAGTGGCAACTAAAGATTGTGATGGTGTTTGTAAAGGTGGAGATCTTTCCATCATGATTTTAAAGAACAAAACTCAATTCAAAAAAATCAAGATTGTTTTTTTCTTAAAAAAAAACAAAAAGTAAAATTTATAGAAAATTTAATAAATTTATAATGTGAATGAAAAAAATACAGAATCTGATTTGAAATTGTCAAAGAATTTCAAATTTTTAATAAAAAAATTAAAAAAAAAATAATTTATCAAAGAATTAGAGAAAAAAATTTATAAAAACGAAATGTTTCAATAGATTGAAATAAAAAAATTAAATTTCATAGATCGAAATAAAAAAAATCTAAGTTTAATATAGGATTAGACCAAAGACTAATTTTGAAATAATGGAAAAATGGAAATGCAACAATTTATAAAAATTTGAAATGCATCCAACAAAAAGGTTATTTTAAATAACTTACACAAAGTAAATTTTGAATATAGAGGCAAAAATTTAGTTAATTATGAAAAAAAATAATTGAAAAAATGTTTGAACGAAACATAAACTGAATTTAAATAGAAATTTAACATTTCTTGAATCAAAAAAAAGCTTATTAATCGAAAAATAAAAAAAAAATTATGAAATTAAATCAAACCAATAATTGAATTTAAAATTATTTAGCGAAAGACAAAAAAATGCTTTCAAAATTCATATAAATTGTTTTGAATTAAAAGAAAAATAACTTGGTGAAAATTTTATAGAAAAAAAATGTTTGAATTGTATAAAAAAAATGAATTTGGATAATACAAAACAAACTAACCGAATTTAAGAACGAAAAAAAAAAATGTTACTAAGGTTGCTGTGAAAATAATTTTTCAAAGCACAATCAGAAAATAACGAAATTATTTTAGAAAGTTTATAAAAAAAATACAAAATATATTTAAATGGAAATAATGGTTTCTTACTTTTTGTGATGTTACTAGAAAGTTTTTTCTCGTAAATAATAATGAAAGTGTCTAAAGTAATACTGGTTAATAGGAAATTAATTGGTCTATGGAGTTCATAAAACTATTGATCATCTTTTGGTGAAGCAACACACCGATATGCTTAACTTTTTTAACTAATGAAAATGGAACTAATATTTTCGGACAACGAATCGCAGACACACAGCAATTACGTTGTAGATCCAGAAAATATTAGGATATCGATAGCTAAGCTACTAAATCAAAGTAAATAATCAAGAATTTTACAAAACTGCTTCAAAACTATTCACTTTGTAATTAATATTCTTCTATAAACAAAAGTATTTATGGAACAGTATTGGTCAAAATATCCGAACTATAAAACCTCAGATAATTGATATCCAAATACCTTCACAAAGTATTTGAGAACTAGAATTCAGCTAACTAAAAATTAAATAGTTTTGAAAGTTAATGAGAAACAAAAATTAATAAATAAAATGAAAAATGAGTAATTTGTAGAGCAAAGAAAAAAAAAAACTCGTATGTAATTTTGAAGCCATCAAGGCAATTTTCTGGGTCATAAAGCTAACTTTGTAATGTATTTTTTCTCGGCCCCACGTTGGGCGCCAATTTATGTAATTAACAAAGTTTTATCTTCTCTGCCCCACGTTGGGCGCCAATTTATGTAATGAACAAAATTTCCTAAAAGTTGTTCTATGGTTGTATTGCGGGTAGTATCGCTACATAAAATAAAAATTTCTGAAAACTGATCAAAAAACAACTGAAGATGTTGGGGCCTTGGCGAAAATACTGCTCTAAATCAAAGTACAAGGACTGTAGGAGCCATTGAAGCCACTAGCGGTCAGTCGGGTGGGGGGATTCGTGTCTCATGTACCTTGCTTGCCAAAGGACGAAATTGTCTACATAAATATTATTATAGACTCCTGTTAAACTATAAATAAAAAATAAATGGGCCAAATTTGATCTAAATAAAGCACAAGATGTTAACTAATTCCCACCTAAATAGATCAAAATAAACAGAAAACCTAACACAAAATTAACCAAATTATTACTATATAACTATCATAGTCTCTCCTAGGTGATTTTAGGAAGAGACACGCCTCTATACCCTCCCTACCTATGATCATAGTTGGCGTTAAGTTTTAACTACGATCCCTCTAAAAGCACAAATCGAGAACTTTCGTTCACATCACAGTAAGAAAACCGAAAACTTATTTATCTTTTCATTATAAAAATTCAATTTATTAAACGAAAAGCTAAGGAACAAATTCAAGGTTTAAATAACCTCTTAAAACTAAATTTTTACATACTTAAGATTACCTTAAGTATTTCTTAAATCATAACTTCAAATGTAGACAAAATTATTATAAATGACTTAAAACACGAAATTAAATTAATGGTATCTTAAAATCATACAAAATTCGAAAAAAAAGTAAATTTAACGACGTAGAAAATCCAAAAATTATAGATTTTTAAGACCAAAAAAAAAAAACCCGAACAAAATACAGTATTAAATCAAAATAAAATTATATAAATATATTTTTGGTTAAAAAAATTCTCGAAATGTTTAACAAAACAAAACTTAGAACCAAAAAAAGTGATCAAGAGTTATTACTGAAAAATTACATTTGCTTAAACATTGTTAAAAAAAATGTTGTGAAACATATTCAACAAATGTTGCAAAGTATAAATATGCAATAAATTTTGTTTTGTATAAAAGACACTACTACCAACTCAATATATAGTTATTTTTTTTCACTCACCAAAGTTAAATTGTATAAATGTATAGGTGACAGCATGAAGAGGCCTCTGCAGCTGATGAATGATGAGAATTATTTAAGAAATTTGTGCTGAGCGGTAAAAATAAAATTTTATATAGGGTTTTCCACTATTTTAGCTTAATTAACCTGTAGTAATAAAAAAATTTATAAAACTAAATCTTAAATACTAATAAAACAAAACTAATCTCAATGTGCAATATAATTTTAGTGTAAGTGTTGGAAATTCATTTTTTTATTTTATCAAAATGTATGTTGTCTTAATTTAGAAAAATTTATTTATTTTAAAGTAGTTTTAACTAATTAGAATTTTAATTATTTATTATTTTTATTTTAACAAATTTTACATTTCGTTTAATTTCTTTATTTATTTTTTCCACTTTTATTGCACTATATCACTGACACATTGAAATTAATTTTATTTATATTATTTTTCTTAAATTAACACTATAGTTACATTAGCAGCCACTTAATTTCACATAGACCAATATTTTAAAACCACTAAAGATGAGAGCGATGAATGATGAATTCTGAGATGATGAAAAAGTAGATGTTGAAGTTAAATTCTTTCCAGGATGATTGACTTTTTCCCACAATTCTTTAGATTTTTCAATTTTTCTTCTTTTCCGAATTTATATGTTACTTAATTTTTCTTATTTTGTTTGTTTTTATGTATTTTAATTTTATTTTATTCAACCAATGTTTAATTCAGACTTCTGTCTGCTCTGAAATTAATATTTAAATGAGGTTTTTGGTGATTTTTGACGATCAATTTGCCCTCTCTCCTTATATTTGGTTTCTCCTTGATCGGAAGAATGTCATGTATAATGATACACATTCAGTTAAACATATATTTGCATCGGCTGAGAGCTTTTAACTTTTTCAAACCGATAAGTAGAGAATAAGTAAAAGAAAAAAGTACAGTGGTGGCTCATGATATGAGTCCACCACAAATAATAAATTCGTGAAGCGCCTTTAACTATTAAGATTTAAATTGGAATGGACAAATGTGTTGAGAGAATTCAAAATGGAAGTAAAATTCTCAGATTATTTCACAAAATGGTTTATATTCGCAGAATCTAAAGGTTATAAAAATATTTAGATTAAGTTTTACATTTGCAAAAAATGTTTTAAATTAAAATTTACCTTTCAAAACTAAGAAAATTTGATTTGGAAGCAATATGCCAATAGAAAAATGAAGCTAGTTATATTAGTTTCCGGAATGGAAAATCTTCGACAGTATTTTAAAGTATTTTTTCCAAAAAAATCTAAATTTTAACTCTAATTAAAAATTTTTTATATATATTAACTAATTTTAAACAGAATATTACCTTTTAATCAGAAGAATTTTAGATTGAATTAAATCACTTTATATGTAAGACAACTTTAAACTTAAAAAAAAAATTTTACAATTTTTTAAACCTTAATTAGGCTTAAAGATGTTGTCTTGGTCAACGCACACAGGAAAAAGAATTTAACCACATCACTTTTCTCATTACAACAACTCGGTTTTTTCATATATGACATTAAATGTCAAGTAACAAAAGTATTACCAAATTTACTTATACATTTTTGACATTTAATTGAAGTTAAGTTGGCTAACTTGGCTGCATTTTATCATAACAAATCAATAAAAGTAATCTATATTCTTTTATAAAGTTTTTAGTAAATTAAATGTATTAACATTTAAAGAAAATGTTATAAAAATTCATAAATGTATTTATTAACATATTTTTTTATTTACAAAAGTAGTTATTTTAAGCTTTGTACAAATTTACATGATCATTTCATGTTGACAATTTCTTAAAAGCTTTTGTTTATTTGTTTAAACAAATAATATTAAATTTTATTCTCATTCTCATTCTCACAAGAGATATAAATAAAAATATTCTTAATGAGAGTTTAAATATTCTCCTTTAAATAATTTTGCGGTATTTTGTTAATAATAATAAATTTATTAACATTGCAAAAATCAATTTAACATGATCTGATCATGCTGCGCTTCAATCTCACTAACACAAAGAAACGATTATGCTAATAATTACATGAATGTGGGTGATAATTTTGCAACTTTCTGTTTTGTTTAGTGCGGACACCTACCGATTATCAACATGTTTATGCTTATAAACATTTGTTGACTTTAGCAACATTTTTTTTAATTACAGCCACATGATATTTACTTTAGCAACATGCTAATGTTTATTCGCCTCAATAACTACTTAGCGAAGACACATATATATGTATAAAGTTTGAGAAGCACTGCTGGGCTTAATAAAAGCATTCAGATCAGTAGTGCGATTCACTAACTTTTAAAACTTTCAAAAGTTGCTACCATTAACAACACATTTTGATGTTTGCACTAACCACTATGTGATTCACTAACTTAGTTTAAGCCACGGTAAAGTTATGTGGCAACTTTGTCAAAATAAGAGAAAAACACAAAGAAGAATAGAAAAAAAACAAGCCAAAAACTATTTTTGTTGTAAATTTTAAGAACAACTTGAGTAAAATATTTAAAATAATTATTATTTTAAATACATTTTTATTTATTTTGATGATATATGAATACTACTGAATGAATACATACTACTATCAAAAGAAGCCGGTCGTCTGCTGAGCAGCCAAGTCATATAGTTGAATTATATTTGTTGTTATATTCTAATATTATATTTTCTTTAATTATAATTTTCGATTTATATAAAGAAACAATTTTTTAATACACTTTTCTAAATCACTTTTCTTAACCACTTTTCTTTAACATTAAACTGCATCAAAAATGTTGGCCTTAATAAACAACAATTTATTTGTTTATTAATAACAGCTGATTGAAACAGCTGACTTTAAACGTCAGCAGAAATCGTTAAGTGTTAGTGAATAGCAGTGTGGTTAATTTAGTTGTTTAATAATTTTGAAGAAACAATTGTGGTTAAAAAAGCGTAGTGAATCGCACTACAGAGCTTCGAAAGGCTTAATTAAATATTAGCTTAATTCCTAGGAATTAAAAAATGATTTAACAATGCCTTAAGTTTAATTTCCATAAAACAATTTAAAAAAATGTATTGATTTTTAATTCATAGTGAATTGATTCACATGGGAATTTAAAATCAACTTGAATGAATAAAATGTTTCTTCATTCCTCTACTCCAATTTGAATTAACATTTTTTATTCTTAATTAAAACCAGTCCAAATTGAATTAAAATATTTTTTGGTAATTCATTTTGTGCAAATCATTAGGGTAGATAAAAACTAAAGTCACTTGATTTTAAATCAAAAACTTAAATTCTGACTTTTTCGAGGGAAAAGTTTTTTAAACTATTCCACTCATTGAATAAAAGTATATCAAACCAAAAAACGAAAACTGAAGTTTTAATTTAAAGGGTATTATTATATCAAGTGCGATATACATTGTTTGTAAAAACCCTAGATATAAAATAGAACAAAATTTATCATAACCTATTAAAATATTCTTATGTTTTATCAGAAAGCATACACATTTAATAAAAGTATGCATGTATTCTTTAATGTTCGTTCAAAAAAACGGAACTACCCTAATGTGGCTATTTCACCGCAAACTTGTGTATATTTTGCATTTATTTGTTAAACTATAACTTTTAAAAGATATTTAGATATGCAGGAATATAGTAATATTAATGGTCCTTCGTTTATAATGACCTAATCTTTACCAGAAATTCAATCAGTGAAGGAATCTGCTTAATTAAAAATTTTTTCTAAAAAAATTTATAAAAATAATTTGTTTTTTGTGACATTAGTTTTTGTAAATACATACATATACATGTAAAATGTGCTAATATGTAAGAGTATATTATCTCTGGTTTTGTTGTGTTGCTGCGAAATAATGGATTTTATATGTTTTCGAATCTGGATGATATTATAGATTATGTGTACAAAAATCTTTAGTTTTATGTGAATCTATATTTTATTTTAAATAGTTTTTCTGATCTTATGACCAATAACAAAGTATTTTTTTATTTTTTTTAAATTTCGCCTAAGTCAACTTAATAAACTTCTGAATTTTTCCACAAAAATGTTATTTGTATATGCCCTACAGGTCTAAAAAACATTAGTCCCTTAGCAGGAAGATATATTACGTAGCTGAGATACATACACAATTATGATTTGATTAGAATAAAATTACAAAATTCAGTACAATTAGAAAATGTAAATATACATATGTATGTATGTCGATAATGAATAAATCACATTTTAATCATATGACTTTTCATACATGTTTTTTAGACAAAGTGGACTTGGTTTTGTTAAAATCGAGATGGAAATCATCTCAGCTTAAAAACCCTTTTTTAACCCAATAACTTAAGAAAGAGTCATTTCTTTATCCTCTAAAATGGGGTATTAAATGATATTTAATCCCTAATGCAATCCTGAAACTTATTTTATGGTTAAGGACTTGTTTCGTTGAGATTTATTTTATTCCGCTCTTTTATAGGTATTATATATTTTTGAACTGTAGGGTTCGTTTGAATACATTTATTTTTGTATGCCTTTACAAAATGATTTGTTTATAAAATTTTTAATTATTTTTGTATAAGATTAAGAATTGAAATAATTTAAATTAAATCTAACTGATTTTAAATTCCCTAAGAATTAATTCTTAAAAAATAAGGCTTATGACTTCATTCAGGTGAATGTATTATGGGAATGATATAAACACTAAAATAAATTTGATTTTAAAATATGGAATTAGGAATTGAGCCTTTCGAACCTCTGATTCAGATCAATGTTAGGGAGAAACATTATTAATTGTGACTTTAAACAAAAGTTAAAAGTTATTAAAAAAAATATGCAAAAATAAAATAAATGAATTGAGACTTTATTTTCAAACAAAAATATTCATAAAAAAAAATTTTGAAAAATCGTACATTACAAGGAGTGCCTACAAAAACGGTTGTTGCCCTTTTTAAGAGAGCACAGAGTGACTACATTTTTTTGGCCCGATTTGGCATCATGCCATTATGGAAAAAAGGCACTTGAGTGGTACTCAAAGAATAATGTAATTTTTGTACCACGAGAGGCAAATCCACCTAACTGTCCAGAACTTCGGCCTGCGGAAAGGTATTGGGCTCTGGTAAAAAAGGAATTGAAGAACACAGGAAAGATTTCCAAGAACATGTCCGATTTTAAGCGCAGGTGGAACACATGCTCCAAAAAGGTATCAGAAGCAACTGTAAAATCTTTAATGGGAGGGTTTCCGAAAAGAGTCGATAATTTTGCAAAACCCGAGTACTAAGTAAACATTTTAATGCTAAATGATTTGGTATAATATGTCATTATATTTGCGTATTTTGTAGAGTTTTTATATTAAAAGGTTTGATTTTTATTTAAGAAAATCCAACTACAAATTTTATTTAGAGCACTCTTTAGTGGTACAAAGGTTTCCTTTTAAGTTTCGAGACAAGAGAAAACAAATAAATATTCATAATCGAAAATGTCTTTAATGATTTTCAAAATATTCTTCAGAAAATTCTTTGTAATTTTTCATGCGATTAAACCACGTTTTTCCATACCGATTTTAAAAACATTAACCCTTTCATTAGGTGACGAAAAACGTTGATCTCTCAATTAATTTTTAATTTTTGGCCATAAAAAGAAGTCATTGTATGGATCAGGACTATAGAACAACATATTTTAGTACTCAAATGAGTCAAAGTTCTCATTGTCACGATGGAGAATGATCCGTCTTTGCCAGTTTTTTATTTATCTGATAATTTATGAGAAGCCTATTTGTAAGTGTTTTACATCGATGGCGTCTTAATGCTGTAGTGCTTGGCATCATTGATACATGTTGAGGTAATAAATAATTTTGATACAAATTACACGGTGTTTTGTAAAAACTTGGCAAGCGACCTAGTAGGGCTTAGGTGGGAAAAAAACTTTTCGAGATAATCGCAAAAAACTGTTTTCGGGTAGGTCGTAGTACTTTAGTACCTGCAACTTTTACATTTGCAGAGCGATTTTAATATTTTAAAGAGTTTTGGAAAGTCAAGGGATCAAGCTTTTTTAAAAGCTGAATGTATAGTAGAGCGGTTCGCCTTCCATGCAAAAAAAAAATAAGTTGTGTCACTCACCCCCTAGGATTTAAGATAATGTTAAAACAATTCTAAAAAAAATTATTTTTTTTACCACGCCTACAAATACCGCCCTTTTTGCATTTCGTTCACTGTATAGCCATTTTAAGTCCGATCATAACATTTTATATATCGGTGTTCGCGGCTCTGTAAGGGCTACCCTTCTCTCTTTGATAGTATTTTACTACCACGTCAATTTATAGTCATAACTTTTAAAAACTAGATTTGGTTTCGATTCGAGTAAGAAAGTGCTATAGTCGGTCAAGCCCGACCATACGATACCCTTCACCCTTAAGGTCAAAGGTGTTATTTTTCCTGTGTAAAGACAAATATTTGCTAAATTTTGCCATCATACAAACATTTTCTCAAAACTAATATATTTAAGCTGTTTCCGTCATTTGGACTTATATGAGGACTAGGGTGGACTGATTATCTCGAAATTTGGCAAATTGATTACGGTTGTTACAAAAATTATGTATGCAAACAATAAACTTAAAATTCTCATTATCTTTAGATTTACCAGCGTTTTAGTAATTTTTGTCTCATTTATTGCGTTTTTAAAGAAAAGCTTGTATGGGAGCTATGGTCAAATGTGGACCGATTTTAACGAAATTTGGCACAGTGATTTTAGTTTACATAAATTTCATGAAAAAATATTGATATTTGAGGACAATATATCAATTCCGGGAAGTGGGACCTATTTGAGGTACCATAAATAATGCACCGATTTTGACCAATTTTAATAGCCATGGTCCCATTATCAAAAAAAAGATCTGCGCCAAATTTCATCAAATTATCTTTAAAATTGCGACCTGTAGTTTGATTACAAGCCAGAGAGCCAGACGGACGGACGGACATCGCTAAATCGACTCAGAAAGTGATTCTAAGCCAATTGGGTCTAAGACAAATATTTCCATGCGTTACATACATCAGCAAAAACTTATAATACCCTTTCCACCTCTGGTGGTGAAGGGTATAAAAAGAAGATGTAATATATATGTATATAAGAATTATAGCCAAATGTTGACCGATTGTAACAAAATTTTACACACCATCTAATATTTATATAAAGCTTGTTTTTGCAAAATTTAGTGACCACAGCTGTCATAGTTTCTAATTTAATAGCTTTTAACTGGCCTTTGCTACATTTTTGTTTTGGTTTCCGGGAGTGTTTTTTATATGAAAGCTATAGTCAAATATGGACCGATTCCTATAAAATTTGATATACTGAACAATAGTTGCATTAAACTTCTCTATTCTAAATTTAGTCGTCATAGCTGTCACAAGTGTATTCAATTTATCAGCATTCATGTGTTTCCCGGGGCGGGGTTATATAGGAGCTCTAACTAAATGTGAACCGATTTCGCCCATTTTCAGTACACAACTTTATCTACATATCAGAAATACTTTTGTAAAATTTTGTCTTTCTAGCTTTTGTAGTTAAGGAGCTGTTGCACTTTTATCTGACGGACAGATATAAACTTCCTTTCCTTTTTGTATGTTTGTGTATCTGTAAGTTTTTTATATGGGAGCTAGGTCAAATGGTGACCGATTGTAACAACATTTTGCACACTAGCTGGTATTTACATAAGACCTCCTTTTGTAAAATTTTGTTGCTGTAGCCCTTTTAGTTAAGACGCTATCGCGCTTTTATCTAAAGGACAGACGGACATAAACCCCCTTTTCTTTTTGTATTTTTGTGTTTCTGTAAGTTTTTTATATGGGAGCTATGGTCAAATGGTGGCCAATTGTAACAAAATTTTGCACACTGGCTAATATTCACGTAAGACTTCCTTGTGCTAAATTTAGTGGCCAAAGCTATTACAGTTTATCATTTATTGGCATTTAAGTGAATTTCAGTTGGAATTTAGTCTGTTTCCATAAATTTTTTATATGGGAGCTATGGTTAAATGTGAACCGATTTCGATGAAATTTTATATGCTGCTCATGTGGAACTTCTAGATACCAAATTTTGTTATCATAGCTGTTATACTTTGTCATTTATTAGCAAATAAGCGATCAGCCTAGACGAGGTTATACGGGAGCTATAGTCAAATGTTAACCAATTTTGCCCAATTTCAATACCAAAATTTTCTCATAGATGACGAATGTTTCTACTAAGTTTCAGTGAGCTAGCTCCTTTCGTTAAGGCGTTATCGTGATTACAACAGACAGACAGACGGACAGACAGTCAGACAGACAGACAGACAGACAGATAGACAGAAGGACAGACGGACATCCCTCAATCGAATTTCATAAGGATTCAGAATATATATCGTTTTTGATTTTTGAGCCAATATTAAGGAAATTACAAACGGAATGACAATCTCAATATACCATTCTTTTTGATGGTGGGTACAAAAAATATGTACTATGTATTAACAATAGTCAAATTTACCGAAGATTTATATGTATATTGTCACCTGAAATGGCGAAAGACGTTACTCTTATTATCATAGGTTTAATAGCGGTGTTACCAATTAACATAAAAAAAAATATCTCAGCTGCACGTTTTTGAATAATCAATGTTTTGAATTGAAAAAAAATTCAATGGATCTATTGAATTTACTTCGGTTTTATGGTACTAATAAATCAATGGCATAATAGTTAAATAATTTAAAATATATCAATTTTCATCTGCACAAAAAAAAATGTATATAAAAAGTTATGAAAACATTTTTTGTTATAAAAATAACAATGTAAACAATTAATGTTTTATTGAAAATATTTAATTATTAACATATTTTTTTACGTCATTGAAAACTATTTTCGATTTTTTGTTTGTTTGAATTTTTTTAATAATGACCTTGGGTTGTGTTTTATTATGGAATGTATTGCTCTATATTGATAATTTATTGTGGGAATTGACCTCAGACTATTAATAATTTACAGAAATTTAGGAAACTTTTCAAAGGAATTTCGAAATTAAATTTTAAGTAGTAAAATTATTTGGTTTAATTAGTTAGTTAATTTTAATTAATTCAATATTGATGAAAATATCACAAAGTTCAAAAATTTTTTAATTATACCTGGATTGCCTTAAGTGTTTCGATATCAGGGAAAACGAATAGAAATAAATAACACACTTCGACAAAAAAAATGAAGTAAAAGTTTCTGGGATGTTATACCATTTTTCTGGTAGGTACTGTCGAGTAGAACAACACTCTGTTTTTGGAATTTTCAAAACACCCCCAAAATCTGGAGTTACGGGTAAAAAATCGGGTTTTCATACCCGTTCGCACTTATCACCCTGTAACTTAGACAAATGCCAACCGATTAAAAATTTTAATTTTAAAGATATTAAAATCGGTTGGCATTTGTCTAAGTTACAGGGTGATAAGTGCATACGGGTATAAAAATCCGGTTTTTACCCGTAACTCCAGATTTTGGGGGTGTTTTGAAAATTCCAAAAACAGAGTGTTGTTCTACTCGACAGTACCTACCAGAAAAATGGTATAACATCCCAGAAACTTTTACTTCATTTTTTTGTCGCAGTGTGTAATTAGCCGGCAAATGATAACTATTATTAAATTGACGTATTTAGTGTTCGAAAAATTCCTTGTCGGTTTTATTTTTATAAAGACTTGTTGAAAACAAATGGCAGTATGACACTCATTTGACACTAGAGACAGGTCTATTTTCGAAAAAAAACAGGCCACTACTTGTTTTTAACTGCTTCGAGCCGGAATAACTTTTGTTGAGATTTGGTCACCATTTGTCACCTGTTACGATAATGTTTTCAAATATGAATATTGTTTCTGTGAGAGAACTGATACTACAATACATATATCATTATAACCTCGTGATCACATTATTTATTTGGGGAACCAGCATACATTTTATATTGAATGAACATTTTGTTGTAAAAAAGATTTACTTGCATAACTTGACAAAGGCTCAAAAGCATAACCAAGCCACTTGATCTCGGGCTACGTGAACACTGACTTCAAAAGTCGTTGGCTGCAATCGTCGCCTCGTAGTCCGCTACTTAATTATTTTTGAGACGGCAGCTACTTTTAAGATTTAGAAACAGCTGTTTCTGAGTGGTGCCAATATCGCTTTAAAAAGATGGACAAAATAAAAATTTATATTTTGATTGAAATGACATAAATTTATTTTAGTAATTAACCTACTATACCAACAGTTTTCCTGTACCTTACAGTATCTCGAAATCAAAAATTCTTATAGAAATATATTGGTGTGATTTCTTATAATTTTTTTGGCTACAGCTACAACAGTGGTCTGTAGTCGTGTAACTGTGTCGACGTTAAAAAATGTATTCCATTTGAATGTGTGTATTCCAATTTTGACAGGTTGTAGGTATTGTAGTAGCCCGCAGTCGTGATTGTGTTTATAGCATAAGGCCTTGTCATACATTGTTAAAGTTTTTATAAATAACAAAACTAGCGTTCTTACGCCCAATAGTGTTAAATATGTTTATAAATAGTTAAAAATATCAAAGTGTTGGTAGATAGCTACTCTCGAAATATAAAAGGCAACTCTCGTATTAAAATCAGAAGTCTAAAATTAAGAATCTTAAAGTATATTCAAAATTTATTTGTCGTCTAAGTAATTCACTAAACTTGGGCTCAAATAGACATAATTATAAAACAAGTAAGAAAGTGCTATAGTCGGTCAAGCCCGACCATACGATACCCTTCACCACTAAGGTCAAAGGTGTTATTTTTCCTGTATAAAGACAAATATTTGCTAAATTTTGCCATCATACAAACATTTTCTCAAAACTTATATATTTAAGCTGTTTCCGTCATTTGGACTTATATAAGAGCTAGGGTCAAATGTGGACCGATTATCTCGAAATTTGGCAAATTGATTACAGTTGTTACCAAAATTATGTATGCAAAAAAAATTCTTATTATCTTCGGATTTACGAGCGTTTTAGTGAATTTTGTCTCATTTAGTGTGTTTTGAGAAAAGAGTTTGTATGGGAGCTATGGTCAAATGTGGACCGATTACATCGAAATTTGGTACAGTGATTTAGACTTACATCAGTAAATATTATTGTATTATTTTAAATTTCATGAAAAAATATTGATTTTTGTGGCCAATATATCAATTCCGGGAAGTGGGACCTATGGGAGGTACAATAAATAATTTACCGATTTTGACGAATTTCAATAGCCATTATCAAAAAAATGATCTGTGCCAAATTTTATCAAATTATCTTTAGAATTGCGACCTGTAGTTTGATTACAAGGTTTACATGGGGGTCCAGCCAGCCAGACGGACGGACGGACATCGTGTTGAACTATAAAGCTACTGTAACCGAAGTTATTCCAAATATTTTACCAACAATACCAACTAGCGTAACAACTTTTTCCCAATTTGGTCCACGTTTTGAATTTGCTGCACCCTCGTAGATATATGAGATATATTTCAAAATTTAACACAACTTGAAGGCGGGTATATAAGATTCGGCAAAGCCGAATATAACACTCTTACTTGTTTTTATATTAAGGAGATCTATGCCGAACCTTCTACACAACTACGGTATTAGTCTGGTAGAAAACAGAAATGGTGGACAACGCTGATCTAGTCTATCATGATAAAACAAAAAAACAATATCGTACTTCTTAAATATTCAAAACCGAAGAACGTTGAAAACATAATATGAACTTAAAAATGTATCTTTGTAATTTAATATTTGTCTTTAAGAATTAATGTTTTTTTTTGCTTTATTTTATATTTATAGTTTTCTAATAAAAAAGTTTTCAATTGTGCACGTTTTTAGATAAAGTTTTGCAATATCAAAAAAAGTGCTGATAAGTAATAAGATGATAAAAAAAAATATTATTTTAAACAATTAAGAGTGTTATATTCGGCTGTGCCGAATCTTATATACCCACCATCAAGTTGTGTTTAACTTAGAAACATATCTCATTTATCTACGAGGGTGCAGCAAATTCAAAACGTGGACCAATTTGGAAAAAAGTAGTTACGCTAGTTGGTATTGTTGTTAAAATATTTGGAATAACTTCGGTTGCAGTTGCTTTATAGTTCAACATTTAAATATATGTAAGTGGTTTCCCTAGTATTTATTTACTTTGAACAAAATTCGTTATTGTAACCGAGTATGATTTTACATTAATAAGTTATTAAAAACTTTTCGTTTAACTTAATATTAAGTTAGGATAAATAAGTTGATAGTAATATGACAGGTCCATATATTTTGCTAGGAGTTCCTAATGCATCTACCATATACATAATCTTAATATGCTGCTTGTACCTCAGAATCTTTTTGATTGTAGATATAAAAAATTGGATGTAATATATATATATAAGAATTATAGCCAAATGTTAACCGATTGTAACAAAATTTCACACACTGGCTGGTATATAAAGCTTATTTTTGCAAAATTTAGTGGCAATAGCTATCACAGTTTCTAATTTAATAGCTTTTAACTGGTCCTTGATAAATATTTTTTGGTTTCCGGGAGTGTTTTTTATGTGAAAGCTATAGTCAAATATGGACCGATTCCTATAAAATTTGATATACTGACCAATAGTTGCATAAAACTTCTTTATTCTAAATTTAGTCGTCATAGCACTCAATTTATCAGCATTCATGTATTTCCCGGGGCGGGGTTATATGGGAGCTCTAACTAAATGTGAACCGATTTCGCCTATTTTCAGTACACAACTTTTGTTATATATCAAAAATACTTTTGTAAAATTTTGTCTCTCCAGCTTTTGTAGTTAAGGAGCTGTCGCGCTTTTATCTAACGGACAGACGGACATAAATCTCCTTTTCTTTTTGTGTTGTTGTGTTTCTGTAAGTTTTTTATATGTGAGCTATGGTCAAATGGTGACCGCTTGTAACAAAATTTTGCACACTGGCTGGCATTCACATAAGATTTCTTTGTGCTAAATTTAGTGGCCAAAACTATTACAGTTTATTATTTATTGGCATTTAAGTGAATTTCAGGGCGAATTTAGGCTGTTTCCGTAAGTTTTTTATATGGGAACTATAGTTAAATGTGAACCGATTTCGATGAAATTTCAAATGCTGCCTAGTGCTTATGTAAAACTTCTAGATACACAAATTTTGTTATAATTTGTCATTTATTAGCAAATAAGCGATTAGTCTAGACGAAGTTATACTTGAGCTATGGTGAAATGTTAACCGATTTTGCCCAATTTCAATACCAAAATTCTCTCATAGATGAAGAATGTTTCTACTAAGTTTCAGTGAGCTAGCTCCTTTCGTTTAGGTGTTATCGTGATTTCAACAGACAGACAGACGGACATCGCTCAATCGTCTTTGAATTTCATAAGGATTCAGAATATATATCGTTTTTGGGTTTTGAGCCAATATTAAGGAAATTACAAACGGAATGACAATCTCAATATACCCCCATTCTTTTTGATGGTGGGTATAATAAAAAAAATTCAAACGCTTAACTGCGACTAAAAATTATTGTATTATTAGTTTTTGATTGACATTTAAAAGAAACACTATAAGCTGGACTATTTAATGGCTTAAAAATGTTAATGCATAAGAACTGTAGTGAGAACTTTAAATAATAGTAGACGCTTATTCTACAACTAGAACAGTTCAATATGGTAACAATTTCAACATATTTTGTTATCAAAATGCCACCGAATTATGTTATATTCAACTCAAACTATATCATACCCCAACACAAACTTTCAGTACATACTTTGTCATAATATACATACTCGTATGTATGTAGTAGTGCATTTGTGTATGTCAAAAAAAGCACATATCTTTAAAAGAGGAGTTATTAGTACTTAATGTTTTGACCTGATTTTTTCCACAGTGTATTTAATAAAATTACAAAAACCCTAAAATCATTGAAATCAATTTTTGCAAAAAGTTGTCGTAATCAAAAAATATTAAAAAAAGCATAACAATTTAATTAGGTTAACAATTCATTATACTCGTATTGCAATTTTAAATCTGTATAATAAATCTTATTATTATAAAATTTAATTAATTTTTTTCTTATTAATATTGCAACACTAATTCATTGTGATTCAATTTATTTTATATTATTAAAAATGATGAATGTAATAAATAATTGTGCAAAAAATGACAAGACATTCCCATCAAAAAGCAACAAGTAGGTTTTTGTACCTAAATTAATTTTCATATTTTCTGAAACTTAAATGTAAATTGTATGCCTTTGCAAGCAAGTGAATAAGCCCAACTCTGATTAAAATAATTCACAATAAGATATATTTATTGCAACCCACTTTTTTGACACTTGACTGAAAAATAAAATACACCTAAATTTTAGCAATTTGTATTCAAAATAGACACATTGTATGTTAATGTAGGAGTAAATTAATTAGAATTATTTAACACTTGTTAAATAAATTCAATAGTTATTTTATGCTATTGTAATCCGCTTAAGGCAGGAATGTACAAATTCTTTAAGCCAAGGGGACAAAACTAAAAATGAACTAAAACAAAAATGAACCGAAACTGAACTAGAGCTGAACCTAGAACTAAGACTAAAAAAGAAATTAGAAATTAGAATTAGAAATCTAGAACTGAACCAGGAATTGAACCTGGAACTGAACCTAAAACTGAAACTAAAACAGAACCTGAAACTGAAACTAGAACTACACCTGGAACTGAACCTAGAATCGAACCCAAAACTAAAACTAGAACCAAACCTAGAATTTAACATTGAACTGAAGCTAGAACAAGTAAAAAAAACTGAAAAAATAAACCTTCAGATTTACGAGCGTTTTAGTGATTTTTGTCTCATTTAGTCCGTTTTGATACAGGAGTTGTATGGGAGCTATGGTCAAATGTGGGCCGATTTCAAATTTGGTACAGTGATTTTGGTTTACATAAGCAGTATTTGTTTTAAATTTCATGAAAAAAGATCGGGAAGCACCATAAACAGCCATGGTCCCATTATCAAAAAAATTATCTGTGACAAACTTCATCAAAATATATTTAGAAATGCGACCTGTACTTTGATTACATGGTTTAAATTTGGGTCCAGCCAGCCAGCCGTCCAGGTAGACGGACGGACTGAAATCGCTAAATCGACTCAGAAAATGATTCTAAGCCTATTGGTATACTAAATGTGGGTCTAAGACAAATATTGCTATGTGTTGCATACATCAGCCCAAACTTATAATACCCTTTGCACCTAGTGAACTAGAACTGAACTAGAACTGAACTAGAACTGAACTAGAACTGAACTAGAACTGAACTAGAACTGAACTAGAACTGAACTAGAACTGAACTAGAACTGAACTAGAACTGAACTAGAACTGAACTAGAACTGAACTAGAACTGAACTAGAACTGAACTAGAACTGAACTAGAACTGAACTAGAACTGAACTAGAACTGAACTAGAACTGAACTAGAACTGAACTAGAACTGAACTAGAACTGAACTAGAACTGAACTAGAACTGAACTAGAACTGAACTAGAACTGAACTAGAACTGAACTAGAACTGAACTAGAACTGAACTAGAACTGAACTAGAACTGAACTAGAACTGAACTAGAACTGAACTAGAACTGAACTAGAACTGAACTAGAACTGAACTAGAACTGAACTAGAACTGAACTAGAACTGAACTAGAACTGAACTAGAACTGAACTAGAACTGAACTAGAACTGAACTAGAACTGAACTAGAACTGAACTAGAACTGAACTAGAACTGAACTAGAACTGAACTAGAACTGAACTAGAACTGAACTAGAACTGAACTAGAACTGAACTAGAACTGAACTAGAACTGAACTAGAACTGAACTAGAACTGAACTAGAACTGAACTAGAACTGAACTAGAACTGAACTAGAACTGAACTAGAACTGAACTAGAACTGAACTAGAACTGAACTAGAACTGAACTAGAACTGAACTAGAACTGAACTAGAACTGAACTAGAACTGAACTAGAACTGAACTAGAACTGAACTAGAACTGAACTAGAACTGAACTAGAACTGAACTAGAACTGAACTAGAACTGAACTAGAACTGAACTAGAACTGAACTAGAACTGAACTAGAACTGAACTAGAACTGAACTAGAACTGAACTAGAACTGAACTAGAACTGAACTAGAACTGAACTAGAACTGAACTAGAACTGAACTAGAACTGAACTAGAACTGAACTAGAACTGAACTAGAACTGAACTAGAACTGAACTAGAACTGAACTAGAACTGAACTAGAACTGAACTAGAACTGAACTAGAACTGAACTAGAACTGAACTAGAACTGAACTAGAACTGAACTAGAACTGAACTAGAACTGAACTAGAACTGAACTAGAACTGAACTAGAACTGAACTAGAACTGAACTAGAACTGAACTAGAACTGAACTAGAACTGAACTAGAACTGAACTAGAACTGAACTAGAACTGAACTAGAACTGAACTAGAACTGAACTAGAACTGAACTAGAACTGAACTAGAACTGAACTAGAACTGAACTAGAACTGAACTAGAACTGAACTAGAACTGAACTAGAACTGAACTAGAACTGAACTAGAACTGAACTAGAACTGAACTAGAACTGAACTAGAACTGAACTAGAACTGAACTAGAACTGAACTAGAACTGAACTAGAACTGAACTAGAACTGAACTAGAACTGAACTAGAACTGAACTAGAACTGAACTAGAACTGAACTAGAACTGAACTAGAACTGAACTAGAACTGAACTAGAACTGAACTAGAACTGAACTAGAACTGAACTAGAACTGAACTAGAACTGAACTAGAACTGAACTAGAACTGAACTAGAACTGAACTAGAACTGAACTAGAACTGAACTAGAACTGAACTAGAACTGAACTAGAACTGAACTAGAACTGAACTAGAACTGAACTAGAACTGAACTAGAACTGAACTAGAACTGAACTAGAACTGAACTAGAACTGAACTAGAACTGAACTAGAACTGAACTAGAACTGAACTAGAACTGAACTAGAACTGAACTAGAACTGAACTAGAACTGAACTAGAACTGAACTAGAACTGAACTAGAACTGAACTAGAACTGAACTAGAACTGAACTAGAACTGAACTAGAACTGAACTAGAACTGAACTAGAACTGAACTAGAACTGAACTAGAACTGAACTAGAACTGAACTAGAACTGAACTAGAACTGAACTAGAACTGAACTAGAACTGAACTAGAACTGAACTAGAACTGAACTAGAACTGAACTAGAACTGAACTAGAACTGAACTAGAACTGAACTAGAACTGAACTAGAACTGAACTAGAACTGAACTAGAACTGAACTAGAACTGAACTAGAACTGAACTAGAACTGAACTAGAACTGAACTAGAACTGAACTAGAACTGAACTAGAACTGAACTAGAACTGAACTAGAACTGAACTAGAACTGAACTAGAACTGAACTAGAACTGAACTAGAACTGAACTAGAACTGAACTAGAACTGAACTAGAACTGAACTAGAACTGAACTAGAACTGAACTAGAACTGAACTAGAACTGAACTAGAACTGAACTAGAACTGAACTAGAACTGAACTAGAACTGAACTAGAACTGAACTAGAACTGAACTAGAACTGAACTAGAACTGAACTAGAACTGAACTAGAACTGAACTAGAACTGAACTAGAACTGAACTAGAACTGAACTAGAACTGAACTAGAACTGAACTAGAACTGAACTAGAACTGAACTAGAACTGAACTAGAACTGAACTAGAACTGAACTAGAACTGAACTAGAACTGAACTAGAACTGAACTAGAACTGAACTAGAACTGAACTAGAACTGAACTAGAACTGAACTAGAACTGAACTAGAACTGAACTAGAACTGAACTAGAACTGAACTAGAACTGAACAAGAACTGAACTAGAACTGAACTAGTACTGAGCTAGAACTAAAGTAGAACTTAAACTAATACTGAATTTAGAGCTGATATATAGCTGTAGTGCCATAAGTTGCACTTCTCAGATTAAATCAATAAAACTTTTCAAATCGCATGTGTTGGTGTTTAACCTCTTGGCAGTAGAATACAATATTTTTTTTTTTGTTCAAATCAACAACATTTTGTTGATACGCGTTGGACTAAAGTTCTTGAAAAAGTTGTTTCTCAATATTTAATTTTGTAATTTTTTATTTGTTCTTAACAAAGTAATATTTATAAGAGTAATTTTTAAACCCATTACAATTTTTAATGTTTGGGTGTATTGTTTGTAATTTATTTAATTTTTTCTTTTAGATTTTCTACTTTTTATTTCAACACAAATCCACTTCGTGTCGTTAGTAATTTTGCTTTGGTAAGTGGTTTTGACTCTAGAAGGTCACAAGTGATTGTTTATTAAATATGTTTCTTAAGTTTTTTACAAACTATTTTCATACTTTAGTTATTTGAGCCCAAATCCGCCGGCAAAGTTATTCTGCCAACCTAATAACCCAAGTCAATACAAACTTTCAACGTCAGCTTATATGTATCTGTTCAGACTAGTGGGCTTTATGTGTGTAAGAAATATATTATGAAGCAGACCGATAAAATAAATTGTTAACTAAAGTTGTATTTATCCGGTTGATAAAATATTGAGATAATTAATCTTTGAATAAGGTTTTTATTTATTATGTGTTTAATTGTAATTATTATATTGAAATGTAAAAAAAAACTTGAGTCTAAAATATTGATATTATAAAGTAATTAATATTAATTAGGTCTTTATTTATTAGCTTTAGCAGAAATGTGGCTAAAACCAGTTAATTCATGCGTATTAGTTAACTTATAATAAAAGCCGATATCACGAAATAATCCATGTCAATGACTGCACTGAACATTATTTGAAAGATATAATTTAAAGCTACCGTTATAAATTCAAACTTATTTTGAGTTCTAGGTTTGGTTCTACGTCCAGTTAAAGTTCAGTTTTGTGTTTAAATCTAGTTCAGTTCTAGTTCAGTTCTAGTTCAGTTCTAGTTCAGTTCTAGTTCAGTTCTAGTTCAGTTCTAGTTCAGTTCTAGTTCAGTTCTAGTTCAGTTCTAGTTCAGTTCTAGTTCAGTTCTAGTTCAGTTCTAGTTCAGTTCTAGTTCAGTTCTAGTTCAGTTCTAGTTCAGTTCTAGTTCAGTTCTAGTTCAGTTCTAGTTCAGTTCTAGTTCAGTTCTAGTTCAGTTCTAGTTCAGTTCTAGTTCAGTTCTAGTTCAGTTCTAGTTCAGTTCTAGTTCAGTTCTAGTTCAGTTCTAGTTCAGTTCTAGTTCAGTTCTAGTTCAGTTCTAGTTCAGTTCTAGTTCAGTTCTAGTTCAGTTCTAGTTCAGTTCTAGTTCAGTTCTAGTTCAGTTCTAGTTCAGTTCTAGTTCAGTTCTAGTTCAGTTCTAGTTCAGTTCTAGTTCAGTTCTAGTTCAGTTCTAGTTCAGTTCTAGTTCAGTTCTAGTTCAGTTCTAGTTCAGTTCTAGTTCAGTTCTAGTTCAGTTCTAGTTCAGTTCTAGTTCAGTTCTAGTTCAGTTCTAGTTCAGTTCTAGTTCAGTTCTAGTTCAGTTCTAGTTCAGTTCTAGTTCAGTTCTAGTTCAGTTCTAGTTCAGTTCTAGTTCAGTTCTAGTTCAGTTCTAGTTCAGTTCTAGTTCAGTTCTAGTTCAGTTCTAGTTCAGTTCTAGTTCAGTTCTAGTTCAGTTCTAGTTCAGTTCTAGTTCAGTTCTAGTTCAGTTCTAGTTCAGTTCTAGTTCAGTTCTAGTTCAGTTCTAGTTCAGTTCTAGTTCAGTTTTTTGTCAAAAACATGATGTGTGATAAACAGAAAGCGTAAGTTAAACTTTCACTCACCAAAATTTCCCCCTTTTTTTAATAACCTATTGAGCTGTCATATGGCTATAGAAAGTTCTGCTTTGTACTTAAAATTTAATGTTTAAATTAACTCATAACCTAAACTTTTCTAAAAAGTCAAAAAATTGTGTATAATTTTCTATATATTTGGGTACTAATATTTTCTGTAATTTTTTTCATTGTTTATTTTTTAAAGTTTTTAAATGTGTTTTTAGTACTTAGTCGCGTAAAGTCGTTACATATTTGCTTAGCAAACGAAAAAATTTGTTAATTTTTCCACATTTTGCTTTTGACAAAATAACTAAAAACAATAATAAAATGAATGTAATTTTTAATATAATTTACGTTGTGAAAGTAACAACCTTGAAATGGTTTTAAAGTGACGGCAAAAGCCCTAATGAATTTAAGTACCTACAGCAGTAGAGCAGCGGTAATGTTAAGATTTAAGGGAATGTTTAATGAACTTGTGTGATAAGTGATTAGCAAATTTAATGCATTACATGGTAATGGGTGGTATATAACCTCTGCATTACTTTCATGAGATTAATTTAATTCAATTTACTCAATGTTTTTTTTGGTAAAATAAATTATTTTATCCAGATTTTCCTATTTTCATTAAACACTTTCAAGGTATTTCCTTTTGACTTATTTCTTGATATAACAAAATTGGTTTTTCTGGCTTTTGTTGCGGACATTTCCATTTTCCTTGTGGAAAAACTTACGTTAATGTACGTATGTCTTGAAGCTTAAAAAATCGATAAACCCTTAATCTTTTTAAAGTCCATATACATTGTCAATGAACATCGATTACAGATTACACGAAATTCTAAACAAATAAGTTTTGGTGCTAATGGATGACTAATTCACTTGGGAAAGCAAAAGAAAATAAAAATGACAAATTCATTTGAAATGTTTGCAAACATTAGGCAAAAGACTTAAAGGTTGTGATGCCATTAAAGGCCTTGAAAGATTTGTAGGAAAGCCAAACATTTCAATGATATTCCTCTTGGTAATTAGGGTAGCGAAGATAGGAAAGAATTCGGAAAATTTTTAACTAAATGTAAAAGGTTGTAGAATTCTTTTAGAGAAATGTGTCAGTAATTCTTTACATAAAATAAAAAATCTAAAACTAAGCAAATCCAACTCATTAAGTTAATTTTGATTTCATATTTACAAATCAAATTTTAGTTTTTAACAACAAAATCAAGTAAGAAAGTGCTATAGTCAGTGGTGGATTTTTGCCCCTCCTTAAAATTATTCTATTTGGTTCATAGTCGGCACTGAATATAGGCTCTCGACTTTGACTTAAATCAAATCCAGTACAAATCCAGCTAACTTAAGTTGTTTACACTCTAAATCAAGAACCGTAACTGTTAAAACTTTTATCGTAAAAGTCAGAAAATAAAAGTAATTTTTTTACTTTTATTTTTTCGAGCAGAAATAAAAAATATTTTTTGACTTTTATTTTTTCGAGCAGAATAAAAGTTATTTTTGTTTAAATTTATGATAAATTCATTAAAAAAAAATTTCAAACTAAAAAAATTTTTCAGTGAAAATAATTTGCATATGCCCTAAAATTAATGAAGTTGAGTTTTACAATCATAATTGAGGTTAAAAACACAGACATAACTTTTATTTCTGCTCGAAAAAATAAAAGTCAAAAAATAACTTTTATTTATGCTGAAAACAATGAAAGTCAAAAATAACTGCTATTTTTGTTCGAAAAAATAAAAGTTAAAAAATAACTTTTATTTTTGCTCGAAAAAATAAAAGTTAAAAATAACTGTTCTTTTTGCTCAATAAAATAAAAATCGAGAAATAACTGTTATTTTTTTTCTAAAAAATAAATATCAGATTTTATGAAAATTTGGTCCAAGACTATCAAAATGGTATACTTGGTTTTATTCTCCGACATTTTCTTGAGGTTGCCTTTTTTAAACAAAAATTAAAAAATAACAGTTATTTTCAGTCCCTGCTCTTAATACCTTAGTAACAGGAAAGCGTTTGAAGAGTAATAGGTAACATAAATCCAGCAATGGAAAGATCAAAATTATCCGTCCACTAAGAAGTTATATTATGACATCTCATTACTTTCTATTTTGCAATGTTCCCCTCCATCGCTTCCTAAGATTGAAGGCATTAACATTGATAACTTCTCCCTGGACCTCAAATTAAGGCAATCAATGTCAAAGTCTTTAGAAGTAAATATGGGGGATCTCATCTTTTCGAAGATAGACGTATTTTACGGTTAACTAATCGATACCTAAATACATCAAAGAACCTTACATACGTCATTTACACAGATGGCGCTATAATCCCCAATTTATACCCTTCACCACCATAGGTGGAAAGGGTATTATAAGTTTTGTGCTGATGTATGAAACGCAAAGAAATGTTTGTCTTAGACCCACCTTTTAGTCCGTCGTACTTAGACTGAAATACAAGTGTATAGTTTCAAATAGCCAAAGTTTTTACCATTTTCCTAAAAATTTTTAACATTCAACTTTTCCAATAGAACAATAACAATAAAGATTTATTAACTCACAGCTAAAAGGTTCCTCCTTTCTTTTGAAATAAATAAATATTTTATATAAATTTATGACTTTACTCCTTTTTCCTTGCAGCTTTTATACAAATAAAATAAAAAATCAATTTGTTTTCATGTCTTTTCTTTCACATTTTTTCCCCTTTTAAACATTAATCAATTTTTCTTATATCTTTCAATTTCTAAAGTTTTAAATTTCTAAAAAAAATATTTTCATATACTCGTACCATCTGATTTCCTGCTTAATAAATTATTAAATTTTTATTGATTTTTGATTTATTTCGATTTGTGAGTGTTATCTTCATCTTTAATTGAAAAACAAAATAACGAAGAAGAAAAAGAAAAAGAAGAAGGATAAGGATAAGAAATATAAAACGCTCGTTTACAGGAAAAGTGTTATTAGTCGACATAACCTCTGTTATAAGATTTAATTTCACAAAAACATGTCAATGTCCAAATGTTATTAGAATCGATATCGAAAGTGAGAAAATGAAGATAAAACAAGTAGGAAAAGCTATAGTCGGTCAAACCCGACTTTATGATATCCTTCACTACTCAAATATGGACCAACAATTTAATAAGTTTTCTTTAAGTCTAAGAGACATACATACATATACTATTTATATGCTATTTTTCAAAATTTCGAAATTTAAGTAGATTTATGTCATTTCCCTGATATGGGAGCTAGGGTCAATTATGGATCGATTATTACCACATTTCGGTTATTAGTTTATATTTACAAAATATTTATCTGTGCAAAGTTTTAGTAATAAAATGCATTTATCTTTAGATTTATAAGCGTTTTTGTGATTTTATGGTTATTTAAACTACTTTTGAGAATGTGTCTTGTATGGGAGGTATGGTCAAATATGGGCCAATTCCCACAAAATTAGGTGCACTGATTAAGGTTATCATTAGTAATATTTGTGCCGAATAATGTATCAATATCATATTTGCGGGCGACACGGGTCATTAGGGTTAATAAGTGGTCAATAAAACCGGGTATTATGGTTTTGAGATTCTAAGTTAGTGAGATTTCTTCGTTTCTGCAATAAAATTATCTCGTTTAAAAAACCATAGGACTCAGCTACATAATTCAGTCTTTGTTTTAGTTAAATTATAAAGGGTGTTTTTTTTAGAGGTATAGAACTTCGAATTGAAATAAAACACAAGAAAATCGTTTTAATGTCCATCAATTTGGCTTTATTGGAAGGATAATTTTATGCCATTAATGTTTAAATCTGATTTCGGGCATGTGGCCGCCGCGGCTGGCTCGAATAAAGCCAATTCTACAGGTCCAATTTTCAACTACTTTTTCGAGCATATGGGGCCGTATGTTGGCAATAACGCCACGAATGTTGGCTTCCAAGTCCCCTAACGTTTCTGGTTTGTTGGCGTAGACGAGCGACTTCACATATCCCCAAAGATAATAATCCAGTGGTGTCAAATCACACGATCTTGGTGGCCAATTGACAGGTCCATTCCTCGAAATTATGCGCTCATCGAATGTTTCCTTCAATAAATCAATTGTGCGCTGTGTGGCATGTAGCGCCGTCTTGTTGGAATCACAACTCATCCACATTCATGCCATCCAATTGGGAAATAAAATAGTCGGTTATCATGGCTCTATACCGGTCTCCATTTATGGTAACTGACTCTCCAGCATTATTTCGGAAGAAGTATGGCCCAATGACTCCATCAGCCCATAGAGCACACCAAACAGTCAGTTTTTGTGGATGTAATGGCGTCTCAAGGGTCTCATGTGGATTCTCTTCACTCCAAATGCGGAAATTTTGCTTGTTGACGTAGCCATTCAACCAAAAATGAGCCTCATCACTGAACAAAATTTTGCGATGAAAATCAGCATCGAGATCAATCTCATTTTCGGCCCATACACCAAAATCACGACGCATTGCATGGTCTCGCGGCTTTAATTCTTGCACAAGCTGGATCTTGTAAGGTCGTAAGCCAAGATCTTTGCTCAAAATCTTCCATAAAGTTGATGGACAAAGCTCCAATTGCTGTGCACGGTGGCGAATCGATTCATTCGGGTCCTCTTCAACACTTTGCTCTACAGCGGCAATTGTTTCTTCGGTGCGCACTGTTCGACGTCGCTGCGGATGCGTATTATCACATAGAGTAAACGTAGTGCGAAAACGATCCATGGTTAACCGAATTAATTGCTCTGATGGACGATTATGTCGACCATAAAATGGACAGAGCTTGCGGTAAACTTCGCGAACTGAACCATTATTTTCGAAATAAATTTGCACGATTTGCAAGCGTTGTTCTTTTGTCAACCTGTTCATGATGAAATGGCAAACCAAACTAAATATTAATCACTTGACAGCTGACAAAATGGCCGCCAGTTAAAAAAGTGATGCCAACTTAAATTTCTATACCTCAATAAAAAACACCCGATATATCGCCTTTAAAAGTTTTTTAAGTTATGTCATTTTTATTGTAAACGGCCAATATTATTATTTGATTGAAGTAAAGGCATGAATGAATGGAGGAATGATTGCGACTGAATAAGTGAATGGAAAATAAATGGTTTGAATGCAAATACTTATAATCATATGGAAAGTTTAACCCTTTCGTCGCCATAAAGCTTTGTAATATACATATGCCCCAGAAAATTTATATAAGTAATTTCTAGTTAAACGAGCAAGATTTCAATAAAATAAAGAAAATATAAATCTGAGAAATGTTAGGTGTTTTATTCTGTTCAGACAAAGTTTTTCACTTAATTTTGATATTTTGCTAAAACACTGTAATTCGTGTTTATTCCGTCTTTCAACACTTTTTAATCAAATATTTGATATCCCATATTTTTTTATTTAAAAGATTCTAAGTTGAATATCAGGGTGCCAGCGACCTAATGGGGCTTATATGTCTAGGTTAGCACGTACATAAACCATTTTCAAAGATTTGTAAATACTTGCAAAATTTTGAAATATTCACAAAAAACTGTTTTTGGGTAGGTCGGAGTACTTAAGTACCTCCAACTCTCACATTTGCAGAGGGATTTTGAAATTTTAAACAGGTTCAGAAAGTCGAGGGATCAAGCTTTTACAAATAAAATAAATAAAAGTTAAAAGTTAAATTAATAAATAAAAGTTATCTTTGTGTTTTCAACCCTAATTATGATTGCGAAACTCAACTCCATTAATTTTTGAGCATATGCAAGTTATTTTCACTGAAAAATTATCTTTGTTTGACAAAAATTTTCAATAAATTTATCATGAATTTAAACAAAAGTAACTTTTATTTCTGCTCGAAAAAATAAACGTCAAAAAATAACTTTCATTCATGCTCGAAATAATAAAAGTCAAAAATAACTGTTATTTTTGCTCGAAAAAATAAAAGTTAAAAAATAACTTTTATTTTTGCTTGAAAAAATAAAAGTCAAAAGTAACTGTTATTTTTTATAGAAAAAATAGAAGTCAAAAAATAACTTTTATTTTCTGACTTTTACGATAAAAGTTATAACAGTTATGGTCCCTGCTTAAAAGCCTTTGTCGGCTCTTGCGCAACAACTTTGCTAAATATAATAGCATGAGCAAATACACGGCTTATGATTTAATTCATTTTGAGTAATTTTCTGTGGCGCCACCTGTCGGGAATTGGTCATACCAGCTTAGAAACCCTCGTCGGCTCATGCGAAACTACTTTGTTAAATATCAAAGCACGATCAAATGCATACATATCGATTGAACTCATTTCGAGTAATATTTAGACGCGTCACCTGTCGAAAATTGGTTATACCAACTTGGAAACCTTTGTCGGCTCATGGGTCAGAACTTTGCTAAAAACTAAAGCATGATCAAATGCACAGTTTGCAATTTAATTAACTAAATAATTTTTCAGTGGCGTCACCTGTCGGAGCTTGATCAGGCCACCATTAATAAGGTGGCCTGATCAAGCTCCGTCGGTTCATACGCAACAACTTTTCTTAGGATCATAATATGATCATATGCATGGTTTACTAGTCTATAAAGGACATACAGACAGACAAACATTCCATTTTATATATCGTCGTGAGGGAGTGCTCCATACGCCAAAACTGCATTTTGAGAAAATCGATCATGAAGTTTTACCTTAATTTTTCCAAAAAACGTTTTGAGATTTTTAAACCATATATTTGGCGTATAGAGAAAAATATCACAAAAAAAATCAGTTTTGAAGGATATAGAACAGACACTATGTATCTCAAAAACTAGATGAGAAAGCCGAAAACGAATTGCACATTTGAAAAATTTAGGATCGAAAACCTAAAGTGGCATCATTAACTCAAAGTGTATAAAATGGCGGATAAGCACATAAACTCCTGCACGACTATATAAGAAGCAAAAAAAAAAAAGAAAAGGAAAATAAGATTTCTAATAAAAAAAAGTCAGAAAGTGCTATAGTCGGCCAAGCCCGACCATACGATACCCTTTACCACTAAGGTCAAAGATATTCTTTTTCGTGAAAAAAGACAAATTTTATCATCAAACAAACATTTTCTCAAGACTTATATATTTAAGCTGTTTCCGTCATTTGAACTTATATGAAAGCTAGGGTCAAATGTGGACCGATTACCTTGAAATTCAGCAAACTGCTAACAGTTTTTATATGTATGTATATGTATGCAAAAAATAAACTTTAAGTTGTCATTATCTTCAAATTTACGAGCGTTTTAGTGATATTTGTCTCATTTAGTGCCTTTTGATAGAAGAGTTTGTATGGGAGCTATGGTCAAATGTGGACCGATTTCAACGAAATTTGGTATAGTGATTTTGGTTTATATAAGCAGTATTTGTTTTAAATTTCCTGAAAAATATTGATATTTGTGGTCAAAATATCAATTCCTGGAAGGTACCATAAATACTAAACCGATTTTGACGAATTTATATAGCCATGGTCCCCCTATCATAAAAATTATCTTTAGAACTGCTACCAGTACTTTGATTACATGTTTTATATAGGGGTCTAATCAGACAGCTAACCGTCCAGTCAGACAGACTGACATCGCTAAATCGACTCAGAAAGTGATTCTTAGACTATTGGTATACTAAAAGGTGGGTCTAAGACAAATATTTCTATGTGTTGCAAACATCAGCACAAACTTATAATATCTGTTTCACCTATAGTGATGAAGGGTATAAATACTTACATGCGTTGTATCATGGTAGTATGTAAGCCTAGTCGACTTATCAAAAGCTTAATAACTTTTCGATTTTTCTTTTGATTTAAAAAATTAAGACCACGTTTTATTAGGAACAACCGACATTAGGTCGTATCCCGAGTTTTTATATTCTTCACCACCATAGGTGTAACGCATAGAAATATTGGTCTCAGACCCACACCCTGAGTTGTTTTAACGATGTCCGTCCGACTAGCCGGTTATCCATGTAAGCTTATCATTCTCATACTTGTTATCAGGTCGTACCTTCAAATATAATCGGCCCATATTTAACCATACCTTACATGTAAGTCACATTCTCAAAAGACGTTTATATACATATAAAAACAAAAAAACGTTAATAACTCTAAAGATAAATGAATTTGATAACTTAAACTTTGCACAGATAAATATTTTATAAATATGAACCAATATCCAAAATTTGGTAACAATCGGTCCACAATGGACACTAGCTCCCATATCAGGCACTTAGCCGGAAATGACATAAATCTCGAAATTTTGAAAAAATAGCACTTAGTATATGTATGTATGCCTCTAAGACTTAAGGAAAACTTGTTTAATTGTTGGTCCATATATGACCTTAGTAGTGAAGGGTATATTATAGTCGGGCTTGACCGACTATAGCTTTTCTTACTTATTTTTTAATGTATCAGAGTGAAGACTGTTTTTAAATTACAAACTGATTTACAAACTTATAAAATCTATTCGTAAAAAATTACACATTTTTTAATTTTTAACAATCATTTTAATATCAGGAATTGTTTACATTGAAATTTTTTGCCATCCCTCTGTGCCTAGTTAACACCCTGTTCGTTAAAGGGTTAATAAAAGAGCAGCCACTTTAAGCACATTACCATCAATCTTCACTCATGTGGTCAAGTGTTCGACTGTGAGTTTGTCTACATCTTCATTTTCAATTAAATCGAAATGATGTAATAACAAATCATGAGATAATTATCATCAAAGCTTCAATAATATTTCAATAATGACTTATTAACGATTTACGTTGGAGGTTTTGAATTTGTAAGTAAAAATGATTTCATAGTTAAAAGAAAAAAAAATTTAATTATTAAAAAAAAAACTTTTTAAATATTTAAATTTTTTTTTAAGAAAATGATAAATTATTTAAAACTAAATTAACGTCAATTTTGATTAATTGTCATGATGATTAATGAAAATGTCATGACTTTTACATTAAAGAAACACTTTACTTTAAAAGAAAGAAAGAAAGTTAGATTACCACCTACAGCCAGAATCTGTAACCAAAACTTTCCTATTAATAAGAAATATAACTTAAAAACTTTCGATACTGTCTTTATTTTAGAAAATCATTTAAAAAGCTTTTAAGCTTACTTTCAAATTTAGCCTTAAACTATAACAAATTGATCAATTTTGGTCTCAAAACTGTCTTAACACCAGACAAATGTCTTCATTTTCTTCCTAAACACTTAAAAGCCATTAACCGTTTTAGAACTAGTTTAGTTTGCTAGACCCATTAGTCTAGTGTTAATACTTTGCAATATCTATGCCAATTGAACCAGTCTCAAACTCATCCAACTGTTAAAAGTTTAAAATGTAAATTGAGCTTTAAAACGTCTTTATCTTTTGTAGTTTTAGCCTTAAGCCAGGAAATCAAATAAACATTGAAAATAATTTAAAGTTAATTTGATTATCGAAATGAAATCTTGTAAGGAAATTACATAATTGAAATTGTTTGTTGGCTAATAGTACAAATGTGTTGACAACAAATTGGATGTCTTAAGACATCAGGCGGCGACAAGTTGTTTGGTAATTTAACATAATGATATTAATCAAATGGGGTTTTAAGGATAGCGTGAATTTTAAGAGAAGAGTTTTCTATAGAAAAGCTGTCGATAGGAAGAGTTTTCTAAAGAAAAGCTGACGATAGGAAGAGTTTTCTATAGAAAAGCTTATGATAGGAAGAGTTTTCTATAGAAAAGCTGACGATAGGAAGAGTTTTCTATAGAAAAGCTGACGATAGGAAGAGTTTTCTATAGAAAAGCTGACGATAGGAAGAGTTTTCTATAGAAAAGCTGACGATAGGAAGGGTTTTCTATAGAAAAGCTGACGATAGGAACAGTTTTCTATAGAAAAGCTGACTATGGGAAGAGTTTTCTATAGAAAAGCTGACGATAGGAAGAGTTTTCTATAGAAAAGCTGACGATAGGAAGAGTTTTCTATAGAAAAGCTGACGATAGGAAGAGTTTTCTATAGAAAAGCTGACGATAGGAAGAGTTTTCTATAGAAAAGCTGACGATATGAAGAGTTTTCTATAGAAAAGCTGACGATAGGCAGAGTTTTCTATAGAAAAGCTGACGATAAGCAGAGTTTTCTATAGAAAAGCTGACGATAGGCAGAGTTTTCTATAGAAAAGCTGACGATAGGCAGAGTTTTCTATAGAAAAGCTGACGATAGGCAGAGTTTTCTACAGAAAAGCTGACGATAGGCAGAGTTTTCTATAGAAAAGCTGACGATAGGAAGAGTTTTCTACAGAAAAGCTGACGATAGGCAGAGTTTTCTATAGAAAAGCTGACGATAGGCAGAGTTTTCTATAGAAAAGCTGACGATAGGCAGAGTTTTCTACAGAAAAGCTGACGATAGGCAGAGTTTTCTATAGAAAAGCTGACGATAGGAAGAGTTTTCTACAGAAAAGCTGACGATAGGCAGAGTTTTCTATAGAAAAGCTGACGATAGGAAGAGTTTTCTATAGAAAAGCTGACGATAGGAAGAGTTTTCTATAGAAAAGCTGACGATAGGAAGAGTTTTCTATAGAAAAGCTGACGATAGGAAGAGTTTTCTATAGAAAAGCTGACGATAGGAAGAGTTTTCTATAGAAAAGCTGACGATAGGAAGAGTTTTCTATAGAAAAGCTGACGATAGGAAGAGTTTTCTATAGAAAAGCTGACGATAGGAAGAGTTTTCTATAGAAAAGCTGACGACAGGAAGAGTTTTCTATAGAAAAGCTGACGAAAGGAAGAGTTTTCTATAGAAAAGCTGACGATAGGAAGAGTTTTCTATAGAAAAGCTGACGATAGGAAGAATTTTCTATAGAAAAGCTGACGATAGGAAGAATTTTCTATAGAAAAGCTGACGATAGGAAGAGTTTTCTATAGAAAAGCTGACGATATGAAGAGTTTTCTATAGAAAAGCTGACGATATGAAGAGTTTTCTATAGAAAAGCTGACGATATGAAGAGTTTTCTATAGAAAAGCTGATGACAGGAAGAGTTTTCTATAGAAAAGCTGACGATAGGAAGAGTTTTCTATAGAAAAGCTGACGATAGGAAGAGTTTTCTATAGAAAAGCTGACGATAGGAAGAGTTTTCTATAGAAAAGCTGACGATAGGAAGAGTTTTCTATAGAAAAGCTGACGATAGGAAGAGTTTTCTATAGAAAAGCTGACGATAGGAAGAGTTTTCTATAGAAAAGCTGACGATAGGAAGAGTTTTCTATAGAAAAGCTGACGATAGGAAGAGTTTTCTATAGAAAAGCTGACGATAGGAAGAGTTTTCTATAGAAAAGCTGACGATAGGAAGAGTTTTCTATAGAAAAGCTGACGATAGGAAGAGTTTTCTATAGAAAAGCTGACGATAGGAAGAGTTTTCTATAGAAAAGCTGACGATAGGAAGAGTTTTCTATAGAAAAGCTGACGATAGGAAGAGTTTTCTATAGAAAAGCTGACGATAGGAAGAGTTTTCTATAGAAAAGCTGACGATAGGAAGAGTTTTCTATAGAAAAGGTGACGATAGGAAGAGTTTTCTATAGAAAAGCTGACGATAGGAAGAGTTTTCTATAGAAAAGCTGACGATAGGAAGAGTTTTCTATAGAAAAGCTGACAATAGGAAGTGTTTTCTATAAAAAAGCTGACGAAAGGAAGAGTTTTCTATAGAAAAGCTGACGATAGGAAGAGTTTTCTATAGAAAATCTGACGATAGGAAGAGTTTTCTATAGAAAATCTGACAATAGAAAGAGTTTTCTATAGAAAATCTGACGATAGGAAGAGTTTTCTATAGAAAATCTGACGATAGGAAGAGTTTTCTATAGAAAATCTGACGATAAGAAGAGTTTTCTATAGAAAATCTGACGATAGGAAGAGTTTTCTATAGAAAATCTGACGATAGGAAGAGTTTTCTATAGAAAATCTGACGATAGGAAGAGTTTTCTATGGAAAATCTGACGATAGGAAGAGTTTTCTATAGAAAATCTGACGATAGGAAAATTTTCTATAGAAAATCTGACGATAGGAAGAGTTTTCTATAGAAAATCTGACGATAGGAAGAGTTTTCTATAGAAAATCCGACGATAGGAAGAGTTTTCTATAGAAAATCCGACGATAGGAAGAGTTTTCTATACAAAATCTGACGATAGGAAGAGTTTTCTATAGAAAATCTGACAATAGAAAGAGTTTTCTATAGAAAATCTGACGATAGGAAGAGTTTTCTATAGAAAATCTGACGATAGGAAGAGTTTTCTATAGAAAATCTGACGATAGGAAGAGTTTTCTATAGAAAATCTGACGATAGGAAGAGTTTTCTATAGAAAATCTGACGATAGGAAGAGTTTTCTATAGAAAATCTGACGATAGGAAGAGTTTTCTATGGAAAATCTGACGATAGGAAGAGTTTTCTATAGAAAATCTGACGATAGGAAGAGTTTTCTATAGAAAATCTGACGATAGGAAGAGTTTTCTATAGAAAATCTGACAATAGAAAGAGTTTTCTATAGAAAATCTGACGATAGGAAGAGTTTTCTATAGAAAATCTGACGATAGGAAGAGTTTTCTATAGAAAATCTGACGATAGGAAGAGTTTTCTATAGAAAATCTGACGATAGGAAGAGTTTTCGATAGAAAATCTGACGATAGGAAGAGTTTTCTATAGAAAATCTGACGATAGGAAGAGTTTTCTATGGAAAATCTGACGATAGGAAGAGTTTTCTATAGAAAATCTGACGATAGGAAGAGTTTTCTATAGAAAATCTGACGATAGGAAGAGTTTTCTATAGAAAATCTGACGATAGGAAGAGTTTTCTATAGAAAATCCGACGATAGGAAGAGTTTTCTATACAAAATCTGACGATAGGAAGAGTTTTCTATAGAAAATCTGACGATAGGAAGAGTTTTCTATAGAAAAGCTGACGATAGAAAAACTAAAGCTATAAAAAGCTTATAATTAAAATTTTCCATACTAAATTCCTACATTAAGACATTGATAACCTTCTTATTTGTTTATGAATTAGAAGTATTTTTATAAGAGAGTGTGATATACAAATAATTATAATTTGCACATCAATTTATGTTTGTCAACCAAATAGTTCTGCGAACCCCTATTCATATTATATTCAAAGCATACTTCTAAGAAAGCTTTCTTAATTAACATGCAAATTTTGTTTAAATATTAACCGTCAAATAATCTAAATTAAAAGATGTTATCCGTTCGAATTGTTTACCCAGCTTGAATACAGACAGAGTTTGCAAATTAGACAAAGACTCAAAGAAAAAGCACTCTTTTTTAAAAATTTTTATAATTTATGAGTGAATAATGAGTTTTTAAAATAGCATAGCCTAACCTTGACCCTATTTCAAAAAATTTTAAAAAAATATTGTAAAAAAAAGTTAAAAATGTTCAATGTTTGACCACCATGTATTTATTTGGTTCACACAATGGAAAATCATTCAGAAATCTATAACTTTTGGTATTGGTATGTAATCGAAATTTGTTTCACGGTGGCATACCGCCGCAGTTGGTATTAATGGAGTAGGAAAGTAAATATCATAGCTTTTAATTGCATATAAATCATTTGATGGATATGCCTGGATAAACGAAGTAATACTATATAAAATATTTGGATGACAATTTTTTAATGATGCTAATTTAAAAAAAACTCCAAGTTAATATAATAAAAAAGAGTAGTTAATAAAATGCTAACTTAACTGCTATATTATAGTACTTCAACGGGTAGTTCTTTATGTCCTATAATATTTAGTTATTAATTAAAATACCTATTTCCACAACTATTGATGCCATGAGGCAAAATTAGTTTCATATAACCAAGATCGTGCACAAATAGTAGATTATAATGCTCACAAAATTTGTATGTTTGCACAGCTGTATTCATAAGTAGCAATGTAGAGGTATTGAAGTTCCTTGATCTTTTGATTGTATGTGACCAGGTCTATGAAAAGGTTATGACTCAAAAACGAAATTTCGAAAAATTAGCTAATTTTCGAAATTTTGTTTTTGAGTCATAAGCCACCTTTTCTCTTTTCATAGACCGGATCACATATATCAATTGAAAGCTTAAGGGGTTCTCTTTTTTAGAATTAGATCTATATAGATCAGTTTTCGAGATAAGGACATTTTTGTGAAAAAATCCTGGAAATAAATTTATGGGTTAGTGTTGAGGGACTTTTGCTACCTCTTTTAAAATAGATTTTGGAACTCGTTTTCTTACAATCGGTTCAGAAATAACAGAGATATCATAACATAAAATCCGAACAGTCGTCATAATATATAAATATGGTAATAAATAATAATGGCCTTAGTTGATATAAGTGCCTTTTCTTTTTATTACATATTTTTATTCGCTTCTGGAAGATCTGTCACTCAGCTAAATGTCAGGTGTAAAATATAATTATTAATAAAACTATACGCATTTATATTTTAACTTTTTGTACTTTCTTTCAAAGACGCCCTTAATTACATTTTATTAACCTTTGGGCGATAGGGAGAGTTTTCTATAGAAAAGCTGGCGATAGGAAGAATTTTCTGCAGAAAGGCTGACGATAGGAAGAGTTTTCTGCAGAAAGGCTGACGATAGGAAGAGTTTTCTAAAGAAAAGATGACGATAGGAAGAGCTTCCTATAGAAATGATGACGATAGGATGAGTTAGGAAGAGACGATAGGAAGAGTTTTCTATAGAAAAGATGACGAGAGGAAGAGTTTTCTATAGAAAAGATGACGAGAGGAAGAGTTTTCTATAGAAAAGATGACGAGAGGAAGAGTTTTCTATAGAAAAGATGACGAGAGGAAGAGTTTTCTATAGAAAAGATGACGAGAGGAAGAGTTTTCTATAGAAAAGATGACGAGAGGAAGAGTTTTCTATAGAAAAGATAACGACAGGAAGAGTTTTCTATAGAAAAGATGACGACAGGAAGAGTTTTCTATAGAAAATATGACGATAGGAAGAGTTTTCTATAGAAAATATGACGATAGGAAGAGTTTCTATAGAAAATATGACGATAGGAAGAGTTTCTATAGAAAATATGACGATAGGAAGAGTTTTCTATAGAAAATATGACGATAGGAAGAGTTTTCTATAGAAAATATGACGATAGGAAGAGTTTTCTATAGAAAAGATGACGATAGAAAGAGTTTTCTATAGAAAAGCTGACGATAGAAAGAGTTTTCTATAGAAAAGCTGACGATAGGAAGACTTTTCTATAGAAAAGCTGACGATAGGAAGAGTTTTCTATAGAAAAGCTGACGATAGGAAGAGTTTTCTATAGAAAAGCTGACGATAGGAAGAGTTTTCTATAGAAAAGCTGATGAAAGGAAGAGTTTTCTATAGAAAATATGACGACAGGAAGAGCTTCCTATAGAAAAGATGACGATAGGAAGAGTTTTCTTAGCATGGGAACTATGTAGAGCCCATGGGTACTTAAGGGTTAATTTGTATAAATATGTATTTAAAGGCGCCTTTGAACGATTTTTTAAACTTTCATTGAAATATTACAAAATAAAACATGTAATTTCTAGTACTTTTTTGAAAAAAATTTAATATTTTAAAAATTTTACTTTCGATCCTGGTAATAAAAGGGTTAATAACATTAGATTTCTACCAAAATTCTAATATATATTTTTAAACATTAAAGCAATAATAATTTCAGTTCTTCTTATAAAAACTGCTTATATATAACAATTCATGTAATTTTTTATAACTTTGCTGCAAAATTGGGTTTTGGTCGAAATACTTTGATTTTAAGTCGCAAGTACGGCTTAGCCATTAGAGATATCTATTTAATTTTTGTTTTTTGGTAATTCGCAGGGTGTTTCTACGAACACTCTGAAACTTTTTTTTTACTTTTTTTCGAATACGTTTAATAAACTATTGAAAAAACCAAAAAAGGAGTTTTCAAAATGGTATTAAGAAAAATTACTTTTTTTCGTCCTCTGCAAATGTGACTTAACGTAAGCGCATTGTAACAAAAATGGATATTTAAATATTTTGAGGTCTCAAAAAGTAGAAAAAGGCAAACTTATTAAAATTTTTAAAAAATACAAAATTTTTTATTGCATATGTTTAGGAGAGTCTTCGAGAATGTAGGATATTTTGGAAAACCCCTAATAATTAGGTAAGTTTTCAACTGATTTTAAAATAATATATCTCGTGGGAAAGTCCATTTAGTTGTAAGTACCATGCTTTTAAACACTTTTTTAAAATGTATTCTAAGTGGAAATTTTTTTGAAATATTTAATTAAACCCCTTACTTTTTCCATATAACTGGCATGTAAAAACTTTGGCGTCAAGTCGGCACGCTTTTCCGATAACCGATCTGAATGAAACTTTTTATTTGAATTATTGGGGTCAAATGTAAAATAATTGGGGGGTACTTCTTTCTGTGTTACAAAGTTAAATTTTCTCCATAAAAAGGTGGGACACTCTAATGTGTATATATTTTTGATCTTTGAAAGTCTATAACTCCCAACCCAAAAGCTTTTGTCTCATATAGTGATATACAGTTATTTTAGATTTTCGTAATGTATAAAAATCGAACTAGGTTTTTTTTCAAAATTAGTTAATTTCACAACAAAAAATATTGTGATCTGTTTTTGACTACTTATCTGCTACTACTTATCATCGTCGCTAATATATATACATATAATATAAGGCTTGATGACTTTGCTTTTTAACAGTATATAAATTATCTGCTTATATTTGCATATTAAACTTTAATCAGACCTTAAATACTTTATCGAAATTTTTTGGATATGCTTTTGACGCCTAGAATAAAATAGTTAAAACTTCGGTGGATAAAATCAAGACAAACGCTAATAATACTTATTTCTCCAGTTAACGAGATACAGTCGAACTTCTATAAATTGAATCACCATTATCCCGAAAAAAGCTTCAACTTTTGGAGACTTTAACTTTGGGAATCAAATTAAAGAACGTTAAATTTAAAAACATTAAATTTAAAAACGAAATTTGCTTCAACTTTTGGAAAATTCAAGTAATAGAATCAAATTTGAATTAGAGAAGTTGAAAAGAGCATTGAAAAGTTGTTAATAAAAATAGGAAGACGTTTTTACAAAGTATTTACCTTTAGATTGAAATCGCCGAAATTAAAAAAATCCAAATTCTTGTAAAATGTATTAAATAAATCCAACAAAATATAACTTTCTTAAGCTTATAACTTCTTTAGTACGTGAAATAATTGTAAAATAATTTTTGTTTAACACTTGATAGCAAATTTTTTTTATTAAGCTCAAGATTAAAATTCAAATTTTTTTTTTTTTTTTTTATTTTTAATCACTCTTTAGATTTCTTTCAAAACAATTTTTTTGTTTAACTTTATATTTTTTTCTGTACTTTTTACTAATTAAAAAGACTCTTTGTTTTCTTAAAGCAAAAAACAAATAATATTGATTTCTTCAAATATTTTATGATTTTAACTTTATAAATAGCAGAATTTTTAACAATAATTCTTATTAATTTATTTGTTTTTTTTTCTCAGTTTAATACTTTCAAACGATAAACAATTTAATCAATTGATTTATTTCGAAATTCCCATAAAATTCTCGATAATTATTTTTAATAGAGCGTTTTAATGCTACACTTGCGGTTAAGCGCGCGCGATTTTTTTTCTATTCGCTACAATTCAACTCGTGCGTAAGTTGTGTCAGACTGACAGAATGCGATTACCCCAAACAACTGAGGAGACCAGCGACCCCAAACAAATTTTGTATGATGCTTCAGTTACGCTCACGAAAAATTTACAAAAAAAAAAAAAAACATAACGTAAAATACTCGCAATATAGACGTAGTACAAACAGACGTTAAACACAGAAATAAAATTCAACTCGACACTCTTTCGAAAAATGAACAATAGCAAAACAAACGTTAATAACGAAACGTTTCACCTTTACAGGTGAAGTAATTTTCACAGAATGATTTAGCTACGAAAATCAAAAAAATCCAAAAGCTGACAGCAACAACAATAACATACAATAATAATAACAATAATAATAATACAATAACAATCAAACAGTCGCTGCAGAAATAGAAACAGAAAATGAAACAAAACAATTTTAGCTCTCCGGCCAGACAGCAAAAATTCATTGCTGCCGTGGTATTTCTTGCTGCCACTGTCAGCTAAAAAACAGCTCTACAAGAGCCGGTAGGTACTTGATTAAGTACATGTTTGAGTTAAAGCTAAACACACACCAAAAAGTAATCGGTATTATTTTAGAAATAAAACTAAAACTGCAGCAAAAGCACCAGCACTGGCTGCGCTAACAGCAGCGTCAGCTGCTTCAACAAAAGCTAGAAAACTGAGAGGCCAAGAGGTGCACCAAGAGCTAAAAAAACATATTACGACAACATCGACCATCAATTTACTGGCCCATTAAAAAGTTACCAGATTAAATAAATGGTCAAAACTAAAACCTATCAATTCGATTCTAATAAATACAGGTTCTTTCATTAAGCGCTTCATATTGAAGCAGTTATGTGTGGAATATAAAATAGGTCAATGTCTATCACAGCTTATCTGAAAGGTGTCATCCGAAAAGTCCAAATTTCCATTACTCTGGCGCATAAACTGGATAACTTGTCCGATGGTATAAGTTATAGTTTATAGGAAATTTTTCAAAAATTTCCTATTTTTATAAGAAATTTTTCAAAAATTTCCTATTTCTAAAAGGAAAATTTTCAAAAATTTCCTATTTTTAAAAGAACATTTTTAAAAATTTCCTATTTTTTAAAGGAAATTTTTCAAAAATTTACTATTTTTTAAAGAAATTTTTAAAAAATTTCCTATTTTTTAAAAGAAATTTTTCAAAAATTTCCTATTTTTTTTAAAGAAATTTTTCAAAAATTTCCTATTTTTTAAAGGAAATTTTTCAAAAATTTCCTATTTTTTAAAGGAAATTTTTCAAAAAATTCCTATTTTTTAAAGGAAATTTTTCAAAAAATTCCTATTTTTTAAAGGAAAATTTTCAAAAATTTCCTATTTTTTAAAGGAAATTTTTCAAAAATTTCCTATTTTTTAAAGGAAATTTTTTAAAAATTTCCTATTTTTTAAAGGAAATTTTTTAAAAATTTCCTATTTTTTAAAGGAAATTTTTCAAAAATTTCCTATATTTTAAAGAAATTTTTCAACAATTTTCTATTTTTTAAAGGAAAATTTTCAAAAATTTCCTATTTTTTAAAGGAAATTTTTCAAAAATTTCCTATTTTTTAAAGGAATTTTTAAAAAATTTCCTATTTTTTAAAGGAAATTTTTCAAAAATTTCCTATTTTTTTTAAAGAAATTTTTCAAAAATTTCCTATTTTTGAAAGGAAATTTTTCAAAAATTTCCTATTTTTTAAAGGAAATTTTTCAAAAATTTCCTATTTTTTTAAGGAAATTTTTCAAAAATTTCCTATTTTTTAAAGAAAATTTTTCAAAAATTTCCTATTTTTTAAAGGAAAATTTTCAAAAAATTTCCTATTTTTTAAAGGAAATTTTTCAAAAATTTCCTATTTTTATAGGAAATTTTTCAAAAATTTCCTATTTTTATAGGAAATTTTTCAAAAATTTCCTATTTTTATAGGAAATTTTCAAAGTTTTCCTATTTTTATAGGAAATTTTTCAAAATTTTCCTTATTTTATAGGAAATTTTTCAAAATTTTCCTTTGTTTATAGGAAATTTTTCAAAATTTTCATATTTTTATAGGAAATTTCTCAAAATTTTCCTATTTTTATATAAAATTTTTCAAAAATTTCCTATTTTTATAGGAAATTTTTCAAAAATTTCCTATTTTTATAGGAAATTTTTCAAAAATTTCCTACTTTTATAGGAAATTTTTCAAAAATTTCCTATTTTTATAGGAAATTTTTCAAAATTTCCTATTTTTATAGGAAATTTTTCAAAATTTTCCTATTTTTATAGAAAATTTTTCAAAATTTTCTATTTTTATGGGAAATTTTTAAAAATTTTCCTATTTTTATAAAAAATTTTTCAAAATTTTTTCTATTTGTATAGGAATTTTTCAAAATTTTCCTATTTTTATAGGAAATTTTTCAAAATTTTCCTATTTTTATAGGAAATTTTTCAAAATTTTCCGATTTTAATAGGAAATTTTTTTAAAATTTCTTATTTTTATTTCCTATAAATATTTTTTTATATTTTTTATATTTTTTTATTTTTAAATATTTTTTATTTTTAGAGGAAATTTTGAAAAATCGTTTTCAAATTGTCTTTTTCTTAACATGTGGCAACTTTAACATTTATTAGATTTTCTGATTAGTTGTGTTTATGTAAAGCCAACACTTACAACACAACGACTAGGCCCATAGACAGACACATTCTGCAGCAAATTGTCTAAGTACAAACTACATGTCCATTAAAACGCTACAAATACTGGTACTGGGCTAAATCATAGCGTCGAAAAATACAAATAAATGCGAACGCAATTACTCGCAAAAAGAGTACAACGAATGTAGAATTTTTGAGTAAAAATTAAATAAAAACATCGAAATGTATCTGTCATTATTTAGATTTACTGGCTCTAGTTTTTTTTGTCAATGGACAAATATTTTTAAAATAAATGAAATTTTGTAATGAAAAACTTGTTTCTTTTTTTTTCTTTCATTCTCAGTTATTCGATAACACCCAGTACTTAAGTGGCTATTCAGGTAACTAATCTTATTTACTGGCGATTGATTTGGACTTAAAAGAGAATTGAATTGAGGAATATGGACAATAGAAAATTTTAGGTAATATCTTATATATTCAATCGAAAAAGTGGTAATTGTCAAGCCCAATCAGATGAATTAGAGTCTTTTGACAATATAATGTATAAAATTAGATTCGATAAATATGTTGACTTGGGGCAACTCAGTTTGATTCCAAAATTTGCGTAAACTTCGTTTAGATTCAGGTTACTTTGGTGAGTCTGGTAATCAGACTTATTTAGACTATGAAGTCTTTTGTAAAACCACGAAGGTTTTTCTTTTATAAAAAAAGGAAAGTGCATTAAAGTTGTTAACTGGACTCCTCGGTCTCTCATTTCCAGTTCGAATTTAGCAACTTCTCGATTATGTTAAACTTAATACCTTTAGTCTGAATATTTATATTTTTCCTACAGGGTATTTTTTTTTAATAACAATAAATTAAATAATAAATAAAGTAAAAATATCAAACAATATTGTTTATTTCATTATTTCAATACTTCCATATTGCCCCAACATTCTCACTATTGTACTTTAAACTAGACTATCAGGCACTTAAGAGTGTAGCGAATGGGGGACTGCTACAAATACGCCAATGCTCTCTGTCGTTTTGACGATTATTAGCTTTCAATAAATTTTTTGCTCAGTTTTTGTACCCTACACCATAAAATGGGAAGATACTATGCGTTAGAGATAATGTATAAAACGCAAAAAAATTAAGGTCCGATGCACAACCTTGACAGAAAAACTTATTCTTAGTACATATCTGTGGCAATAAATGATAATGGCCTAAGTTGGCATAAGTGCATTTTCATGTTATTACATATTCTTATTTTCTACATCAAGATCTACCACTCAGATAAATTTCTATTTTAGAAAAGACATTATTAATAAAGCTATAATCATTCATATTTAAAATTTTCTATACAAAACCTTTATATTTTGTGTACAAAACACTTAATATCTCAAAACACGAAATTTCGACTTAAGCCATTATGTTTTATTGCCACAGATATAATAACAATCCCTTTGAGAAACCTGAAGTCAAAGATAGATTTTCAAAAATTGACCCAAGTTTTTGCTTTAGTGTAGAGTTTTCTTAAGTCGGTTTTAATAAAATTAATGCTTTTATTCTTAATTTTTCCAGCAAAAATTTACTAAATGTTTTTTCTTATTGTTTTATGCCAGAATTGAGTATTAACAATTGATTGACAGCCTTAAGTAAAGTATCAATCAAATCTACTAGAGTTTTCAAGAGGAAAAGTGACAGACTACCGTATTAAGATTATCCATTATTGGTGTATAAATTAAACATGCGGACTTAAGATGAAATGACAGATATAAAACTTAAATTGCGCAGCATTTTTGATTTATTGAATACCAATGCAAAGATGCTGTTGTAGCAGGGTTGACCGATATTGGAAGAAGTTACTATAGTTGCTAAACTCATCCATTTCCAAGCCACATACATCATCACTTTTGAATTCATCAACAAGCATGAAACTTACGAGTTGAAAAAGAGAAATGTTAATAGATCAACTCCTTAGGTCCATGGAGATATCATGAAATCAAGCAAAAAATATTTTTTGGATCAAACAGTATCAGAAGCTTTAAAAAAAAATTAAGTCGATCATTACCTACATAAGTCAGATCGACTAAAAGCTTTAAGAAATTTGAGTTCAGGTTTAATCCTTATCGGTATCCCGAGGGATCTTCTAAGTATATGTGACCCGGTCTATGAAAAGGTGGCTTATGACTCAAAAACATAATTTCGAAAAATTAGCTAATTTTTCGAAATTTTTAGTTAATTTTTCGAAATTTTGTTTTTGAATCATAAGCCACCTTTTCCCTTTTCATAAACCGCGTCAGATATGTCAATTGTACTCTCCTTCCTTACTACGAACAAATGTTAACGAACTAGAACTATCATGGGGGATCTACACTAAACAAAACTTCTACGTTTGAAGCTAACATTGACCGTAATATCCGATTTTGTGTCTTCACACAATTTGAAATTGAAATTTATAACCCAAGACACAAACCAATGCTTTTAACAGAGCTCTGTTATGTAGTTAACATAGCGCTGTTAAGAAGGGAAAATAAGGGGAATAAAAAAAGAATGCGAATAACTAGTGAACCAATCAACGTGGGCGAACAAATGGGGTATTGGGTTGTAGCTAAGGATGTTTCCTATGAGCACCTATAGTTAGGATATCTAACAGAGCGAGTTGCTAGGAGTTATTAATATTTCTTTAAAAAAAATTCATATGTGAGATTATACTAAGGAGTATTCCAGATTCCTAGGAAATAAGGCAACGCGGGCAAATGAGCTATCGAGGAGGAGCAGAGAATGTTTTCTTTGAGAATCCATAGTCGAAATATCTAACAGAGCGAGCTGTTAGGAGCTATTGAACATTTCAAAAATTTCATATGTAGGATTATGTTAAGGGAAGATTCCACATTTCTTGGAAACAAGGCAACATGGGCGGACAAATGAGATATGGGGGAGTAGCAAAGGATGTTTTCTTTGAAGATCCATAGTCGAAATATCTAACAGAAAATAATAGAAAATTTTCATATGTGGGATTATGTTAAGGAAAGATTCCTTGGAAACAAGGCAACGTGGTCGGACAAATGAGGTATCGCGAAGTAGCTGTGAATGTTTTCTATGAGGATCCATGGTCAGAATACCTAACAGAGCGAGTTGGTAGGAGTTATTCATCCATTCTGTATCTGTATCCATTCTGTCTGAAGATAGATCCCTATAAAAAAACATCCTCAGCAACAATTCGATATCCAATTTGTCCATCCACATTCATATGTTTTCAGCGAATTTTGAATTTTCCCTCAGCATAATCCCATAGAGGATGTTGGATGCCAAGCATGATTGGTCTTAACTCAGACTTATATTCGTTATCCTACTTCTAAACTGTTGACACTGATCCTCCTTGTAGTATCACCCGGGGAACTTCGTTAACACCCATTAATGTAGTGGGCGAACATATGCCGCGCGTTCTTCCAATAGAACGATAAAAATATGGGTAAGGACGTCGGGGAAGTAACCCACTCCTGAAAAAAAACAATTAATACGAAAAAGCTAAAATTATAATGAAAACTAATCTTGAAAGAGGGCGTGAAACTTCGATGGAAAGACCAAGTAGAGTAGGCCTAAGAAATTGGAGAATATGGGCACAAGATCGAAGCCCATGAATTTCTAAAATATCGCCTTTGACCTTAACAGGTTATATATACAGGACATTTAACTAAGTTTTGTAAGTAAGTATAATACCACATATAAAATTTTGGAAAAATCATTATAACTTCTACAAACTGTTTTCCCATACAAAATATCCACCTCCAATAACCAATACCTAACTTGTCTTATAAATATTGGTAAAAAAAACCAACTCAAGCTGCTAGATATTCTGACTATGGATCCCATATAAAACATTATCCTCATCAAACCTGAAACCTCATTTGCCTGTCCACTTTCCATATTTGAAAAAATTTTGAAAAAATCCTAATAACTCTTACCAAATTGCTCTCTTAAAGGTTCTGACTCTGGATTCTAATAGAAAACATGCTTCTTTACAACTCGATACCTTATTTGTCCTCCCAAGTTTCCTGGTACTGGTAATTTGTGTTTCAGTTAAATTTTCTTTATTTTTAGTTTCTAACAGAGCTGTTATCTAAATAACATAGCTCTGTTAACAACATTATGTAAGGTCAAAAATGTATCTTCAAACACATGCGAAGTTGTTAGAAATAGAGTTGTTATACCTCACAAGAGTTTCTAAAACGAGAAAAGACGATACAGCAAAAATATATCAGAGGATGTGGAAAGAATCATTTAACCCACAAGTTTAAGGTACAAAACCATAGATATGACGAGGGTTGACTCTGGAGCACTGACACTAACATTCAACGAATAACCATCTTCAGCACTAGTTTCCATTTCTGGATGTACCCATTCATTAACAAACAAGCTTGTCTAACTTGGAGCGATAACAATCCAAAAGCGTTCAATTCATGCAATTTATGGATATTGAAATGGACGTATAATCGGCAGATATTTTTATGAGAACGTCGTAAACCAGGCCATTGCTGTCAACGGCGAGTATGCTATATATCGATGGTCACGAACTTATGTTGGTCTGAAGTTTCAACTGAAGATGGTATGTGCCATATAGCCACATACCATTTCAAACATTATTAACGAGTCATTTTAGAGCATGATGATCTCATGTTCATCTCATGTGAACTGTCAATCGAAAGAGCTATTCAGACGTGGGTGTTTGCGAAAAGACCATAAACCACAGTGGTCCTTAATGCTTACATAACCTATGCCATCGGCCAATATTAGAAGAAATATCACATACCGGAATGCCTTATGGAACAAGGCTACTTTCATAAAGCTCCTCAGCTCTTTAAATTTATATCGAAATTATTTGGTGTAGGTATACTTTTGGAACATGATGTTTTGAAAATTATGTCTCTTTTTCTCAAGTTTATAGTTGGACCTATCTAGATTAAACCTGGTTTTCGACAAAGGTTCTAAACGGAGTACGTTTCTCTTTACAAAGGGATTTCTAAATGAAATTGATCTTAGGAAATCGAAGGACTTTCCGGATTTTTTAATTATCCAGTAACTAGTTCCAAATATGAAAATGCTAGAAATATTAACATAGCGACTAAATACTCATTGATTGGAGTAGTTAGCCGATATCGAGCATACTAATAGTTTGTCAAATTAACCTATTTGGTTCTTTTAGTAACAATCAGATGGTTAAGTATGACCCTCTGCGACTGACGTGATATAGCTCTAACAATTCTAATGTCGTGGTAGACTACCAGACACCATTTTCATGACTTATATCTTCCAAGATCCGTTTTGGAAATCGAACAAAACCTTTCTATTTATTGTTATATGTTTTTTTTTATTTGCTGGTGTCTGCTAGACTACACATCAGTCGCAGAGGGTTAAATAGCTATTCGCTTGCGGAGTAGCACCTTACCTAGTCGCTTTAGCTTGCAATTTTTCAACATGAATACCATCGTCTTGTGCTGTTTCTAAACCCACTAAGACTAAGTACAAGCAATTGTATGAATTGTATGATACGAACCATATGGTTGGCATGGTAAAAATAATTATTCAAATATACAAATACTAAAAAGTGAAGCAATAGTTTCAACAATAACTAAAAAAAATAACTACAATAGATAAATAAAACGAAATACTATACATTCAAAACAATTCACAGACAACATTTTTCCAAAAAGTAAAACTTACAAAAGAAAAATTCAAACATAAAAAACGCGAAATGAAATAAAATCATGGTTGGTATTCATGTAAAACAAGGAAATTCAAAACTCTTAATGAATTCCATTAATCAGACATGAAATTTAAAAAGGAACTATCAAAACTAGGTATAACTTATGTGTGTTAAGTGTTACTACTGGTTAACCAAAGCCCTTAAAGGGTTAAAACATAATGCCAACAATTGTTTAATACAAATTGTCGACTTGATTTGGTGGCAGTTGTCTGTTGCCTTCTACACAAAGTTGTCATGTTTAACCCAATTTATTTTCATATTATACAACTTTGTTTTTGCCAAGCTTTTAATATTTATTCTCCTACATTACTCGTACATTCTGCCTTAATAAATTAAGAAACATCATAATAAAAAAATAAAGAAATTATAAATGTCTAGCAAAAAAAGGTGTTTGTGCTAAATTCAAATGCCATATGGGAATTCTTGCATTCCTACATGCCAGTAATCATACGCCATCATTGTCATCATTATCATCATGATGATCGTCATGATGATTTGGGTAATGAAGAACGCAATACTTATGACTAATATGGAGTAAATGTATTGATTTTGTTGGTGATGAAGGTGCGTCCATTGTATGTCGACTATTAGTCTCTATAACCATTCAGGTGCTTGCAAATTCATAATTGTTAAGAGTCGCAACATACCACCAACATAACAGAGTGAACGCAATGAAATTTGAGTAAAAAGTTTTTGAAGCTGCACAGTGTTGCATTTTAGAAATAAATGGTTTGCTTGTTTCCTCACATTTTTTAATTTTTTAAGAAATTTTTCAAAAATTTCCTATTTTAATAAGAAATTTTTCAAAAACTTCCTATTTTTATAAGAAATTTTTCAAAAATTTCCTATTTTTATAGGAAATTTTTCAAAAATTTCCTATTTTTATAGGAAATTTTTCAAAAATTTCCTATTTTTATAGGAAATTTTTCAAAAATTTCCTATTTTTATAGGAAATTTTTCAAAAATTTCCTATTTTTATAGGAAATTTTTCAAAAATTTCCTATTTTTATAGGAAATTTTTCAAAAATTTCCTATTTTTATAGGAAATTTTTCAAAAATTTCCTATTTTTATAGGAAATTTTTCAAAAATTTCCTATTTTTATAGGAAATTTTTCAAAAATTTCCTATTTTTATAGGAAATTTTTCAAAAATTTCCTATTTTTATAGGAAATTTTTCAAAAATTTCCTATTGTTATAGGAAATTTTTCAAAAATTTCCTATTTTTATAGGAAATTTTTCAAAAATTTCCTATTTTTATAGGAAATTTTTCAAAAATTTCCTATTTTTATAGGAAATTTTTCAAAAATTTCCTATTTTTATAGGAAATTTTTCAAAAATTTCCTATTTTTATAGGAAATTTTTCAAAAATTTCCTATTTTTATAGGAAATTTTTCAAAAATTTCCTATTTTTATAGGAAATTTTTCAAAAATTTCCTATTTTTATAGGAAATTTTTCAAAAATTTCCTATTTTTATAGGAAATTTTTCAAAAATTTCCTATTTTTATAGGAAATTTTTCAAAAATTTCCTATTTTTATAGGAAATTTTTCAAAAATTTCCTATTTTTATAGGAAATTTTTCAAAAATTTCCTATTTTTATAGGAAATTTTTCAAAAATTTCCTATTTTTATAGGAAATTTTTCTAAAATTTTCTTATTTTTATAGGAAATTTTACAAAAATTTCCCAGTTTTATAGGAATTTTTTCAAAAATTTCTTATTTTGTTAGGAAATTTTTCAAAAAATTGCCTATTTATTTTCATCTCCTTTTTTCAAACGCCCCACAGTGCAATGTTTCTTTCCTCTTTCATAAAAATAGTCAATATGTTTCGCTCTTTTCATTTGTAAGTTAATTGAACAAGTTTTACAAAGAAACTGGGATTGATTTCTGATTACCTACAAGTACTTTTTTCTTATCCGAATGTATGTATTTATGTGGGCGCAACCGACTTATTTAGTTGTAACCATATTTGAAAAATTGTCTTCACATCTCTTACAACATCTTAGAAGTTGGATGTGGTTGAAAGATAATGGGCTTATATGGAGAGTGTGTTGGATGTTATGGTTGGAGGAGTAGAAGAAAACCTAGTTAACCATTTTTATTTATAATTTTTCAAAATGATTTCATAATTTAAAGAAACTATTTTATGAAATTGAGGTTATATAGAAATTCCAGAGAAAGGTTTTAAATAACACAGTTCCATTTGTGGATTTCAGGATGTCTATAGCAAATTTTTCTAATAGTCTTTCTAAGTACTTAAATTCTTGCTTTGTCAGTTAAGGTAAGATCGAATCTTGATCGTGGCGGGGAAAACTACAAATAGTAGCACCCTCCAGCGGCTGTTAAAATGGTAAGTAGTGCTTAAATAAGTATTAGCGTCTGAAAACACATAAGACTATTTAACAACAGATGGAGCTGAATAGAGTTAAAAGCATTATTAGAGACCTTTGGGCATGGGATATACAATACTTATATACGGGCTAAGGTGTATGGCTCTAAACCAAAGATCTACTCTTCTTATACATAATATTTGGGGACAAACATCTTTAATTTCCAATTTAACTTAAAGCTTTGATTTATTTAATTTGTTCATTTTTTATTAAATAATTCTCTAAACATTACACTTAAAGACCTTTTTCTATCTTTTTCGACTACATAACACAAAAGATTTTTATTTAGACTTCATTATTCATTCAAACAAAATTTATTGCTTCTACGAGATTTCATGATTTGAAACGAATAATACAATAGACATTCAGCTAATACGTGATTACACAAAAAATGCATACGACAACATCATTATTATCATCATCGTCATCTAAATAACAAAAAATTTAAACAAAACAAAAAAAAAATAAACAATTTACAAAATTCAACCGACAACAACTCTTTTTGCAAAATAAAGTTAAACAAAAACCAACCATAAAACAATAGATTTTGCAAACAATTGCGGCTTGTTAATAATACTCGTACACGTATCAATATAAATTGTTGGAACAAAAAATTAAACAAATAAATCATTCCATACTTCACGAGACTTTTTTTTTTTGGGGTTGTTCATATATGAGTAGTCAATTTGAAATGGAACTGTAACGACATAGAAAAGTGCAGCAAAAATTGATAATCAGGGTCAGAGATGGGAAAACTTGGAGGGATTTTTAATTGTCAAAGAAAGTTTGTTTGTATAAGTATAGACAAAAAGACAAGCACCTTTGAAAAAGTAGGCTTCCACATTGCACCATCCGGATCGCTTTTAAAAGCTCCAATAAGCTACGCTTTAGTTCTCTTCTATTCACAGGTTCCACTGCCGAACATGGGTCATTATAATCTCTAGGTGCGTTTACTGTTAAAATATATAGACAGACAAACTTTTATGAAACAGGATATCCATGCTTCCTCAGCGATCTATCCAAATCGCTTTAAAAAGTCTTAGGCGGATTTTAAAAAGTATGTGACTGCATATAGCAGAAGAGTTGGGGAGCTTAAGTTTTGAACCTGGAAAGACTAGATTATACTGGAGCGACACAATCGGCCCCCAAAGTAGTTCACCTCAAACTAAGAAATTTTTTTATAGAAAAATTTCTATAGAAAAATTTCTATAGAAAAATTTCTATAGAAAAATTTCTATAGAAAAATTTCTGTAGAAAAATTTCTGTAGAAAAATTTCTGTAGAAAAATTTCTATAGAAAAATTTCTATAGAAAAATTTCTATAGAAAAATTTCTATAGAAAAATTTCTATAGAAAAATTTCTATAGAAAAATTTCTATAGAAAAATTTCTATAGAAAAATTTCTATAGATAAATTTCTATAGAAAAATTTCTATAGAAAAATTTCTATAGAAAAATTTCTATAGAAAAATTTCTATAGAAAAATTTCTATAGAAAAATTTCTATAGAAAAATTTCTATAGAAAAATTTCTATAGAAAAATTTCTATAGAAAAATTTCTATAGAAAAATTTCTATAGAAAAATTTCTATAGAAAAATTTCTATAGAAAAATTTCTATAGAAAAATTTCTATAGAAAAATTTCTATAGAAAAATTACTATAGAAAAATTTCTATAGAAAAATTTCTATAGAAAAATTTCTATAGAAAAATTTCTATAGAAAAATTTCTATAGAAAAATTTCTATAGAAAAATTTCTATAGAAAAATTTCTATAGAAAAATTTCTATAGAAAAATTTCTATAGAAAAATTTCTATAGAAAAATTTCTATAGAAAAATTTCTATAGAAAAATTTCTATAGAAAAATTTCTATAGAAAAATTTCTATAGAAAAATTTCTATAGAAAAATTTCTATAGAAAAATTTCTATAGAAAAATTTCTATAGAAAAATTTCTATAGAAAAATTTCTATAGAAAAATTTCTATAGAAAAATTTCTATAGAAAAATTTCTATAGAAAAATTTCTATAGAAAAATTTCTATACAAAAATTTCTATAGAAAAATTTCTATAGAAAAATTTCAATAGAAAAATTTCTATAGAAAAATTTCTATAGAAAAATTTCTATAGAAAAATTTCTATAGAAAAATTTCTATAGAAAAATTTCTATAGAAAAACTTCTATAGAAAAATTTCTACAGAAAAATTTCTATAGAAAAATTTCTATAGAAAAATTTCTATAGAAAAATTTCTATAGAAAAATTTCTATAGAAAAATTTCTATAGAAAAATTTCTATAGAAAAATTTCAATAGAAAAATTTTTATAGAAAAATTTCTATAGAAAAATTTCTATAGAAAAATTTCTATAGAAAAATTTCTATAGAAAAATTTCTATAGAAAAATTTCTATAGAAAAATTTCTATAGAAAAATTTCTATAGAAAAATTTCTATAGAAAAATTTCTATAGAAAAATTTCTATAGAAAAATTTCTATAGAAAAATTTCTATAGAAAAATTTCTATAGAAAAATTTCTATAGAAAAATTTCTATAGAAAAATTTCTATAGAAAAATTTCTATAGAAAAATTTCTATAGAAAAATTTCTATAGAAAAATTTCTATAGAAAAATTTCTATAGAAAAATTTCTATAGAAAAATTTCTATAGAAAAATTTCTATAGAAAAATTTCTATAGAAAAATTTCTATAAAAAAATTTCTATAGAAAAATTTCTATAGAAAAATTTCTATAGAAAAATTTCTATAGAAAAATTTCTATTGAAAAATTTCTATAGAAAAATTTCTATAGAAAAATTTTTATAGAAAAATTTCTATAGAAAAATTTCTATTGAAAAATTTCTATAGAAAAATTTCTATAGAAAAATTTCTATAGAAAAATTTCTATAGAAAAATTTCCATAGAAAAATTTCTATAGAAAAATTTCTATAGAAAAATTTCTATAGAAAAATTTCTATAGAAAAATTTCTATAGAAAAATTTCTATAGAAAAATTTCTTTAGGAAAATTTTTGAAGATTCCTTTTCTATAGAAATGTTTTCCTTTCTATAGAAATGTCTTTCTATAGAAATCTTATTTAATCGTCAACTTTTCTATAGAAATATTGTTTAATTGTTAACTTTTCTAAAGAAATCTTGTCCTTTCTTCAACTTTTCTAAAGAAATCTTGTACTATCATCAACTTTTCTATAGAAATGTTGTCCTTTCGTCAACTTTTCTATAGAAATCTTGTCCTATCATCAACTTTTCTATAGAAATCTTGTCCTATCGTCAACTTTTCTATAGAAATCTTGTACTAGCATTAACTTTTCTATAGAAATCTTTTCATATCTTCAACTTTTCTATAGAAATGTTGTCCTTTAGTCAACTTTTCTATAGAAATGTTGTCTTTGGTCCAATCATGGCTGTTAATAGTGGCAGTAATTGCCTTTTGTCCAATGAATACTTCATCGAATAGACGCACATAGCGAATGTTTTCTATAAGAAAGCTTTCGATAGCGAATGCTTTCTGCAAAAGATCTTTCGATACTAAAAGTTTTCTATAGGAAGACTTTCCATATTTTTTCTATAGGAAAGCTTTCAATATTGAAAGTTTGACTAGGAATGTTTTCTATATGAAATCTTTTCTATAGAAAATCTCTCCATATTGAAAGTTTTTTATTAGGAAGCATTTCGAAATCGAAAGATTTATATAGAAAAACTTTAGATAGTGGCATTTTTGTAGTGGAAAGCTCGAAAAATGTATATAGGAAATCTTCAGATATTGGCATTTTTATATTGAAAAGCTCTTGATGTGGAATGTTTTTGATAGAGAGCTTTAACATTAATTAAGTAACCCATAGGAAATCTGTTGATATAAAAGGTTTTCAATCCGAAATATTTTGACGACAAAAGTTTTGTATAAGACATCTTTTGATATCGAAAGTTTTCTATAGAAAATATCAAAAGTTTATTATAGGAAACCTTTCGACATCGAAAGTTTTATGTAGAAAATCTTTTTTTTTTCGGAAAGCTTTCGATATGGAATTTTTTTTGTTGAAAGCTTTTTATATCCAAAGCTACCTATAGGAAAGCTTTAATATTGAAAGTTTTAATATTAATATTAATATTGTGTAAAATAAATCATACGATGTCGAATGTTTATTATAGGAATCCTTTCGATATCTAAAGTTTTATTTTGGAAACAGTTTTTTAGAAATCTTTAGATATTGAAGTTATCTATAGAAAAAGCTTTTGATATTGAAATTTTTCTAAAGTTTTATATAAAAAGTTTTCTATCTGAAATATTTTGAAAACAAATGTTCTATTTAAGAATTCTTTCGATATCGAAAGTTTTTTATAGAAACCCTTTGGACATCGAAAGATTTATGAAAGAAAACTTTAGAAAAATAATGACAGTTTTATATTGGAAAGCTTTTCATGTTGAATGTTTTAAGTAGAAAGTTTTAGATATTAAAAGTTACCTATAGAAAAGCTTTTAATATTGAAATGTTTCTATCCGAAAAATGTTGTCGATAAAAGTTTAATATAAGTACTCATTATTCATCCAACCGAAAGCTTTAAGATTCGAAAGTTTTCTATTATTTGTTGTTGCATCGGCACATAATTTGGCGAGATAGGGCTTTTAAAAAATATATTTTTTTTAGAAATAAGTTAGGGCTTTTTAGAAAATTACTTGAATAACCGCTAATTTTGATAAAATTGCCCTAAATTTGTGAGGAGGTGTATTTATTTGCCTTAAATGTATTGGAATCACAAAAAAAAGCAATTTCGAAAAAACTTTGAGTTAGGGCCTTTCTATATGAGGCTATACAACAGATGAACAATCACCTTCTAAAAATGTGGCCTTTTAAACTAGTCTTTATGGTTAACCCTAATGTCCAGTGGTACTGTAAATAATAATACTATTCGGTACCACGCCAAAAAGGGTTTTTAGTTCCATTTAAGGCGATTATATTGGTAGGATTTTGTACATGCTGGAGAAAAGAACTAATGCTACCTTGTTTAGATTACCATTATCCATTATCTTCGACCCATTTCGCCTAAGTGAGAAGGGCCCTCTGAAGGGTGTAGAAGTTTTCTCAGTTTTGAATCTTCGGAGGTGTCTTTAACGGACTACCTCGGCGCACTATGTTTTCAAACAACTTGACAATAAGACTGTCGATCTAATCTTATATCTTTAAACGAGTAGTAATTGTATATATATATATATATATATATATATATATATATATATATATATATATATATATATATATATATATATATATATATATATATATATATATATATATATAATGGCTATCTCAAAAACGGCTCTAACGATTTTAACAAAATTTGGACGGTGGGTACCCTTTTTAATGTATAGGTCAAGTAAAAAGGGACTTTTGGAAATTTTACCTTTAAACGGGTAAAGAGTTAAAAATCGAAAATGGTTTATCTCCTAAAGTAATAGGTAAAGAAATAAAATTTAAATTACGGTCAGATGTTTGATACTTTTTTGAAACTAGATAAAGGGCAAAAAAGGGTGAAAATAGTTTTTTGATACCTCTTTTAACCCACTCTTATCTTTTGTGGCAATGAATATAGAAAGGAACTTTGTACTGCAATCAATAGATGTGAAAAAAATATTGAACACGTATTTGTTACTTTTGTTATTTCGGGGTTCAAAATGGGTAAAAAGGGATAACATTATAACTTAACATCTCATAAAGTAACATGAATAGAAACAAAATGTTCACTGAGTTTTAATAAAATGTACGGAATTCAATTGGTACCAAAGAAGTTCCAAATATGCATATGGAGCTTTTTTAAAATTAGGGGATAAAAGAGGGAAAATTGCGTTTTGATCAGCTGAAAAAAAATAAGAGGAATTTTTTGGAAGAAAGGCCGAGCAAGACCAAAAATGTGTGAAAAATATTTTTGGTACTTTTTTTACTTTTAAACAAATGAACTTGGAAACAAAATGTGTATCGCAAAAATATACATTATAAAATAAAATATATGAAAAGTTTAAAATTTTCTTTGAAAGGCTTATCATAAAACTCCGAGCAAGGCTCGGTCAACCAGGTACTTTTCTATTATATATATAATGACAAACAACTTTACAATGTATTTGAATGGCAGACATTTAACAATTACAAGTTTTATGTAAAATTTGTACACTATACCCTTCCAAAACGTTTGTAAATAAGTTTGTGACTATTACATGTGATGTTCCAAAAAGGCAGCAGTCTTTTGTAGCCATTAACACGTGTTAAGTAACACTTGGGGTACAAACCTGAAAATAAATATAACAAAGGCCCCTCATTTTTGCTCAAAATAGAAAATACAAGTTGTACAGTGGGGTATTTTGAAATACAAGAGTTGGAAATTAACAGTTCTAAAACAATAGTCCCATAATCCCATCTTAAATAATAGTAAAGTCAAAGCAAAGATTCTATAATATAATAATGTTCCATACATTGATTTGCCATATGGTCGTTTTGAAAAGTCCCATATAAAGAGAATATAGCCTTATACATTTATGAATTAGGAGGTAGGTCTAATAAAGATATTGTTTGCCGCCTTAAACCAACAATGAAGATTGCCTGGAGTACTTAGGTACTGAAATTTTAGAAACCATTGAATAAATTTCATTACATGTATTTTTGAAAACCCCCACTGTGTTCTTTGTGAATCAGCTCTTCCCCTAACCCATTTCAACTAAAAAACTCATTTTTAGGGTGTTAAGCAAAAAAAAAAACAGGCAAAACATTACAGTAGTAAAACATGTGTTAAAATTTACACACATCCATTCGAAACATCCCAATCATTTGAATAAAGTAGCGGAAAAAATATCTTACAAATAATGCTATAAAGCACCACAACCAGCACAAACCAAAGCTTTAGCAAAAAATATGCTATAAAAAAGTTAAGCAATTGTAGAAAAAAAAAAAGAAATAATAATGCAAAATAGAAACGAAAAATACATCAAATACGTTGTAACCTTTTTGATGAACTTTACATAATTGGATTTTGTTTATTGCCTATGATGGATAGTTTACATTATTTAAATACGAATTCAGACAACGGGTATTAACTACTACCGACTGTGGCTATATAATACTCAATGTACATAACACCAAGTCTGCCGCTACTGGTTTTTTTTTTTTTTTTGAACACCCAGCGAACATACATAAGTGTCGATCTACAAAAACAACTAATATTAGGACACTTTAAATTGTATGATATTAGGGGGCATATATCACCCCATCACGATTCATTGTCTTTATCTTATATCTTTAAACGATGTTGACGAATTTTGGACGGTGGGTATCTTTTTTGGTCGAGTTAAAAAGGACTTTTGGAAATTTTGCCTTTAAGAGGGTAAAAACGGGTAAAAAGAGGAAAAATCGAAAACGGTTTATCTCTAAAAGTAATAGACATAGAAATAAAATTTAAATTACGTTTTGAATAGCTGCTAAAATAAGCGGACAGGTGTTTGGTACTTTTTTGAAACTATACCCCTGTAAAGATGGGTGAAAATTATTTTTGGTAACCTTTTTTAACCCACTCTTATCTTGTGAAGCAATGGATATAGAAAGGAACTTTTTACTGCAATCAATAGATGTAAAAAAATTTGAACACGTATTTTGTACTTTTTTGATTTCGGGGGGCAAAATGGATAAAAAAAGGGATAACATTATATCTTACCTTCTCATAAAGTAATTTGAAAAAACCAATTTTGTTAACTAAGTTTTAAGAAAACGTACGAAATTCAGTTGGTACCAAATATGCATATGGGTACTTCCATAGTTATGTACGTGACATTTGTACATGTTTTATTGTTTTTGAATATTGTTGAAATAAAAATGGATTGGAATTTTTGAATGAATTTTAGAATCGTACATTATATGTGATGAGTTCTTTCTAAAAAGTATATATATTAAAAAATTGAGCACTGAGTACCCAAGTTCCATGCATTCAAAGTTGACTTACGCACGTGACAAAAAAAAGTAAGTGCCATTTAGAGCCGTAAGGAATATTGTAAAAGTAAGCGAATTATAGGAGATTTTTTTTCGGAAAAAATGTTTTTATAAATGCTATTAATGGACCTTTATAATCATATTTTGTTCAAAAACAAGTATGCATTGGTTGGCTAAGAAAAAACAAATTTGTTCATTACGCACGTTACATTACGCACGTGACACTTTTTACCTTCATACATATTTTAGTAATTTAACATATATTTTCAGAAATTTTTAAGAAAAAAATTGGCACAGATCATTGTTTTGATATTGGGACCATGGCTATTGAAATCGGTCCATTATTTATGGTACCTCCCATAGGTCCCACTTCCCGGAATTGATATTTTGGCCACAAATATCAATATTTTTCCATGAATTTTGAGGCAAATACTCCTTATGTAAAACTGAATCACTGTACAAAATTTCGTTGAAATCGGTTCATATTTGACCATAGCTCCCATACAAACTCTTCTGTCAAAACGCACTAAATGAAGCAAAAATCACTAAAACACTCGTAAATCTGAAAATAATGAGAATTCTGAGTTCATTTTTTGCATACATAATTTTTGTAAAAGCCGTAATCAATTTTCTAAATTTCAAGGTAATCGGTCCATATTTGACCCTAGGCCCCATGTAAGCCAAACTGACAAAAACAGCTTAAATATATAAGTTTGAAAATGTTTCTATGAAGGCAAAATTTAGCAAATATTAGCCTTTATACAGGAAGAAGAACTCCTTTGACCTTAGTGGTGAAGGGTATCGTATGGTCGGACTTGACCGACTATAGCACTTTCTTACTTGTCTTAAATTAAAATAAAATTTATCAAATGGACATAAATGAACAGCATTGAATTTTTCGTACTTACTATTACGCACGTGACAAAGTTCAAAAATCAAAAAAAAAAAATTACTTTTTGTAGAAGGCTATTAATTTCAATAATTTATTTAAGCAAACAAAAAACTTGCTTTAAAAACTAAACAACAAGACACTTCAACTGATAATGAGCAACTAGTGTCATTATGTGGTTCTTTTGCCTTACGCACGTGACAAAGGAATGTTGCCGAAAAAAACATTTAAATATTCCGTTATTGATTCACAGTTTGCTCTCATCTCACATTTTTATATTCATTTGTTGTTGTTTTAGTTACTTACATACCAAACTGCAATATTACATATATATTATTTTCGTCAGCAGCAATGACAAATAATGGATGTTAAAGCTTTTAAATTGAATTAAAGAGCCTTTCGTTTTATATACCATTTTTTTGCATTTAAGATTATGATAGGCTGAAAATTTGTTTACATAGTAAAATCTTAATAGTTTCTTTTCAATTTTCTGTTCTTAAAAATATTATGCGAGCATTTTGATTTTTTAACTAACGGTGGACCATTTCATGGAAATGCCCATATGGAGCTTATTTGAAATGAGGGGATAAAAGGGGGAAAATTGGTAGCATTACGACGTTTAAAGTAATAAGCATGTAAACAAAATTTAAATTGCGTTTTGATCAGCTGAATAAAAAAGAGGAACTTTTTGGAAAAAATTGTAAAAAATATTTTTGGTACTTTTTTTACTTTTAAACAAATGAACTTGGAAACAAAAAGAGTATCGCAAGTATATACATTATAAAAGAAAATAAATGTGAAAAGTTTAAAATTTTCTTTGAAAATTACCGAGCAAGGCTCGGTCAACCAGGTGCTATAACCTAAAACAACCAATATTTATCTCTACTATGAGGACAACATATCTCAACATGTCTGCTACTTACTCAATGGCCAGAATTTCGGCCTGAAAAACTATTAATTGATACGATAGCAACCAAGAGATAGTTCCTGAAATGTCAGAAGATCCTTCTATAATAGAAGTTCTATTAGTAAAAGTTATCGCCATCGAAAAGTTACCTCTTAAAGCTCATTTTAGGATGTAATGGAATGCAGCTGTTGCCTGGAGTCTTCAGCTATTAGGTAAGAACTATATCCAATTCCTACTCTAACCTTCTCGTGGTAGATCTTGGTAACTTGAGCAATCTAGTTGAAGATGCAGTAAGCAACCCTTTTGGGATTCTAGGTAAGGGCTAATATGAGAGGGAGTTTTCTTAGAGACATTCCAATGTATTTGGTCTAAGATAATTGAACTTGGTAAAGTACGAAAATGCTGATTCTTTTCAACATGTTATTTGTGGCTGTGAATGGTCGTCTGTCTCGGGTTGAGCGTGGCTTGTGCCCTTGGACTCACCCCCCATCGACTCAAGCATGGAAAGAAACAACATTACAGAAATTCATGCGAGAAATCCCCCTGCTACGGAGCTGGCAAAATAATTTTCGAGGTGCCTAATCTATGCAGGAACATTATAATTAATGAAACTTTGAGGCCCTTTGATGCACTGGGAGTCAAGAATAACAGAAAAAAAAGAATAAAGCTGATTTTATGTAAATGGCAACCAAGGCTAGATGCTGTTTTGGCCTTAGCAGGCAGTTAAGAAATAAAGCTAGCTCTGTAAGAACTAAAATCACGTGTTATAAAACGCTTATACTGCCCATGTTATTATATGGTGCTGAATTATGAGCACTTGCACAGGCAGATATAGGTTTTTTTGGAATTCTTGAGAGGAAGATTCTACGAAAAATCTTTGGACCAGTTTGTATCAACATCGCTGACATCGATATTGTAAAATGAATTAAACAGCAGCTGCTGCATTGGCTAGGGCATGTTATGAGAATGGACAAAAATACTCCAGCATGAAAAGGGTTCGAAAATAATCCCGAGGGAAGGCATGTCCGAAAATTCGATGGAAAGACCAAGTAGAAGAAAATCTTTTAAAGCATGGCCTACGAAATTGGAGAATATGCGCACAAGATCGAATCGGATGGAATTCTGAAATAAGCTCGGCTAAGTCCAAAGGCGTTAAATCACACGATCTAGGCGACCTCAAACGAGAAATAATGTATTCAATGAACTCGCCTCGCCATTGTTTCGTGAAATGTGTGGTCTTGCTGAAACCATATACCTGTCAGCCAGGCTCTTATTTTGGAGCGAAATTATAATCACTGGACGGAAACGCTCGTCGTTCGCAGTAAATAGCCTGTCTTCATCGACTTTGAAAAAGTGCGGTCCTATAACAGCACCGACCCAAAATTCACACTTAATCACAAAAAGTGGATGCTATGACAGTTATTTTATTAAGTCTCCGGAGTCTGTCTTCCAGACATCCACTCCGGATTGGCACAGCTCTTCCAACGTGTACGCCTAGTGTGAATATGGGCCACTGGGACATATTAGAAAACTGTAATGCAGGCTACTTGCAAGCTCCTACTGCAAGATAGATCACGTAATTCAGCAAATGATATATATATATATATATATATATATAATTCCCCGACAATATTCCAATAAGAAGAAGGGGTACTTCTCTTAGACATTCGATTTTATTTTTTAGACTCATTGAAAGGGGCCTACGTTATAAATCCGGCTCCGAATGGCAAATGCATTAGAGAAGTTTTACATAGCCTAATACTCAATAACCAGTGGCTAGCTGGGTTATGAGGTGAACCGCCCCTTTGTTGAAAATTGTTATTTTTTCAAATGATCTGGCCGGGAATTGAACTTGGGACCTCTGGCATGCTAGGCGGATGACTGACCTGTTATCCACGGCGATTCAACAAATGAAAGGCAGAATGTATCCGATTGGAAGAAGAGGGAGCCTGAGAAACGGCTACCACATCTAAGGAAGGCAGCAGGTGCTTAAATTACCCACTCCCAGCTCGGGGAGGTGGTGAAAAACAATAACAATACATGACCTGCAATTGAAATGAGTACACTTTAAATCCTTTAACAAGGGTCAGTTAGAGGGCAACTCTGGTGCCAGCAGCCGCGGTAACACCAGCTCCAATAGCTCACATTAAAGTTGTTGCGGTTAAAACGTTCATAGTTGAACTTGGGCTTCATGCGGATTACAGCTATAATTTTAGTTTATACTGTATCTTATGTGGAGTTCTAAAATGTGTTAAATTCTTGTATTTTTAGCATGTTCCTCCTATTTAAGCCCGCTTTAGAGCTCATCATCGAGTGTTGTTGTGTAACGGTAGGTTCCAAATGCCAAATATTTGTGCATGGAATAATGAAATAAGACCTCTGTTCTACTTTCATTGATTTTTAGATCAAGAAGTAATGATTAATAGAAGCAGTTTGGGGGTATTACGACGCGAGAAGTGTAACTTAAGCGAAGGCATTTGCCAAAGATGTTTTCATTAATCAAGAACGAAAGTTAGAGGTTCAAAGGCAATCAGATACCGCCCTAGTTCTAACCATAAACGATGTCAGCTAGATATTAGGTGCAGCTACTATCATGGCTCTTTCAGTCACTTTCCGGGAAACCAAAGCTTTTGGGCTCCGGAGGAAGTATGGTTGCAAAGCTGAAATTTAAAGGAATTGACGTAAGGGCACCACCAGGAAAAACAAAGCTTTTGGGCTCCGGGGGAAGTACTGTTGTAAAGCTGGAATTTAAAGGAATTGACTGAAGGGCAGCGCCAGGATTGAAAGTAATGATTAATAGAAGCAGTTTGGTGGCATTAGTATTACGACGCGAGAATTGCAACTTAAGCGAAAACATTTGCCAAAGATGTTTTCAATAATCAAGAACGAAAGTTAGAGGTTCGAAGGCGATCAGATATAATTAGGTGTAGCTTTTATTATGGTTCTTTCCGGGGGAAGTATTGTTGGGCTCCGGTTGAAGTATTGTTGTAAAGCTGAAATTTAAAGGAATTGACGGAAGGGCACCACCAGGAGTGGAAGTAATGAATAACAGAAGCAGTTTGGCGGCATTGGTATTACGACGCGGTATTGGTATTACGATTTTTTAATTAATCAAGAACGAAAGTTAGAAGTTCGAAGGCAATCAGATACTGCCTAACCAGTTCTAACCACAAAAGATCTCAGCTAGCAATTGTGTGTACTATCATTGCTCTCTCAGTCGTTTCCCGGGAAGCCAAAGCTTTTGGGCTCCAGGGGAAGTACAAAGCTAAAACTTAAAGGAATTGACGGAAGCGCACCACCAGAAATAGAGCCTGTGGCTTATTTTGACTCAACAAGGGACAACTTCCAAGGTCCGAAATAAGTGTGTAAGATAGCTGATTCTCGGATCTATGGGTGGTGATGCATGGCCGTTCTTAGTTCGTGGTATGATTTGTCTGTTTAATTCTGATAACTATGGACTATGGTTTTGAACCTTTTATGGCCCTCTTTCACGAATGCAGTAAAATTTTTAAGTGTTTGAAAGTGCTTAGTCTAAAAGTTTGGAAGAGTGACTTTTAAACAAGCTGTGGAGACGTGGAGGAGAAAAGGGCCGTAAAATATTTTCTCTGTCCATACCCTCTCCTGTCGTGTAAAGGGGTACAGAACCGTGAGCTCCTTTTTTTGGAAATCTTGGCAATTTGGTACACAAACTGAATTCAAAGTGATCTGCATCTGGTTTAACCATGAAGCTGGTTTCCATGGTTGCTCAATAGATTTGTAGTCAAAGTGAGTCAGGTCAACAGATAATCATAATAACACTACCTGCAATAGGTTTTTAGAGTCATAAATTCCGATGGTTATACCGTGTGTGATTTCGGTAGTTTTGTTATCTTCTTTTTAAGTTAAGCTTCGAATTGTTATTTTCTCAGCGTCATTCTGTGTACGTTTACTAAAGTGTAAACAAAATGTTTGCTGGGTAGCTAATATGAATATTTACCCCATTGTTTTAAGTAGATAACAATTGCAAAGTAAATATGTATGTAGTTGAGGTAAATAGCATTATTCGTTTACGTCTATTACCTATGAATGAAATGTAATACACAATAAACAAACAAACAAACAAAAAATGTACAAAATAATTGTAAATTTCACAGCATTAGATAATTTATGTTAATAATATGCCTATAAACAAATTATAACACTTGAGTTTTTCTTTTTCGCACAGTTTCAGCTGCGTAAAACAAATTCAATTAAAATTTCCATTCCATTCAATTATAACAGATAAGTGGAAAATTATAGCACATTAGTCAAATGAGGTAATATCTTAAGCTTAATGCCAAGAAAAGGAAATTTATAAAGAAAATGATAAATGTATGTCATTTACATTTATTTTAGCTTTCAAATGGGGTTCTTTAATGTTAATATTTTCTACGCTTTTCTTTTTCTGTTAATAATACTCTATACACCTGATGTCTCTTTTTTTAATGGGACAGATAAAAAAAACTTAACAAATGGAACAAAATTTATTTGTATTATTAAAATAAGTTTTATGCGTTTCCTACTTATGTATGCGAATTTTATTGGAAGCTGGCAACGTCTAGGGGCATATACAAATTCATTTCTTTTTCTGTTTTCCTCATTTATTATTAATGTAAATGTTGTACTTTTCTTCTAGAAAAGACGTAGTTTTAATGTAGTTCCCCGTATTAGTTTTAATGCCATTTTCTCTTTTAGCATCACTTTTTTTCCGACAAATTATTCAAAGCGTTTGTTGAGCTCAAGAAGCATTTTTGCACCCTACGGCATTCACATGTAGAGACTGAATATAAAATTAAATATATATAAGAGTTGAGACCCTATGCTCCACTGGGAGTCAAGGATAACAGAAGAAGAGTTGTAAGACAGTCCTTGTAAATTATCTACATACACTGTCAGCCACTGAACAATGTATCACATTTTTTAACTTTAATTAAGTATATCTCCTAAACTAAAGTCCGAAAAAATGTTTTTTGCCCAACTAAATTTCAAAAAGTCTAATAGACGCAAACATTTTTTATACCCTTCACCACCATAGGTGGAAAGGGTATTATAAGTTTGTGCTGATGTAGGTAACGCATAGAAATATTTGTTTTAGACCCATCTTTTAGTATACCAATAGGCTTAGAATCACTTTCTGAGTCGATTTAGCGATGTCCGTCCGTCCGTCCGTCTGGCTGGACGACTGGACCCCCATGTAAACCTTGTAATCAAACTACAGGTTGCAATTCTAAAGATAATTTGATGAAATGTGGCACAGATCATTTCTTTGATAATGGGACCACGGCTATTGAAATTCGTCAAAATCGGTCCATTAAATATTTATGGTACCTCCCATAGGTCCCACTTCCCGGAATTTATATATTGGCCACAAAAATCAATATTTTTTCATAAAATTTAAAATAAATACTGCCTATGTAAATCTAATTCACTGTACCAAATTTCGTTGAAATCGGTTCACATTTGACCATAGCTCCCATACAAACTCTTCTGTCAAAACGCACTAAATGTGGAAAAAATCACTAAAACGCTCGTAAATCTGAATATAATGAGTTAATTTACATAATTTTTGTAACAACTGTAATCAATTTGCCAAATTTCCAGATAATCGGTTCACATTTGACCCTAGCTCTCATATAAGTCCGAATGACGAAAACAGCTTAAATATACAAGTTTTAATAAAATGTTTGTATGATGGCAAAATTTAGCAAATATTTGTCTTTATACAGGAAAAATAACACTTTTGATCTTAGTGGTGAAGGGTATCGTATGGTCGGGCTTGACCGACTATAGCACTTTCTTACTTGTTGTATATACATTAGGGTGACAATTTTTTGTATGAAGGAAAATGATTTTTCGAATTTTATAACTTTTTCTACGGAATATTGTGACACTAGGCCTAGAAGTTTAGATCTGAAAATTTGAGCCAAATCGGACAACGTTCTATGGGCGCGCATCGAGTTCAAAGTTTAAGATCCCATTTGTATGGGGGAAAATGGGTTATTTTTTGTTTTTGCGAAACTTAGACCAAAAATGAATAATTTTTACAAGAAAAAATTATAGAATATTAAAGAACTAATACAGCTTTATTTCAAATCAAATGAACGACGAAAATCCATGAGGTAGTTTAAAAGTTATTGTAGTTTTCCCCCGAGAATGCATGTCCTTGAAAACGCGCCTAAGGATATGCACCAAAAATTGTGTGTTGTAAATAAAGAAATTCCAAAATTAGACATGATTTATCATTTAATGGCTTGTTACTAGTAAATAGTTCAGTTTTCTTTAAATATAATCAAATTTACTTAGTTTATTTTATGTTGGAAAAAGGTACAATTTTCTCAGGTCGGTCTCAAAAACCATTTTTTAATTTTTTTTAAATTTTGTTTAACAAATATTACAAATTTAGAATTTGCTTCCCAGTGTGTTAAAACAGACAAATGGGAGAATAAAACCCAAAAAAATAGGTCGATATCTTGAACCGTTTCGCCGTACCTGCGATTTCACATTGAAGAATTTCGCGAATATGTAAATTTTTGGGCCAAATTCGAGTAAATGCTGGGTAAATTTTACTTGTATTCAATTTTGAAAAAAAAGATAATTAATATTATTGCTTCGTTTATGGAAAACCTATGCTAAAGCGTTTTTTTTTTAATATCGAAAGAGATTAACCCGTTCTTCACCGCGTTCAAATGTCAAAATTTGAATTTTCTGAAAATTTTCATAGCGACATTACGGAATATTAAGTAATAATTAGCGAATTTTATAAAAATAATTGTTTTTGGTAATATTAAGTGTTTTTTATTAAAACAAAAAATATGATCATTGATTTGACAGGTTTGTATTCGAAAAATGCTAATCTACATTCTCTACAAAAAGATTTTGATCTGAAGATTATAAATGCAAAACTAACAAATCAATGTTCGTATTTATTTTGCTTTTTCATGGAGTGGGTTACTAGCCCCACGTCCTTGACCCATGTTTTTATCGTTCTTATGGGAGAACACGCGGCACTTGTTTGCTCACTGCTTTAACGGCTGTTAAAGTAGCTACCCAGATGACACCACTAGGAGGTAAGTGTCCACAATTGAGATGAAGGATAGACCAAGATTAGCCTGGGTTTACCAAGTTAAACCGATCAGAACCGTTACATTGTATCCAACTCTTAATATTACCAAAAACAATTATTTTCACGCTTTTTATACATATACATAGATCATCAAAAAACCATCAAACGATCATCAAACAATCGTCAAAAAGTGATCAAATAACAGTCAAACATTCGCCAGTCAATCGTGAAACAATTATCAAACAATCATTAAAAATCATTGCCATCAATCAATCATCAAGCAATCACCAAACAATCGTCAAAAAATCATTAAACTACCGTCAAAAAATCTCCAGTTAATCATGAAACAATCTTCAATCTTCAAACAGTCATCAGTCAATCAATCATCAACCAACTATCAACAATCGTCAAACCATCAAATAATCATGAAAAATGAACAATCGTCAGTCAAACTATAATCAAACAATAATCATAAATTACCAATATCCGTGCGCACGAATTAAAAAAAAGCCTAGCCACTGTAACATACTGTCAAAATTTCAGAAAAATTGGTCATCCATATTTGTCATTTTTGATATTTGACTTATATGGGAAGGGTCATTCCCACTTGAGATTTCATAAAAAAAATTGGCTTATTTAACCCATCGGTAACTCCTTAACATACTGCGCATTAATATCAAACAATACACAGGCAAACAAATGCGAATATTTTTTATAGATATAGATGAATCTTTTTAAAAAAATCTTTTTTTTGTTTTGAATTTGAAAGAAAATTGGGAAGTCCCGGATACCTGGCATCATTTGAAATCATTCCCAAAAGTATATTAACTTCTACAATGGAACACAATAACCACATAGGTTTTGGGGTCTACTCCAACGACCTGCAGCTAAATATCGTACAATGCTCAAAATACTAAAATAATATCATTCTGGTACAAAACTTTAGAACCCCAGATCTATAATTTGTCTGAATGATAGTATTAAAATTATAAAAGTTTCTTGTAGGGTATTTTTCATTTTAATGATAGAAGTAATTTAACAAAGTTTTACACATTATTGTCGCGCTTTTATATTTTATTTTGCAAAGAAACAATTGAAACCCGCAAAAGAGCAAAAGTTTTAACGAAACATACAGTGAGGAAAATTAAAATGTGGGCTATTTCTAATCTAGGTTTCGTCGTGACGAAAATCTCCGCTGAAGAATTGTTTAGAAAGAAATGACCTTTTAAAGTGACTGATATAAAATTGTTATTATCTTTAGATTTAGGAGCGTTTTTGTAAATTTCTATAAATTTAAGTGGCTTTTTTAAGAAGGTCTTGTATGGGAGCAAGGGTGCAGTTTTGTTTTGTTTACATATTAATTCTAGGTTGGGGCAAAATATCAATTTCAGGAGGTGAGATATATGGTCGATATCCGAAATAATGGAGCGTTTCAGTAATTCTAAAAAGTCGTGAAAAATGTCTGTGCTTAGTAGTATAAAGATAAAAACAAACTTGTGGCTTTGAGGAACCTAAAACAATATTTCAGAAAGAAATTTGGGAGGTACCCCAAATAATATGACTTTTTTTGTATAAACTCAGCAATTTCTAAACTACTTTATGGATTTTGATAAGATTTGGAACATCAGTAGAAGAGTAAGAAATTAGGCTTTTAGAGTAATGTTTAAAGACATATCTATCGGTAGCACAGTGGGCTCTAGAGTATAGCAAAGTTGCCCACTTCTGGTATGTAAAAAGTTTGGGTGCATATAAATTTCGCCAATTTAGTTTCAATTTAGTTCGATCCAAAAGATTTTTAAATTTTCGGAAACTTCTCAGAAAACCTAAGAAAAAACGGCATAAAAGGTTTACATGCTAGAAGACTTAATCTTCAAAGCAACTACTACTGCAGAAGTAGTCACAACATTGAGGAGGAAGAAATCATCGCTCATCTACTCTATCACTGCCCAGCCTTTGCTGATATTAGGACCCTCCATCTGGGAAACCCATTTTTGTACGATCTATCAGAGATCTCGAACCTCAACATTTGTAAAATAGACTCTTTTATTGGTGCATCCGTTTGGCTTTAACTGAGCCACTAATAAACTGTAGATTAGAAAATTTACTTTTTCTCTCCCCCTTGCAGAAATTACAAAGGGAGCTCATCATGGACCCAAGTGACGCGGACCTTATGGTATGCATAATGCCTAACCTAACCTAACCTAACCTAATCTAATCTAATCTAATCTAATCTAATCTAATCTAACCTAATCTAATCTAACCTAATCTAACCTAAGAAAAAACATGGTCACTGTACTACATTATCTCTTATAGTTTAAGCATTTTTTTGCATTTTTTGGCATGACTTCTGGGCTTTTTTGTAAAGTAACGTCATTTTTTCTATATTTTTGAAAAAAAGTTTTTCAAAAGGATAAATTTCCTTTTTACATTTTCTTTACATGCGTGTAAATTATATTTTGAATAACAGAACTCGTTCTGAAATTTATATTTCTGAATTTCTTAGATATTGGTATATACTAGGTCCAAAAATGGTCACAATACCTTGTTTAGTTTAAGAGATTTTTGCAAAAAAAAAATTACAATGTAATGTTAAACGATGACATAACTTTATTGCAAAAAGTGTAATTTTTATACCCTTCACCACCATAGATGGAAAGGATATATTGGGTTTGTACTGATGTTTGTAACGCATAGAAATATTGGTCATTCTACAGGTCGTAACTTTAAAAAAAATTGATGAAATTTGGTACAGCTTTATCTTATCTTTAATAAATATCACATAGTATATGTATACTTATATGTTTCTAAGACATAAAAAAAAACTCGTTTAATTGTTGGTCCATATTTGACCTTAGCAGTGAAGGGTATAATATAGTCGGGCTTGACCGACTATAGCTTTTCTTACTTGTTTGTATTAAAAAATGTTCATTAAAATTTCAGAACTCGCTCTAAGATAAATATTTCTGAATTTTTATTATATTGGTCTATATTATTTCCAAAAATCATCCTTATATCTTGTTTAGTTTTAGAGATTTTTGCAAAAAATTACAAAGTAATGTTCAAAAATTATGTAAATTTATTGTTGTTGCTCTTTTTTGACAAAAGTCTTAAATCAATTTCCAAATTGTGAACATTTTTAACCGTAAACGTAAAAATATATAACATTCCCTTTCCATTAATTGATCGTCCAGGGCCCTATTTCTCTAAGCTACAAGTTTACAATTACAAGTATTTTTGCCTGTAAAATTGTGAACTTGTAAATAATTGTGTTTCATTAAAATACAATTACAAGTTTGTAGCTACAAGTGATTTTGACAATTCACAAGTTTACAAGTCGAACTTCTACAAGTGGTTTTGTTTCACTAATCTAAATTTGTACTTGTACACTTGTAGAAAAAAAGCATAGGGTCGACGGAGACTCTAAAAAAATTTTACAAGTTACAGGTGAATGATAAATTGAATTCAAATTTGGTTTTTAACTATTTTTTAATAAAAATTAGTTAAAATCAATACAAAATCAAATCAATATTAATTACCATTTATTTATTTTATTTGTTTTTAAATATGTTTCGAATTATAATAGTCCATTACTTAGTGTACCTTGACGAATTTAGTTTACTTTGACGAATTTTAATAGCACACTACCAAAATAATTGTTTGTGCCAAATTTAATCAAATTATCTTGAGAATGTTTGTGCCAAATTTAATCAAATTATCTTGAGAATTGCGAAATGTACTTTGATTACAAGGTTTACATGGGGGTCCAGCCAGATGGACGGACGGACTGACATCGTTTAATCGGCTCAGGAAGTAATTCTAAATCCGTTGTTATACTAAAAGGTGGTCTAACTAAGACCAATATTTCTATGCGTTATATATATCAGCCCAAACTTATAATACCCTTTCCACCTATAGTGATGAAGCGTATGCAGATCAAGGGAGATCAATGATGTCCTTAACTCAATGAGCATATCTTCTCTCAAATGTGAATAATAGTATAGACAACAAAATACGAAAACCAAAAAATGGGCTCATGGTGGATCGGAAAACAAAAAACTTTTTCTTAACTTTTTAATAAAAAGGGCATAAAACTACAGGGCATATGCTAAAATATGAGCCTAGTCTTATAAAAATCTGATAACCGTATCAAAAGTTATAGGCATATAAAGTGGGTATGTTTCTGAAAAAATATTGAAAAAAAACGAATTTTGAACCGCCATAAAATCTGAACCAAAGCTAAATTAAAAATTTTGAAGAAGTGTAAAAATTGTCTAGGCTAGGAGAATGTACATATATATAAAATTTCATAAAAATCGTATTTTTTTATTTGACTCCATATATTTATCAAAATATTTTATTTTATTATAATTGTAATTTTAGAAATTGTAATTGTAGAAATTGTAGTTTACAAGTCCAAAAAGCTACAATTGTTGTGAAAATTTTAATGAAACACAATTGAACAGCACTTGTAAGAATTAGACTTGTAATTGTAACTTGTAAACTAGTAGAATTGTAGTTTAGTGAAATAGGGCTTAGTTATTTAGGAACTGCTGAGTTATTACCAAAAAAAGGCACAGAATGTTATGACGAATAAGTTTTGCAGTAGCTCTGGGGACAAAATCTAGAAATTCGATTTTTTAGAACTTGATTAAAGCAGATGGGTACTCAAACTAGAGCTCAAATTTCTTTGGAGAGCTGACACAGTGAATAACCGAACCAGGAATATTTTAAAGATTTTGCCAGTTTTTAGGCTAGTGAATCCGATCACTAGTCTATGCAATATAAGTTTTTTAAAATTGTAAATCCCGATATCACAGGTAGAATTCAATGTTTTGACTGCATTTAATCAAATGCTATTGACTGTATTTTACCAATGATTTTTCCATTAGCACAAATGTGTTCCAATACCTCTTAAAACACGTTAAAACACTTTAAATTGTTACAGTTTTTCAAAAGCGGTTAAAACTTGTGCATGTGGTCTGAAACCTCAAAGTAAGTATTTAGTCGAAGAGTGCAGTAGTTTTCCAGTAAAAAAGAAAAATAACAAAAAAAAAACTGAAACTTAAAATGATTTTTGAGGAAAACAATTGGAAAACAACTTTTGCTGTTAAAGTTTAAAAGGCGAACGAACAGCATTTCTAAGGGGTTTTTGTTTTTCTTCTAGATATTTTTCACAATAAATTTCATGTCACTTAAGCTTTTTCTTACCTTTTATTTAATTTTATGCATTTCTTTTGACTACTCGTGCATTTTCCTCTTGATAAGTTTTCAAAACTGATATCTGAAGCTGCAGTAGCAAATGCAGCTAAAGAAATGAGGAAAAATTTTAAAATTCATATGGAAAAAATATTAAAAACTGAATAATAGATGAAAGATGTTGAGGGTTGGCTCATGGAATGGAATGAGGTACCTTAAGGTTTATTTCACATTTTGTCTGCCTTATTTTTGCATTTTGTTGAAGGAAAACTGATTAGAGGGAGGGAGGTATGTCTTTTTAGCGCGTGTTGCAGATGCATGAAAGTGATTTTTTCTGGAAAATAAAGTCACTTGAAATGAAAAACAAGCATACAAAGAAAATAAAGAAAAACTAACAAACAAATTAAGAAAATCTGTTTTTACTTTATTTCGAATTTTTAGAAAAATAACAATTTTTTTTTTCTTTGAACATGAATTCAATGATTTTTGTTGTTTTTCTAAAAATTAATCCCTTTGGTATTTATTTTAGCAAAGCAATTTTCATATTTTTTATGCATTCTTTAAGATAAGAAAATGCCTACACAAATCCATCTCACAAATCCCCTATTGATTTCAGAACTAAAAACTAAAAGAAATAAACCTAAAAATCATCTTCCTTTAATTCTATTTATGAGTATTTCTTATGCCATCATGTTCTTGATGTTCCTTTAAGGAAAATCCTTAAGCTTTTTAGAATCTATGTGTTACATTTTTTTTGTTAAAGGATTATTTCCATTCATGTCCCTAAGGAGATTTGTACTTAGGTTTTTACAAGGCAAAAATTATCTCTAGTATAAAAAGGCTTAAATATCTAGACTAGTTGGAATTCAAAAAAAAAACAGCCAAAGTATGAAAGAATAAATCCAATAAGGAATTAAGCTGGAAAACCTCGTTAGTTTCTTATCTGGAATAAAACAGTATCGGGATGAAGGAAACAAGTTATTGAGATCATCATTTGAGAGTATTAGAAATTGTCAATTGGTATTGATGATGGAAAACTCTTTAATCTTTTTGACAAACAAAAAATGGGACTTATTAATGTTTGTTTATTGCTAATACATTTGAAACAAATTATTTGTTTTGGTTTGACAAAGTTTAATGGTATTAATGCAAAGCTAAACTTATCCACATAAATATTTTTGGGATCAGCACTTAGGGGTGACTCTACTAATGCAATAAATTTCATAAAGTTATTATAACTCGGTGGAATTTTAAACAATCTTATTCTACTAAAATAAGATAAGGTAGACATTTTACTTGTTCATCAATGGAAAGTTAATTATACCCTTCACCACCATAGGTGGAAAGGGTATTATAAGTTTGTGCTGATGTATGTAACGCATAGAAATATTTATCTTAGACCACCTTTTAGTATACCAATAGGCTTAGAATCACTTTCTGAGTCGATTTAGCGATGTCCGTCCGTCCGTCCGTCTGGCTGGCTGGACCTTGTAATCAAACTACAGGTCGCAATTCTAAAGATAATTTGATGAAATCTGGCACATATCATTTTTTTGATAATGGGACCATGGCTATTGGAATTCGTCAAAATCGGTCCATTATTTATGGTACCTCCCATAGGTCCCACTTCCCGGAATTGGCATATTGGCTACAAATATCAATGTTTTTTCATGAAATTTAAAACAAATTCTGCTTATGTGAACTTAAATCACTGTACCAAATTTCGTTGAAATCGGTCCACATTTGACCATAGCTCCCATACAAACTCTTCTTTAAAAACGCACTAAATGGGACAAAAAAATCACTAAAACGCTCGTAAATCTAAAGATAATAAAAATTTTGAGTTTATTTTTTGCATACAAAATTTTTGTAACAATTGTAATCAATTTGCCAAATTTCGAGATAATCGGTCCAAATTTGACCCTAGCTCTCATATAAGTCCAAATGACGGAAACAGGTTAAATATATAAGTTTTGAGAAAATGTTTGTATGATGGCAAAATTAAGCAAATATTTGTCTTTATACAGGAAAGATAACACCTTTGACCTTAGTGGTGAAGGGTATCGTATGGTCGGGCTTGACCGACTATAGCGCTTTCTTACTTGTTTTATACACTTTTAAGAAAGTTTAAAAATTTTTTAATAATTGAGAAAATGGTTAAAGACTTTTGACAAAAAACGGCAACAACAATAAATTTTCGAAAATTTTAGAAAAATGGTCGTGGGACCCTTTTTATGAACGGGCCCTATCAGATTTTTGCACAGATCTTACAAACATTACACTTAATATAATTTAGTTAAAAAAAGTTTTGAAATCCATAATCAAAATTTTTTTACAGACATAAAAAACTTAAGTTTTGTCCAAAAATTGCCGATTTTCGACCGCAACTGAAGATAGGATGCATGTCGAAAATTATTCAAAATATAATTTACAAGCATTCCTAATCTTTTAGAAAATGTCTTATAAGAAATTTTTTAAAAAATACAGAAAGAATAAAGTTACTTTTTTTGAAAAAAAAAATATAATGTTTCAAGCTTTTTTCGATGCTCAAACTTTGAAGAATTTTTTTGTGTTATAAACTTTATATAATTTAAAATTTTTTCTTCTAGTTCATTTAGAAATTTATCAGCTATCTCATAGTATTATTTCAAATTTTGTCCGTCTTACCACAAATAATTTATAAGCCAAAAAGGCCAAGGGTCATGTCAAAAAACGTAAAAAATAGTGTTTATAGTCAAATATCTCTTAAACTATAAGAGAACAAAAACGTTTTTTCTTAATTTTTTTAAGAAGTTTTCGAAAATGTAAAAATCTTTTGGATCCCAACAAATTGGCAAATGTTATACGCATCAAATGTTTTACATACCCGAGGTGGACAACTTTGCTCCATTGTATTACAGATAGAGGCGTTCTTAAACATTGTTCTAAAAGCCTAACTTCTCTTCTACTGATGTTCCAAATTTCGTCAAAATCCGTTTAGTAGTTTAAAAACTGCAGAGTTAATACCAAAAAAAAATCTCATTTGCACCACTGTGCACTGTTATACAACTAGCATTTCGATTTTGGTACAGTGGATCACTCATTTGGATAAACCTATGTTATCAATAATCACTTTCGCTCTTTTTTCTACACTGTCCAGTAAAATAGACTTAAATGCACCGACCCATTCATGATAGTTTTTTCTATTTCAGATCAGATATAGGTAATATAAAAAGTAAGAAGATCTCCATATGATAAAGTATTATTGCAATTCTAACCTTAGCGGAGATGCTTTTAAAATATGGGTAGAAAAAGCTCTGTTAACCTCCTAGAGATGCTTTTAAAATATGGGTAGAAAAAGCTCTGTTAACCTCCTAGAATGAAGGTATACTAGTCAAAATACCAAAAAAGCCTGACTCCAAAAATTGCAATAACTACAGGGATATAACACTTCGTCCAATACCGAGCAAAATACTAAGTCGAGTAATTTTGACTTTTAGAAAACCGTAATATGCCAACGAAAATTCTGAACTTAATTCGTGAAATGTACGTGGACTTTCAATGCCGGGTTCTACATAAAGGTAAATTGTCTAATCCGTCCGAAGTTACTACTGGAGTAAGACAAGGATGTATCTTGTCACCTATACTTTTTATCATCGTCATCGACAACATTACACGCATGGCCCTGAATGGTAGACACCCTTTAAACAACTCGAGAACTTGGAATATGCTGATGACGTATGTCTTCTTAGCCGAAGCTCAGGCCACCTTCAAGAAAACACTTACGCTATCACCATCAAATCTCGGGCTGGGCTAGAAATTAATATTTCCAAGACAAAGAGGCTATGGCACAAACCCGTCGTCACACATCAATGTTGGATGTGTAGGTATCTTTAATTATCTTGGTTTTTTGATGTATACAAAAGGTGGCGTCGACGAGGATATTGAATCGCATGTTTTTTTTTTTTTTTTTAATTTAGGACCAGCACTCAGGGGATGACCCCTACTTATGCGATGCATTGTGTTGGAACTAGGAAAATAGGTTATGGGAAGGAGGATAGATGGAGTAGTGTTTGTGGACATTTGATTTGAATTTAGCTATATTGCAACTGGCTGGAAAAATTTCTGCGGGAAGCGAATTCCACATACGAACTGTACGACTAAAGAACGAATTTTCTCTGTAGTGTGTTGTTCGGTCTACCGGCCAATCGACCACAAAGGAATGTGCTCTTGCAGAATGACGTGTGTTGCGTAAAAAAGTTCGAGTTTCGGGAACAAGTTCCCTGATTTCGTTAGAGCACATTCCAAAGTAGTAACGATAGAACAGTGAGACACAACCCACATTGCGACGGTGCTCCAGTGAATCAATAGAGTTGGATACCCTACTGTCACCGATGAGCACTTTAGCCCTCTCTTGCACTCTGTCGAGAAGCTCCAAAATAGACTTTGAAGCACCGGCCCATACATGAGAGTTGTATTCCATTTTCGGTCGGATGTAGGTGGTGTAAATAGTAAGGAGATCAGAAGAAGTGAAGTATCTCTTACACCGTTTCAGAAAACCGAGGCACTTGAATGCTTCTTTCGACACTTGAAAGATATGCTTTGTCCAACGGACATCACATTGTATTCTCATGCCTAGAACATCAAGAGCATCTGATTCCTCAATATGTACACCACCCATTAATACAGATGAAGTAACATGATTTGCCGTGCGTTTATGCGTAAGCATACAACATTGAGTTTTCCGCGCATTAAAATTAACTCTATTCGCACGACCCCATTCTGAAATTGTTTCTAAATCGCGGTTTAATGATTCATTCATGTTTTGTCTCATAGTGTCAACCTCAAGGAGGCTTGGCCTACGATTGAATGAATATGAATGGCAAATGTTACTATCATCTGCAAAAGAGTAGATAGGATTGGAAGTTTGACGAAGAAGGTCATTTATAAAGATGAGAAATAGAGTAGGAGAAAGAACAGAGCCTTGCGGTACCCCTGAGTTAATCTTGAACTCGTTTGAGGAGAACCCATCTATAACAACTCGTATAGTGCGATCTCTGAGGAAGCTCGATATAAACCGAGAGAAGTTATTACCGACACCAAAGGCAATAAGTTTTGATAGAAGTGCTCCGTGCCACACTCTATCAAACGCCTTGGAAATATCTAGAGCCACAACTTTACTTTCGCCAAAACGGTGTATTGATTGACACCATTTTTCCGATAGGAAGGCTAGCAGATCTCCCGTAGAGCGGCCCCTACGGAACCCATACTGGCGGTCGCTTAGTAGGTTGTTAAACTCTAGATATTTAACAAGATGGTGATTTACCATACTCTCCAAAACTTTGGAGAGTGCAGAACAAATTGCAATTGGGCGGTAATTTTCAGGGTTGTTAGCCTCACCCTTTTTAGGGATTGGCGTAACATTAGCAACCTTCCAGCACCGAGGAAATGTACCCGCATGATACAAGGTGCTGAAAAGGTTAGCTAATGGACGCGAAAGCGTCGAAGAGCACTGCTTCAAGACCAGTGCTGGAATGCCATCTGGCCCTGGAGACTTATTTATATTGAGATCCGCTAAAACCCGTTTTACAGCACGAGCGCGAAAGAATATCTTTGGCATAGTTACAGATACTCTTTCGAGCTCGGGCAGAGGTTGGGTGCTTTCCGGCAAGCGAGAATTGCTTGCAAATAATTCAGCTAAAAGGTTAGCTTTATCAACCGGGTCTGTGAATGTTTGACCATCCTTTAAAAGAGAAGAAATTGTAGAACTAGCATTATTCTTGACTCTTTTAACGAATGACCAGAAATTCTTGCTGCCCCGAGGAGCAGCAAGAATTTTAGTACGAAGACGTTGCTCGTACAGAGCCTTTTCACGCCTTAATACATTGGCACACGTACGCCTTGCCTGTTTGCGCTGCAAATCAGTAACTGGATTTTGGTTATTACGCCAGTTACTGAAAGCAACCTCTCGTCAACAAACCTTTGCTAGCAAATTCTTGCGGCAAGTCCTTAAAAAATGGTGGCCGAATCGCTTAAGAAATGAAGATCTACCAAACGCAACAAACCAAAACCCTGCTGCTCTAGAGGTATGCCAACGGAAATGGCGGTGGATAGGCCACACACTTCAAAGGCCAAATACCAACGACAAACGCTTCGTTGAAATCCACAGGAAAGCGTCCGTTGTGTTGTTGCACCTGCTAGAACGTGGAGAAGGTCAACTGATGCGGAGTTGCAAGCAGTAAATTATTCAAGGAGTGACGTATGCCTAATATCTCGCAATGGAGTTCGGTATAAAAGGATGGTTGAGGCCCTATGCTTCACTGGGAGTCAAGGATATTAGAAAAAAATTAGGAGACTTTAACACACTTTAAGCTTAATTTATTTTTTAGACAGTTTTTAGATAATTTATAATACACCTATTCCCGATTTATCTTACATTATTCGAAAAATCCTTCTTTTAGGCCCATTAAAGACCCATTTTTTAAAAAAAGTTATCCTTCTTAACTACAAAACTAGACGATACCCAGCAAAACATTGGTAATGTCAAGTACTCTGGTAATTGGTTACCTTGTAATGACTACAACATACCCTCCGAATTACTTATAAGTTATTACAGAAGTACTTATTTGTAATTAAGATGGTAATTTAAACTGAATGGCCCCGGTTCAAATCCAACCAAGACCAACAATTTTTTTAAATTTTCTTTTTTATTAAAAGAGTTTTTAAAATGATTTTTGAATTTTAAGAACTTAAATATTACCATCTGTAAAAAAAAATTTTGGAAAACTAACCCACGGTAATGAAAAAATACCATCATGAGTCAATTTTGATTATGTAGGGGATGTTGGATACCAAACACGGTTCTGATTGATCTTAACTGGGTCATCCTTCATCTCAACTGTGGACACTGACGTGGTATCAACCGGGGAACTAGTTTAACACCCCTTAATGTAGTGAGCTAATATGTACCGAGAGTTGTCCCCTAAGATCGATAAAAATGGGTTAGGACGGCGAGCTAGTAACCCTCTCTTGGAACAAATAATTACTATGAAGAGGATAAAATTAGAACTAAAATGTCCCACTACCTAATGTTAGAAGAGGACGTCCGAAACTTCGATGGAAAGACCACTTTTCAAAGCTTGTCCTATAAAATTGGAGAATATTGGCACAAGATCGAAGTCCATGGAATTCTAAAATATGCTCGGACTTTGACCTTAACAGGTTTTAACTATAGGCCATTTAAGTAAGTAAGAGTCAATGTTATATAAGTTTTAAAATAATTTAAAAAAAAAAACTTCTTTATTGTTTATTAAATGCATAAAACATTTACAAAAAATCGTATAGAAATATTGTTTTCAAAAATTACAAAGCAAAAAAGCAGGAAAAACAAAGTTATTGTCACATGATTTTGGATCTAAAAATAAAAATTGTATATATTAATTACACAGTACGACAAAATCAAATTTTTTTGAGTACACATGAGTAATGTTAACAGAATATGAAAATAGGCTTAAAATAAAGAAATACATGTCTTGGCGTTTTGCTGTAGCACGTCAGAATTTTAAGAAAAACGTTTTTAAAGATTCGAAGGACCGTGGTGGTTCACTTGTAACGTAATACTATTATAAAAAGTTCTACAAAAATAGAATGGGTGAACCGATTTAAATGCTTGAGCCAGTTTTGAAAAGAGAATTAAATTTGGATTTGTTTTATTAAAAAAACAATTTGAGCTAGTTTTGAAAAGAGAATTAAATTTGGTTTCATTATTATTTTTTCGCTAGATGGCGCTTTAATTTTCATGTAGAATTAAAAAATATCAAAAAAAATGTACGAAATTCATTAAAAATACAATTTTTGACACAAAATAATAGTTAAGATATCATAGAACTTTTTATAATAGTATTACGTTACAAGTGAACCTTCGAATCTTTAAAATCTATTTTCTTAAAATTCTGACGTACTACAGCAAAACGCCGAGACATGTATTTCTTTATTTTAAGCCTATTTTTATATTCTGTTAACATTTCTCATGTGTACCAACCACTGTCGTACTGTGTTATAAGTTGCTAAGTTTTCAACATATGAAGTAGCTCAGTGGAAGAGTCTTCGCCTAGCAGTCGTAGGGGTCAGGGTTCGAGCCTCCCATGGGGTTATAAAAAATAATTGTGTATTTCGTTTAAAAATATATTTTTTAATAAAACAACAACAAAAAAAGTTGTTGTTGTTCTTTTCCAATTGCTTACCCAAGTCATTACTTTTCTGCAGTTGGTAAGTACTTGCCTCCAATGACATCCCCATGTTAATGTAATGACTTAAATAGTGAATGAGTAAGTAGTTCATGTTCAATAGTTTAGCTGTTAAACTCATTATTTGGTAATGAAAAGTTTTGCTGAGTAGGAAAAAGCGACATATGGAAAATACCACACTTATAGTAGATCCTCTAATTTAGCATACATAAATTATTCCCACGACATTCCAATTGGAACAAGAGGTACCCAGCAAAACTTTTCATTACCAAATAATGAGTTAAACAGCTAAACTATTGAACACGAACTAATTACTCATTCACTGTTTAAGTCATTACATTAACATGGGGATGTCATTGGAGGCAAGTACTTACCAGTTGCAGAAAAGTAACGACTTGGGTAAGCAATTGGAAAACAACAACAAAAATTTTTTTGTTGTTGTATTGAAAAAAATATATTTTGAAACGAGATACAAAATTTTTTTTATGACCCCATTGGGGCTCGGAACCCAGACTCTCCGACTGCTAGGCAGAGACTCTTCCACTGAGCTACTTCATATGCTGAAAACTTAGCAGCTTATAATTGATATAAAAAAATTTTATTTTTAGATCCAAAATCATGTGACAATAACTTTGTTTTTCCCTGCTTTTTTTGCTTTGTTGTAATTTTTGGAAAAATATTTTTATACGATTTTTTGTAAATGTTTAATGCATTTAATAAACAATAAAGAAGTTTTTTTTTCAATTATTTTAAAACTTAAATAATTTAAATCTTCTTTTTTGTATAAGTTTTTATATAAGATTGACTCTTACTTACTTAAATGGCCTATAGTTACAACCTGTTAAGGCCAAAGTCCGAGCCTATTTTAGAATTCCATGGATTTCGATTTTGTGCGAATATTCTCCAATTTTATAGACCAAGCTTTGAAAAACGTTCCTCTACTTGGTCTTTCTATCGAAGTTTCGGACATCTTCCTCTAACATTAGGTGGTGGGACATTTTAATTCTAATTTTATCCTCTTCATAGCATTTTTGTTTCAATAGAGGGTTACTAGCCCGTAAAAATGGGTTAGGATCATTTTTATCGATCTTATGGGACAACTCTCGGTACATGTTAATGGATGATAAACTATGGGTGTTAAGCTAGCTCGACGGGTGATACCACGAGGAGGTCTGTGTCCACAGTTGAGATGAAGGATGACCCAGATATGTTGGGCTTACCAAGTTAAGACCAATTGGAATCGTGTTTGGTATCCAACATCCCCTAGATAATCAAAATTGACTCATGATAGTAATTTTTTAATACCGTGAGTTAGTTTTCCAATTTTTTTTTACATAAGATAATATTTAAGTTCTGAAAATTCGAAAATCATTTAAAAAGACTCTTTTAATAAAAAAAAACTAAAAAAAATTGTTGCCCTTGGTGGGATTTGAACCGGGGCCATTCAGTTTAAATTACCATCTTAATTACAAATAAGTACTTCTGTAATAACTTATTATTTATTCGGAGGGTATGTGGTAGTCATTACAAGGTAACCAGTTATCAGAGTACTTGCGCTCGTGCTGTAAAACGGGTTTTAGCGGATCTCAATATAAATAAGTCTCCAGGGCCAGATGGCATTCCAGCACTGGTCTTGAAGCAGTGCTCTTCGACGCTCGCGCGTCCATTAGCTAACCTTTTCAGCACCTTGTACCATGCCGGTACATTTCCTCGGTGCTGGAAGGTTGCTAATGTTACGCCAATCCCTAAAAAGGGTGAGGCTAACAACCCTGAAAATTACCGCCCAATTGCAATTTGTTCTGCACTCTCCAAAGCACTTCTATCAAAACTTATTGCCTTTGGTGTCGGTAATAACTTCTCTCGGTTTATATCGAGCTTCCTCAGAGATCGCACTATACGAGTTGTTATAGATGGGTTCTCCTCAAACGAGTTCCAGATTAATTCAGGGGTACCGCAAGGTTCCGTTCTTTCTCCTACTCTATTTCTTATCTTTATAAATGACCTTCTACGTCAAACTTCCAATCCTATCTACTCTTTTTCAGATGATAGTAACATTTGCCATTCATATTCATTCAATCGTAGGCCAAGCCTCCTTGAGGTTGACACTATGAGACAAAACATGAATGAATCATTAAACCGCGATTTAGAAACAATTTCAGAATGGGGTCGTGCGAATAGAGTTAATTTTAATGCACGGAAAACTCAATGTTGTATGCTTACGCATAAACGCACGGCAAATCATGTTACTTCATCTGTATTAATGGGTGGTGTACATATTGAGGAATCAGATGCTCTTGATGTTCTAGGCATGAGAATACAATGTGATGTGCGTTGGACAAAGCATATCTTTCAAGTGTCGAAAGAAGCATTCAAGTGCCTCGGTTTTCTAAAACGGTGTAAGAGATACTTCACTTCTTCTGATCTCCTTACTATTTACACCACCTACATCCGACCGAAAATGGAATACAACTCTCATGTATTGGCCGGTGCTTCAAAGTCTATTTTGGAGCTTCTCGACCGAGTGCAAGAGAGGGCGAAAGTGCTCATCGGTGACAGTAGGGTATCCTACTCTATTGATTCACTGGAGCACCGTCGCAATGTGGGTTGTGTCTCACTGTTCTATCGTTACTACTTTGTAATGTGCTCTAACGAAATCGGGGAACTCGTTCCCGAAACTCGAACTTTTTTACGCAACACACGTCATTCCTTTGTGGTCGATTGGCCGGTAGACCGAACAACACACTACAGAGAAAATTCGTTCTTTAGTCGTACAGTTCATATGTGGAATTCGCTTCCCGCAGAAATTTTTCCTGCCAGTTGCAATATAGGTAAATTCAAATCAAATGTCCATAAACACTACTCCATCTATCCTCCTTACCATAACCTATTTTCCTAGTTCCAACACAATGCATTGCATAAGTAGGGGTCATCCCCTGAGTGCTGGTCCTAAATTAAAAAAAAAATGCATTAGTAAGAGAGTTTTACTTAACCTATTACTCAATAACCAGTGGCTAGCTGAGTTATGAAGAGAACCGTTTTTTTTTCAAGTGGGTCTGGCCGGGGATAGAACTTGGACCTCTGGTATGCTAGGCGGATGACTAACCTGCTATACCACTCATAGCAGATATACTTCAATTTAGAAGAAAGTGACTTTCATTTGATTGTGGTGGGTAAATTATATTTAAGATTACCTAAGAAAACTCTGTGCCAACCTTAAGTCACATTTAACCTTTAATGTACTTATATTCTATTATATATTCTATTATACTATCCTTTTTATTTCTTTTAGAAATATAAACTCCTTAAACTTTTTGAAATTTTTGTTAAGTTAACTCCTATTACATCCTTAACAAGACACTTTCCCAAGATTACTCAAAAACTAAACTCTTGTGACTATCAAGAAACTTTGAAATTATATTATGTAGAATATGAACCCATTGTAAATTTGTATTCAAAACTTTAGCAGCAATTTAATAAAGATATTATATAGATTCTATAAGTTCAAAACAAATTGATTTTCCACCCTTAGCACTTCAATTGCTAACAGAGTTAAAAGAAAACACACAAAAATATAAAACCAATTGAGAAAAGGTCAAAGTTTTGCAAACAATTTAAAGTGAACACTTGAAGGCACAAAGAAAGCCTGAATACCTGAAACAAGAAAGAAAAAACTGAAAAATGATAAAGTCCTTGAAAGTTACTGACACTTCACTGAATTTTACATAAAAAGCAGGGCTCCTTGAAAAAGAAAAAACTTTGTAAAACAACAAAGTCAACCTAAAAATCTCTGATAAGTAGCAGGTGAAATAATTGCTTCACTTTTTACTTGTAACAATTCAAACTATAGGAGAACAAAACTTAACTTAAGTGGTCATAGGATTCTAAAAGAAAATTGATTATGATGTTCCTTTTTTTTTTCCTTTTTTGTTGTTGTTTTTTGTGTTTTCTGCACTTACCTGTATTGGGTGGTGTGGCATTTGGTGTACAACCTGCACTACTTTCTGCCTGTGATGACGTTAGGGGTTGTGCCGCCAGCGGCGTAGAAGACATTATATTATGATGTGATGATGAGTGTAGACTGCCCATTAGCTCGGAGTTACTAATGCTGGGCTCCGGCAGTGAGAGCGGTCCCGAAACATTAACCTCCATATCTAAGGGTGGGGAATTCTCCCTTACACAAGACATTAAACCATGAGACATGCTGCAAGTAGAAAAAGGAAATGAAAATTGAATAAGATTATAATCGTAGTTTTAACGAACTATTAAAAGTTATTTCCTTAGTTTAATCAACATAACTAACAAAGTTAACTCTATAAGTAATGGAAACTTTTTGGAAGGACTTTATTGCACATTAAAAAAAAATCATGTAATAAATTTGAAATAGTTGAAAGCACAGAATAGTAAAATCTATTATTATTGATAGATAACTTTCTAATTTTAAAAAAGAAATATCCATAATTGTTGGTGATCTACGAGAGGTACTATATATATATCTATATATATATATATATATATATATATATATATATATATATATATATATATATATATATATATACATAATGTGAACCGCCGTCGTATAGTAGGTTAGTCATCCGCCTAGCATACCAGAGGTCCCAAGATCGATCCCCGGCCAGACCCACTTGAAAAAAATTTCACAAAAAAAACCGGTTCACCTCATAACTCTCTAACTAATGCATTTCCCGTTCGGAGCCGGAGTTAAAATGCAGGTCCCCTTCAATGAGTCTAAAAATAGAATCGGATGCAACAAATTGCCTAAGAGAAGTACCCCTTGTTCAAATTGGAGTGATAATTATCTATCTATCTGCTTACAATGTTTTGATGTACAAATGCTATGTGCTTTGTTTACAATGAGTTCAAAAAATTCATTTGACAAATAAGTGGATATATTAACCCTTTCATGACATTTGTTGCTTATAAGCAACATTGTCATTTTTGGTCATAGTTTCATTAGTTTTTGTTGGTTTTGCCAACTGTTTTTTCTCCACTAAAATAAACGTTTGTGAGCATTTAATTACGAATATACATTTTTAAAAATTAAAGGGATGTAAAAATTTTTGAAAAGTTGTTTTACAAAAATTTAGATAAAAACGAAAAGTCAGAGGATTTTTTTCAAAAAAAGTGAATTTTATTAAAAAAAAAAACTGTCAAGATAAAGAGATAAGGTTGGTAAAACTTTAAAAAGTTATTTTTGTTATGTCAGGAATTTTATAAACACAATGTTGCTTATAGGCAACATTTGTCCATAGTGCACTGAAAGTTAGTTTAAATTAAAGGAAAATGCCTGTGTGTTTGCGAAACTGATTTAGAAAAAGAAAAAAAATGTTTTAGAAGCCAAATTTCCGGTAAAATATATCACTAAGTTTTTCAATGATGAAGTTATAATCTAGATTTGCATACAAATGAAGCTACATTCGATGCAAGCGAAAGGCATAGTCGTAAATTGTTAATCATTTAAGATCAAACTATTTTTTTTTTATCAAAAATTTTGTATAGAAACTTGTTTTTATCAAAAATTTTTCTATAGAAAATTATTTTATGAAAAATTTTTCTATAGGATTTCTTTTATAAAAAAATTTTCTATAGAAAATTTTTTTATCAAAAATTTTTCTACAGAAAATTATTTTTTGATAAATTTTTCTATAGAAAATTTTTTATCAAAAGTTTTTCTATAGAAAATTTTTTTATCAAAAATTTTTCTATAGAAAATTTTTTCTCAAAAATTTTTCTATAGAAAATTTTTTTATTAAAAATTTTTCTATAGAAAATTTTTTTATTAAAAATTTTTCTATAGAAAATTTTTTTATCAAAAATTTTTTTATAGAAAATTTGTTTATCAAAAATTTTTCTATATAATTTTTTTTTTTCAAAAATTTTTGATAGAAAACTTTTCTATAGAAAAATATTTATAATTAATTTTGTGGGTACCATAAATTTTAACATTCTATAAAAACAATTGGTAAAAAGATTTTTCTATAAAAAAATTTTTCATAAAATTTTTCTATAGAAAAATATTTGATAAAAATAATTTTCTACAGAAAAACTTTTGATAAAAATATTTTTCTGTAGAAAAATTTAGGATGAAAATATTTTACCAAAGAAAAATGTTACTATAAAAAAATTATCAATACAAAAAATTTTTTATAGAAAAATTTTCTATCGAAAATATTTGAAAAAATTTAAAAACCAAAAAAATTTTTATAGAAAAATTTTTGATAAAAAAAATTTTCTATAGAAAAATTTTTCATAAAAAATTTTCTATAGAAAAAATTTTGATAAAAAATTTTCTATAGAAAAAATTTTGATAAAAAAAATTTCTATATTTTTCTATAGAAAAATGTTACTATAAAAAGTTTTTCAATACAAATTTTTAATGGAAAAATTTTTAATAGAAAAATTTCTCTATAGAAATTTTTTTTATCAAAAATTTTTCTATAGAAAATTATTTTATTAAAAATTTTTTTATCAAAAATTTTTCTGTAGAAAATTTGTTTTTCAAAAATTTTCTATAGAAAAATATTTAGTAAAAAAATTTTTTATATAATTATTTTTGTGGGTATCATAAATTTTAACATTCTATAAAAAAAAATTGATAAAAATATTTTTGTATAAAAAAAATTTTGAAAAATTTTTCTATAGAAAAATCTTTGATAAAAATAATTTTCTACAGAAAAACTTTTGATAAAAATATTTTTTTGTAGAAAAATTTGGGATGAAAATATTTTTCTATAGAAAAAAGTCGCTATAAAAAAAAATTCAATACAAAAAATTTTTTATAGAAAAATTTTTTATCGAAAAATTTTTAAAAAAATTTTATAGAGAAATTTTTTGATAAAAATAATTTTCCATAGAAAATTTTTTGATAAAAAAAATTTTCTATAGAAAAATTTTTGATAAAAATATTTTCTATAGAAAAATTTTTGATAAAAAAATATTTTCAATGTTTTTCTATAGAAAAAATTTTCAATACAAAAAATTTTTTATAGAAAAATTTTGATAAAAAAATTTTCTATAGAAATTTTTTTGATAAAAAAATTCTATAGAAAAATTGTTGATAAAAAAATTTTCTATAGAAAATGTTTTTATAAAAAATTGTTTGTATTGAAAATTTTTTTATAGTAACATTTTTATTTATTTGGGAATTAATTATTCATTACATTTTTCTTTAGAAAAATATTTTCAACCTAAATTTTTCTACAGAAAAATATTTTTATCAAAAGTTTTTCTGTAGAAAATTATTTTTATATCGAAGATTTTTCTGTAGAAAAATTTTATCAAAATTTTTTTTATAGAAAAATATTTCTATCAATTTTTTCTTATAGAATGTTAAAATTTAAGGTACCCTCAAAAATAATTATATAAAAAACTTTTTGATTTGACTAAATATTTTTCTATAGAAAAATATGGAAAAATTTTTGATAAAAAAAATTTCTATAGAAAAATTTTTTTGGTTTTTAAATGTTTTCAAAAATTTTTCTTTTTTTTTTTTTGTATTGAAAATTTTTTTACAGTAACATTTTTCTATAGAAAATGATATCAACAATTTTTCTATAGAAAATTTTTATATCAAAAATTTTTCTAGAAAAAATTTTGATAAACCTTTTTAATAAAATTTTTTGGTTTTTATATTTTTTCAAAAATGTTTCTATAGAAAATTTTTCTATAAAAAATTTTTTGTATTCAAAATTTTTTTATAAAAATATTTTTCTATCGAAAAAATACATCGAGAATTTTTTTCGTTGATAAATAAGTATCTTTTGTGTCGGTACTTAGCGCGATTGGAATTGAGTTTTTAACTGCTATGCCACTCTTGTCATGTTCCAAATTTAAATTTTATCAAAGTAGATTGATTAAAATCAAAGTTAGCGAATATTGCTAACATAAGTGATAACTTCTGAAAAAGTCTAGCGCGACTAATTTCAAACTTTAAGCAAATAAAATTTGCGAAAAAAAATTTGCGCTAAAATTTTCAATTTACTGATGTGCATATTTAATCAAAATTTCTAAATATAGCGAATACGAGCGCTAACTTCGAAAAATGGCTAATGCCACTGAAATCTGCGTACTCGAATTAGCCTTATCAATAGGGTGCCCGGCTTGTTAAAATTTGCGACTATCGTAGTGTAATTAGTAGGAATATTGAAAAAACTATGTGATACTTAGCAGTGCGGAATGCTGCATTTTCTGTCCTGCTACGGACTTTATCATCACACTGTGTCACCAACTGTTAGATGTCAGTAGTTAAGATCATCTATTTAACTAAACTCTTATGCGTTTTCGGCTATCTCGTCTAGTTGCTGAGATAAATGATGTCTGTTTTGTTCTATATCCTTGAAAACTGATTGTTATGTGCTATTTTGCTCTATTCGCCAAATATATAGTTTTTTTTAGAAAAAATCTAGTTTTTTAGAAAAATTCTAATTTTTTAGAAAAATTAAGTCAAAACTTCTAGGTCGATTTTCTCAAAATGCTTTTTTGGCGTCTAGAGCACATAAACTCCCGCACGATGATATGGGAACTGTAGAGGCAACGCCACTTGCTCCTACTGTAAGACAGATCATTCAATTCTGCAAAAGATAGGGCGGAATATATTCGATTGAAAACATTCTTACAGGTCCGTCATGATAGAATACTGTCTGATTAAAGGGCAAGCGACGAGCGACTTTTGCTGAAGCTATGCTGACATTAAGGAGTCCAAAAATATTTTTTCTGCACTTGCCATGTCTTGTCGTACAGAAGAGGACTTTTTTTGTATACAAAGACAATCTGGTCAATATAGATATTATTGGACTTTAGAGATTTTGAAAGCAATCCTAATAGATCAAAGGGAAAGGCTGTGATTTCCATTTTGCTAACTTCCGTGGTAACACAGTGGATATTTAGGTACTCATATATTTTGAAAAACCAACGACAACACTAATCAAACCTAAACATGTGTGAATAATAGACAAGGGAATACAAATAACTGAGAATAAAGATGTGGTTCGACTAGTGTTAAATTTGTAGCGTTGTCGCCTCGTTCCCATTATTTTCCAATATTTTTTAAATTCATAGAATAAAATTATGTTATAATGCCTTTTAACTTCTACTTATGATAGAACAAAATAATAGAATGGCCCAACAGAAGTTTTTATAAAATCGTATTTTCATTTTAGAAATAATTTAATAAATGTCATAATAGTATTTAGAGGCATCATAATCATATAAATGATCTTTACAAAATTATTCAAAGCTTTGGATATAACATGTACCACCCTACAGCTAAATATTTGCAATAATGTTATTCCTTTTTATACGTAATAATAAAGTCCTTCTCATACTAGTTATGTACATAAGAACAAGTATTGCTAACTTAAATCATCATAAGCAGTTTAAATATGACCTAGATTTTTTTCTTTGGCAGAACAAACCAACAGAAGAACATGGTTAGCTCTACTATCTATTTTACGAATATAAAGAGATATTACTATTGCCTTGGCAATCAATACCCGACCATTTGTATAGAAGGCCAAGTTAGATGCTTACACTATTTGCTACAAGTACACAATTATAAATATTAAATTTACTTGCTACTTGCTTTTTCCCATATCATACTACAAATACACGAACTTATGGTAAAAAATGAAACCTCTTAAATATTGCAAAAAAAAAATTGTCATTTTTTAGTATAAGAAATGACAGGAAATAAATAAACCGGAAATTGCATTTGAATTTATGATTCTATCGCGTTTTTTGTGATGCTGTGAATTGGAAGGAATTAAAAAACAAGTATTAGAAATATAATTGGAATAGTTACAAGCTCATGTTCACAAAAAAAATATTTCCAACGAAAATTTTTCTATCGAAAAATATTTCTAACAAAAATTTTTCTATAGAAAAATATTTCTATCAAAAATTTTTCTATAGAAAAATATTTCTATCAAAAATTTTTCTATAGAAAAATATTTCTATCAAAAATTTTTCTATAGAAAAATATTTCTATCAAAAATTTTTCTATAGAAAAATATTTCTATCAAAAATTTTTCTATAGAAAAATATTTCTATCAAAAATTTTTCTATAGAAAAATATTTCTATCAAAAATTTTTCTATAGAAAAATATTTCTATAAAAAATTTTTCTATAGAAAAATATTTCTATTAAAAATTTTTCTATACAAAAATATTTCTATCAAAAATTTTTCTATTAAAAAATATTTCTATCAAAAATTTTTCTATAGAAAAATATTTCTATCAAAAATTTTTCTATAGAAAAATATTTCTATCAAAAATTTTTCTATAGAAAAATATTTCTATCAAAAATTTTTCTATAGAAAAATATTTCTATCAAAAATTTTTCTATAGAAAAATATTTCTATCAAAAATTTTTCTATAGAAAAATATTTCTAACAAAAATTTTTCTATAGAAAAATATTTCTATTAAAAATTTTTCTATAGAAAAATATTTCTATCAAAAATTTTTCTATTAAAAAATATTTCTATCAAAAATTTTTCTATAGAAAAATATTTCTATCAAAAATTTTTCTATAGAAAAATATTTCTATCAAAAATTTTTCTATAGAAAAATATTTCTAACGAAAATTTTTCTATAGAAAAATATTTCTAACGAAAATTTTTCTATAGAAAAATATTTCTAACGAAAATTTTTCTATAGAAAAATATTTCTAACGAAAATTTTTCTATAGAAAAATATTTCTAACGAAAATTTTTCTATAGAAAAATATTTCTAACGAAAATTTTTCTATAGAAAAATATTTCTAACGAAAATTTTTCTATAGAAAAATATTTCTAACGAAAATTTTTCTATAGAAAAATATTTCTAACGAAAATTTTTCTATAGAAAAATATTTCTAACGAAAATTTTTCTATAGAAAAATATTTCTAACGAAAATTTTTCTATAGAAAAATATTTCTAACGAAAATTTTTCTATAGAAAAATATTTCTAACGAAAATTTTTCTATAGAAAAATATTTCTAACGAAAATTTTTCTATAGAAAAATATTTCTAACGAAAATTTTTCTATAGAAAAATATTTCTAACGAAAATTTTTCTATAGAAAAATATTTCTAACGAAAATTTTTCTATAGAAAAATATTTCTAACGAAAATTTTTCTATAGAAAAATATTTCTAACGAAAATTTTTCTATAGAAAAATATTTCTAACGAAAATTTTTCTATAGAAAAATATTTCTAACGAAAATTTTTCTATACAAAAATATTTCTAACGAAAATTTTTCTATACAAAAATATTTCTAACGAAAATTTTTCTATAGAAAAATATTTCTAACGAAAATTTTTCTATAGAAAAATATTTCTAACGAAAATTTTTCTATACAAAAATATTTCTAACGAAAATTTTTCTATAGAAAAATATTTCTAACGAAAATTTTTCTATAGAAAAATATTTCTAACGTAAATTTTTCTATAGAAAAATATTTCTAACGAAAATTTTTCTATAGAAAAATATTTCTAACGAAAATTTTTCTATAGAAAAATATTTCTAACGAAAATTTTTCTATAGAAAAATATTTCTAACTAAAATTTTTCTATAGAAAAATATTTCTAACGAAAATTTTTCTATAGAAAAATATTTCTAACGAAAATTTTTCTATAGAAAAATATTTCTAACGAAAATTTTTCTATAGAAAAATATTTCTAACGAAAATTTTTCTATAGAAAAATATTTCTAACGAAAATTTTTCTATAGAAAAATATTTCTAACGAAAATTTTTCTATAGAAAAATATTTCTAACGAAAATTTTTCTATAGAAAAATATTTCTAACGAAAATTTTTCTATAGAAAAATATTTCTAACGAAAATTTTTCTATAGAAAAATATTTCTAACGAAAATTTTTCTATAGAAAAATATTTCTAACGAAAATTTTTCTATAGAAAAATATTTCTAACGAAAATTTTTCTATAGAAAAATATTTCTAACGAAAATTTTTCTATAGAAAAATATTTCTAACGAAAATTTTTCTATAGAAAAATATTTCTAACGAAAATTTTTCTATAGAAAAATATTTCTAACGAAAATTTTTCTATAGAAAAATATTTCTAACGAAAATTTTTCTATAGAAAAATATTTCTAACGAAAATTTTTCTATAGAAAAATATTTCTAACGAAAATTTTTCTATAGAAAAATATTTCTAACGAAAATTTTTCTATAGAAAAATATTTCTAACGAAAATTTTTCTATAGAAAAATATTTCTAACGAAAATTTTTCTATAGAAAAATATTTCTAACGAAAATTTTTCTATAGAAAAATATTTCTAACGAAAATTTTTCTATAGAAAAATATTTCTATCAACAATTTTTCTATAGAAAAATATTTCTATCAAAAATTTTTCTATAGAAAAATATTTCTATCAAAAATTTTTCTATAGAAAAATATTTCTAACGAAAATTTTTCTATAGAAAAATATTTCTAACGAAAATTTTTCTATAGAAAAATATTTCTAACGAAAATTTTTCTATAGAAAAATATTTCTAACGAAAATTTTTCTATAGACAAATATTTCTAACGAAAATTTTTCTATAGAAAAATATTTCTAACGAAAATTTTTCTATAGAAAAATATTTCTAACGAAAATTTTTCTATAGAAAAATATTTCTAACGAAAATTTTTCTATAGAAAAATATTTCTAACGAAAATTTTTCTATAGAAAAATATTTCTAACGAAAATTTTTCTATAGAAAAATATTTCTAACGAAAATTTTTCTATAGAAAAATATTTCTAACGAAAATTTTTCTATAGAAAAATATTTCTAACGAAAATTTTTCTATAGAAAAATATTTCTAACGAAAATTTTTCTATAGAAAAATATTTCTAACGAAAATTTTTCTATAGAAAAATATTTCTAACGAAAATTTTTCTATAGAAAAATATTTCTAACGAAAATTTTTCTATAGAAAAATATTTCTAACGAAAATTTTTCTATAGAAAAATATTTCTAACGAAAATTTTTCTATAGAAAAATATTTCTAACGAAAATTTTTCTATAGAAAAATATTTCTAACGAAAATTTTTCTATAGAAAAATATTTCTAACGAAAATTTTTCTATAGAAAAATATTTCTAACGAAAATTTTTCTATAGAAAAATATTTCTAACGAAAATTTTTCTATAGAAAAATATTTCTAACGAAAATTTTTCTATAGAAAAATATTTCTAACGAAAATTTTTCTATAGAAAAATATTTCTAACGAAAATTTTGCTATAGAAAAATATTTCTAACGAAAATTTTTCTATAGAAAAATATTTCTAACGAAAATTTTTCTATAGAAAAATATTTCTAACGAAAATTTTGCTATAGAAAAATATTTCTAACGAAAATTTTTCTATAGAAAAATATTTCTAACGAAAATTTTTCTATAGAAAAATATTTCTAACGAAAATTTTTCTATAGAAAAATATTTCTAACGAAAATTTTTCTATAGAAAAATATTTCTAACGAAAATTTTTCTATAGAAAAATATTTCTAACGAAAATTTTTCTATAGAAAAATATTTCTAACGAAAATTTTTCTATAGAAAAATACTTCTAACCAAAATTTTTTTATAGAAAAATATTTCTATCGAAAATTCTTCTATCGAAAATTCTTCTATAGAAAAATATTTCTATCGAAAATTTTTCTATAGAAAAATATTTTTATCGAAAATTTTTCTATAGAAAAATTTTTCTATAGAAAAATATTTCTATTGAAATTTTTTCTATAGAAAAAAATTCTATTGAAAATTTTTTTTATAGAAATATATCTCTATTGAAAATTCTTCTATAGAAAAATATTTGTATTGAAAATTTTTCTATAGAAAAATATTTCTATTGAAAATTTTTCTATAGAAAAATATTTCTAGTGAAAATTTTTCTATAGAAAAATATTTCTAGTGAAAATTTTTCTATAGAAAAATATTTCTATTGAAAATTTTTCTATAGAAAAATATTTCTATCAAAAATTTTTCTATAGAAAAATATTTCTATTGAAAATTTTTCTATAGAGAAATATTTCTATTGAAAATTTTTCTGTAGAGAAATATTTCTATTGAAAATTTTTCTATAGAAAAATATTTCTATTGAAAATTTTTCCCTAGAAAAATATTTGTATTGAAAATTTTTCTATAGAAAAATATTTGTATTGAAAATTTTTCTATAGAAAAATATTTCTATTGAAAATTTTTCTATAGAGAAATATTTCTATTGAAAATTTTTTTGTAGAGAAATATTTCTATTGAAAATTTTTCTATAGAAAAATATTTCTATTGAAAATTTTTCTATAGAAAAATATTTCTATTGAAAATTTTTCTATAGAAAAATGTTTGTATTGAAAATTTTTCTATAGAAAAATATTTGTATTGAAAATTTTTCTATAGAAAAATATTTGTAGTGAAATTTTTTCTATAGAAAAATATTTGTATTGAAAATTTTTCTATAGAAAAATATTTGTATTGAAAATTTTTCTAAAGAATAATATTTGTATTGAATATTTTTCTATAGAAAAATATTTCTATTGAAAATTTTTCTATAGAAAAATATTTCTATTGAAAATTTTTCTATAGAGAAATATTTCTATTGAAAATTTTTCTGTAGAGAAATATTTCTATTGAAAATTTTTCTATAGAGAAATATTTCTATTGAAAATTTTTCTATATAAAAATATTTCAATCGAAATTTGTTTCTATTCTATTTACGACTTTGCTAACAATTTTCATGAGTTTCATTAATGATGGTGATATTTACGAAAATTACAAAAAGTCTTCGGCTTCTGGTGGTATGGGCCGCCTACGCCTGCTTATAAGTATGTTTTTTATTTATCACTTTATTTTCACAAATTTATATTTTACTGTTAGGGTGTTTTACTATTTAAAATAATTAAAAATATTCAAATATAAAAATTTCAAAAGTTTTTTTCACAAAGTTTGTGAGACCACCCTCCGATATGCAGATACAAAAATTCTATTTTGAATAGCATATCAATAGGATGAGAATGTGTTGATTAATTTATGGCTGCATCAAATCAATCTCAATTTTCAATAGAATCATCTACAAATGAACTTTCGTTCGTTCTTTCATCTTCATTCGTTAGAGTATAAAACATGCAAAATAAATGTCAGGTATTGATAATTTTTTTATTATCTCCGATACTAAAAAAAAACATCAAATGTGTGAGAAACGTTATGTAAATTGTATCTAAAGTTTAAATACTTATATTTCATTCCAGCTATACAGGATGAAATATTTGAGCTTTTATAATCGAGTCAATGTGAAAGATTTATGGTAGTGTTAAAGATTTATGGGTTTTTATAGAGCAGAAAGATTCATTTCGCTTCATAAAATTTGTCATTTAAAAGAATTTGTTTGAGAATGTGAGTGTTGAATTTTGTGTGTTGACAAAAAATTTTAATATACCTAGAGATTAAATTTTAAATGTTTTTAATTCATTTGATTGATTAGGGTAAAATTGTTTAGAGATATTATCTTAGGCACACTTTACTACAACATAGCCGATATAGTTATGAATTAGAATTTACTATAGGAAAAGATGTAAACTAAAAAATAAACTAAGACATGATTAAGACATAGAATCAGAAATAGACAAAGACATAGACTAGGACTAGAACAACTAAAAGCTATGCGATGCTCCACCTAGTGTAATTTCTGAACATTTTAATCACCTGCAAACTCTGCCCAAAGAGAAGCACAGCTCCATTAAATGACTGTATACTACTAAAACAGTGGTTCTCAAAAGCTATTGCTTCTCTGACCCCTTGGGAAATTTATGTAAAGAAATATCCTAGCACACACTACATGGAAAACATACCTTTATGTACATTGGAAGACATTAATCTCTCCATTAAATATTTTCAAAATATTCCCAAATTAGCTGCTCAACATGCTGCAGTAACCCCGGGTAACATGCTACATTACCCCCCAGACAACATGTTGTTATTCTATGGGTCATTCTAAGAAACTTTGCCAAAGAAACTATCGGTGTAAAACGAATTTTGACCCTCCGGAATTTGCACCGAAGTTTTGGAGCTGCATCCGATTCTATTTTTAGACTCCCTTACGTTTTAACGCCGGCTCCGAACGGCAAATGCATTACTTAGAGAGGTCTGGCCGGGGATCGAACTCGGGACCTCTGCTATGCTTCGCTGATGGCCAACCTGCTATACCACGGCGGTTCAAAATACTCTTACGTTTTTCCTTTGAAAATGTGGAGGGAATTATTTTTTGTAAACAACCGAAAACAAAATTAAAACACATTATGTCGTTTTACAAAGTTATATTTTTATTTACTTTAGAGTAAATCACTTAAACACACTTCACAAAATTGCTTTACATATTTTCTTAGTCTCACTGTTCTTTTATACGCGTTTTAATTAAAACTCTGCCACGATATCAGTGCGTCAGCCTTTTAGAAGTAGAGAAGAGAGTTTCTAGCATATTCTGCAGATGTAAACAAAGATTTGCTGTCGTCGATTACACCCAGTGTTGCCAAGTGTGCAGATTTATCTATTTTTTGTAGATTTTTAAGGTAAAAAATAGTTGAAAACAGGTTTTTACCCAAGAAAACAGTTTTTTTTTAATTCTATAATTTGTTAATTTGTTTTAACATTTTCTTTAATTTTATTTTGAAGATGAAGATTTTTTATATGGAAAACAGATTTTTATCGGAATTGTCAGTTTTTGCAAAGCAAATACTGCAACACTGATTACACTAACAGTGCGGCTTACGAATATTCATGCATGTTCTAATACATTCCCATATGATCAAGAACACACTTACCCATACGTTGTGCAAATGTATTATCTTAAGTTAACATCAACATAGAGAGAGTGTAGATAAAGAGAAAAATGTAGATCTATTCATTCTAGAAAACTAGGGAAAGAATTATAAGTAGTGAAATTTGCACAATGGGGCGGATAACTTAAAAATTAGTAACAATACATTATACATTATTTCCCCAAAATGCAAGAGTAGAATTTTAAATGCAAAACTAAGGAAAGAGACTATTAGTTTCCGTTTATTAATAGGGACCGTCCCACAGTGCTACCATTCCATACAATCAATGGAAAAGCAGTTGTCTAAGATTAATGAAATTTGGTATGGGACTTGATAAGGATGATCATATTCGAAATTTTTACAAAATTGATCGAAGGACCTCATATTTCTTAATATTGAAAAATAAATGAAATTCGCAAAACTAAAAATTTCTCCTATATGAGTTACTTTAGACAAAATTTGGTGCATGATTTAATAAAAATTTGGTTAAGTTGTTTGCAAAATTTCAACAAAATCGGTCTAAGGATACGACTAAAATCCTTAAATCTGACAGAATCAACAAAAATCTCAAAATGAAAAATATATCTGAAAGCAGTTGTCGTATATAAACAAGTAAGAAAAGCTATAGTCGGTCAAGCCCGACTATATAATACCCTTCACTACTAAGGTCAAATATGGACCAACAATTAAACAAGTTTTCCTATTTATTATTATTTTTTCAAAATTTCGAGATTTATATCATTTCCGGCTAAGGGCCTGATATGGGAGCTAGGGTCAATTGTGGACCGATTGTAACCAAATTTTGTTTATTGGTTTATATTTACAAAATATTTATCTGTGTAAAATTTAAGTAATCAAATGCATTTATCTTTAGAGTTATTAACGTTTTTGTGCTTTAATGTGTATATAAACGTCTTTTGAGAATGTGTCTTGTATGGGAGGTATTTTCAAATATGGGCCGATTTCTACAAAATTAGGAACACTGATTAAGGTTATGATAAGCAATACTTGTGCTGAATATTATTAAAATACAACTAAATTTGCGGCTGTAAAGGACCATAAACTCTATTCCGGGAAGGCATCCCTATGGGAGGTACCCGAAATAGTAAACCGATTTCGCCCAAAAAGTATAGGAATCGTCCTTGGATCAAAATTTGAATCTGTTCAAATTTCATCAAATTATCTTTAAAGTTACGACCTGTAGAGTGATAACAAGCTTACAAGGATAACCGGCCAGCCAGCCAGCCAGCCGGACGGACATCGTTAAAACAACTCAGGGAGTGATTCTAAGTCGATTGGTATACTAAAAGGTATGTCTCCGACCAATATTTCTATGCGTTACAAACATCAGCACAAACCCAATATACCCTTTCCACCTATGGTGGTGAAGGGTATAATGAAATTTGGTGTGTAATGTGATGCCAAATAGATATACTTGTGCGCAAAATCTTAACAAAATCGGTCATAGGGCACGCCTACTGCAAACATCTTTATTAGTATTAAAAAATAAATAGAATTCAGAATGTATGTATCCGAATAAGTCCCTTGGTACAACCCAAAGTGAGAACGTAGAACATGTCATGTTTTGGTGCTCAAGATTGAAAAGGGCAGGTTTAATGCTGACATGGCAGAGAAGATATAACTTATCATCTCTTCTACTTCCTTACTGGTCATGGAGGTTATAGGAATTACTTCTCAAAGTTCTCTCGTTACCCGAAGAAGGAAAGAGCCGTTTTGCGGTAAGAATCCGACATAACCCAAGACATTACCTACTGGTACTTGGATATCTGTTGTAAAATTTTCACCTACCTATACAAAAATATACTTTTACTAAGGCTAACTTTGACTATAACATAGACTTAGACATAGAATAAGATAACATAGACTAAGACGTCTAATAAGAATAAATAAACCGTCCCACAACGAAAATGGACTTGCAGCTTTCAAAATTATTCCAAAATCAAATTTCTCCCAAAAACTTTTTAATAATTAAACATTTACTGCACTTACACTGCTATTAAGCCAGTTTAAGCAAAATTTTAAAAATTATACTTTCCTTCTTCGTGACAGTAATTAATAGTAAAGTAGTTTCTTTAATTTTCCTCTCGACTAAATACTTCCTTAAGATTTTAATCAACCTCTTATTCGCATTTGAAATATCGTAATAAAATCTGCATATTTAAAGCCAAAAAAAAAACACTCATAAAATGTAATTATACTTTTAGTTTCAAATTAACTTTGATTCATGCATCAAACACTTTTACTTTCGGTTTTAGTAGAAACCTCCATTTTTGATAAGATCCACCCTTTTTCTCTGACTATTTCAACCACATAGTAAATATGTAATTGCTGTGGAACCAAGTAAAACCCAATGGAGGAAAACTGTTTTATGGTTGATTCCATTTTTCATTGTTTCAAGGAAATATCAAAACAGTAAAGAAAGAAAAATCTTCCAAAATTCAAAAAGTAACTGAAAAAAACTGCATAAATGTTTCATAAAAATAATTGAGGCATAAATAAACGAAAGGTAAAAAAATTGTACAATATACTCGCATAGCTGGGGGAGAAATGAGCCTTTTAATTAAATAAAAGTGTTTCTAATTTGTCGTTTATAATGTTTTTTTCTCTTTAATTTATAAAAGAGGGATTTATTCTTGAATTACTCGGACGTAAAGGTATACTACACTACATGCTACACAACCCCCCAGATAACAGGCATTACTACCTCCGCAACATGCAACACAACATGGTACATTATACTTAATTACACCAAAATGCAAGAGAAGAATTTTAAATGCAAAACTAAGGAAAGAGACTAGTAATATGCTCATCAAAAAACTACACTAAGGTCTTAGAGAATACTAGATCCGTAAATGTATAGAAGTGTTGTGAAAAAACCTTTGTTAACATTATTATCCATTTCATCAAATTTTAAGTAGGGCCTTAAAATACTTATGAGAACAAGAAAATATGTTACTTTTACGTTGGCTCGGTAACTAACAAATGTAACTTACGTTTACGTCTACACTTCGTTTTCGTTAGAGTAACGTGCTTGAGGTCTTGTGTCTAATAGTGCTAATGATGAAACGAAAATTAGTTTTTGGAAGTTGGTGTTTTGGAGCTCTGGGTATGGCTGAGGGATAATATGATGCATTTGTTGTAATGAATGTATTAATACAAGTCTTTGTGTTGCACTACATAGTAATTTTAGTTGCAGTTGCATGAATCAAAATTGAAACTAACAAAGAAAACTATTAATCCGGGGGATGAATTTAAAAGGATCTTAGAGTTAATAAACTAGATATAAATAGCCTAAACATAGGCTTTAACTCAGATCCAAACTAAGAAATATGCTATAACAAATAGATCGGTACATGAAATAAAATCTATACTTAGACATTGAGTAAAACAAAGACTAAGAATTTGGGACACTCTTTAGAGGTGCACATAGTGGGAACAGTTTCTAACAGTCCTATCGTCAACTTTTCTATAGAAATATCTTACTATCGTCAACTTTTCTATAGAAATATCTTCCTATCGTCAACTTTTCTATAGAAATATCTTCCTATCGTCAACTTTTCTATAGAAATATCTTCCTATCGTCAACTTTTCTATAGAAATATCTTCCTATGGTCAACTTTTCTATAGAAATATCTTCCTATGGTCAACTTTTCTATAGAAATATCTATCTATCGTCAACTTTTCTATAGAAATGTCTTCATGTCGTCAACTTTTTTATAGAAATGTCTTCCTATCGTCAACTGTTCTATAGAAATGTCTTCCTATCGTCAACTTTTCTATAGAAATGTCTTCCTATCGTCAACTTTTCTATAGAAATGTTCCTATCGTCAACTTTTCTATAGAAATGTCTTCCTGTCGTCAACTTTTCTATAGAAATGTCTTCCTGTCGTCAACTTTTCTATAGAAATGTCTTCCTATCGTCAACTTTTCTATAGAAATATCTTCCTATCGTCAACTTTTCTATAGAAATATCTTCCTATCGTCAACTTTTCTATAGAAATATATTCCTATCGTCAACTTTTCTATAGAAAAGTCTTCATGTCGTCAACTTTTCTATAGAAATGTCTTCCTGTCGTCAACTTTTCTATAGAAATGTCTTCCTGTCGTCAACTTTTCTATAGAAATGTCTTCCTGTCGTCAACTTTTCTATAGAAATGTCTTCCTGTCGTCAACTTTTCTATAGAAATGTCTTCCTGTCGTCAACTTTTCTATAGAAATGTCTTCCTGTCGTCAACTTTTCTATAGAAATGTCTTCCTGTCGTCAACTTTTCTATAGAAATGTCTTCCTGTCGTCAACTTTTCTATAGAAATGTCTTCCTGTCGTCAACTTTTCTATAGAAATGTCTTCCTGTCGTCAACTTTTCTATAGAAATGTCTTCCTGTCGTCAACTTTTCTATAGAAATGTCTTCCTGTCGTCAACTTTTCTATAGAAATGTCTTCCTGTCGTCAACTTTTCTATAGAAATGTCTTCCTGTCGTCAACTTTTCTATAGAAATGTCTTCCTGTCGTCAACTTTTCTATAGAAATGTCTTCCTGTCGTCAACTTTTCTATAGAAATGTCTTCCTGTCGTCAACTTTTCTATAGAAATGTCTTCCTGTCGTCAACTTTTCTATAGAAATGTCTTCCTGTCGTCAACTTTTCTATAGAAATGTCTTCCTGTCGTCAACTTTTCTATAGAAATGTCTTCCTGTCGTCAACTTTTCTATAGAAATGTCTTCCTGTCGTCAACTTTTCTATAGAAATGTCTTCCTGTCGTCAACTTTTCTATAGAAATGTCTTCCTGTCGTCAACTTTTCTATAGAAATGTCTTCCTGTCGTCAACTTTTCTATAGAAATGTCTTCCTGTCTTCAACTTTTCTATAGAAATGTCTTCCTGTCGTCAACTTTTCTATAGAAATGTCTTCCTGTCGTCATCTTTTCTATAGAAATATCTTCCTGTCGTCAACTTTTCTATAGAAATGTCTTCCTGTCGTCAACTTTTCTATAGAAATGTCTTCATGTCGTCAACTTTTCTATAGAAATGTCTTCCTATCGTCAACTTTTCTATAGAAATGTCTTCCTATCGTCAACTTTTCTATTGAAATATCTTCCTATCGTCAACTTTTCTATAGAAATGTCTTCCTATCGTCAACTTTTCTATATAAATGTCTTTCTATCGTCAACTTTTCTATAGAAATGTCTTCCTGTCGTCAACTTTTCTATAGAAATGTCTTCCTGTCGTCAACTTTTCTATAGAAATGTCTTCCTGTCGTCAACTTTTCTATAGAAATGTCTTCCTATCGTCAACTTTTCTATAGAAATATCTTCCTATCGTCAACTTTTCTATAGAAATATCTTCCTATCGTCAACTTTTCTATAGAAATGTCTTTCTATCGTCAACTTTTCTATAGAAATGTCTTTCTATCGTCAACTTTTCTATATAAATGTCTTCCTATCGTCAACTTTTCTATATAAATGTCTTCCTATCGTCAACTTTTCTATATAAATGTCTTCCTATCGTCAACTTTTCTATAGAAATGTCTTCCTATCGTCAACTTTTGTATAGAAATGTCTTCCTATCGTCAACTTTTCTATAGAAATGTCTTCCTGTCGTCAACTTTTCTATAGAAATGTCTTCCTGTCGTCAACTTTTCTTTAGAAATGTCTTCCTGTCGTCAACTTTTCTATAGAAATGTCTTCCTGTCGTCAACTTTTCTATAGAAATGTCTTCCTGTCGTCAACTTTTCTATAGAAATGTCTTCCTGTCGTCAACTTTTCTATAGAAATGTCTTCCTGTCGTCAACTTTTCTATAGAAATGTCTTCCTGTCGTCAACTTTTCTATAGAAATGTCTTCCTGTCGTCAACTTTTTTATAGAAATGTCTTCCTGTCGTCAACTTTTCTATAGAAATGTCTTCCTGTCGTCAACTTTTCTGTAGAAATGTCTTCCTGTCGTCAACTTTTCTATAGAAATGTCTTCCTGTCGTCAACTTTTCTATAGAAATGTCTTCCTGTCGTCAACTTTTCTATAGAAATGTCTTCCTGTCGTCAACTTTTCTATAGAAATGTCTTCCTGTCGTCAACTTTTCTATAGAAATGTCTTCCTGTCGTCAACTTTTCTATAGAAATGTCTTCCTGTCGTCAACTTTTCTATAGAAATGTCTTCCTGTCGTCAACTTTTCTATAGAAATGTCTTCCTGTCGTCAACTTTTCTATAGAAATGTCTTCCTGTCGTCAACTTTTCTATAGAAATGTCTTCCTGTCGTCAAGTTTTCTATAGAAATGTCTTCCTGTCGTCAACTTTTCTATAGAAATGTCTTTCTGTCGTCAACTTTTCTATAGAAATGTCTTCCTGTCGTCAACTTTTCTATAGAAATGTCTTCCTATCGTCACTTTTCTATAGAAGTGTCTTCCTATCGTCAACTTTTCTATAGAAATGTTTTCCTATCGTTAACTTTTCTATAGAAATGTCTACCTATCGTCAACTTTTCTACAGAAACGTCTTTCTATTGTCTGCCCACGTTTCCAAGATATATTTCAAATATACACAAATGACTACATTTGTCTAGTAAGGGATTGGAATTAGACAAAGTTGGCTTAGACCTCGCAGAATATAAAACTGAAGCTATTTTATTAATCACGGGTGGAGATAAAATGCCTAACAGTTTCATTTAGACACTGGTTAAATAATTCATTCAAAGGAAATATTTAAGTTAACTTATCAATCTCAACACGTACCAGTTGTGGCACATGGACGACTATAAGAAGTGATGATTGTTGATTGCATTCATTCGCCATAGCTGGGTCTGCATCGCCAGAGAGTGTGAGTTTGAATAGACTTTGTAACATACATTTAACGCCCGGAGTCATTTTGATTATGTTGTTTTATAAAATGTATGAATAACTTGTCTGTCAGTCTTGATGGTACGAGTAATAGAAAGAATAGGAGAACGATGTTTTGGAAACTTTTATTATATTTATAGAGGATTATGTCTACTTTTATATGTACATATATATTTTTATGTTATTGTTGCAATTTCGTTTTTTAGCTGCACTGCGCTTAAAGTTATTTTGTTATATACATATTTTCATTTGAATTTAATTTAAAATTCATGTTCATATGTATTACATCAGAGAATATTGCAACATTGTTTCTTCATTTCATTTTACTTTCAACAATTTAGAAAATTTCCTTAATTGCTTCCGTTTTTTTTTTAATTTTATGTTATTTCATTTTCTAAACAAATAATAAAGTTGTTAAGAGTATTTAGATTAAGGCAATATATTTTTGTTAGCCCTGGAGGAGTTGGTGAATATCTTTGGCAATAGCTTCATATTGATATTATAGTAGAATGTATTTTCAAAATACACAAGTGGTTATTAAAATGGATTAAATTAGATTTAATGCGAAACAAAACCGTAACATACTTTAGGGCTTGAACAAAATCATATTATGAAATTAGCTGTAAGTCGGTTTATATATTAATTAGGGTGGGTCAAATTAATTCTATTTAGATTTATTTCAAAGTGTGAAATTAAAATTCTATTAAGACTTTTAGAAACATTTAGGACTTAATAAAAGCCATCTAAGTTAAAGTAGAAAAAAACTTAAGGTAAAATTTTAATGCAAAAATCACAAATGCATTTATTGAATTATTTTCAGAGTAAATAATTATAATTTTAGACCACCTAAAACATAAAATTAAAGTTTCAGGAGTAACGAACATTATTATTATTCCATTGAATAGCTTATGTAACGAATATTGATCAAATTTTATCGCGTACAAAATTTGCTTAATATTCGCTCTAATAAAAAGTTAAAGAAAATTTACATATGGTCAAATCCGAAAAACATTAAATTAAGGAAAAAATTTTAAAACTGTCAAAATCGCATATTTGTGTTTATGGAATAATTTTATAACTTTAGAATATATAATGGATGCAATGGCAGGTCTTTATTTGCACCAATCTCGAATTTTTATAACTTTTAGAAAATAATAGGTTTTTTTCAGTCATAAAAATCTATCTATCTACTACTATCTAACTATCAAGTTTCAATAGAGGCTAATAGTCTGCTTATAGTATGCTTTACATTAGGCTAAAAATATGTAGATCTTTATATAGCATTTTACAGAATAATATGTATAGGAAAGAGTGTAGCGTCCGTCACAGTATATATTTTTTTACAAAATGATATTTATTAAATTTTTTACTTGCTTTTGACCAATTCAAACCAAAATTTCGTGCAGTGATTTTTTTATTGTAAAATATATCAAAATTTAAATATACCAAAATCTACATTCCGGTAAGCCAGACCCATGGTATCATGGTTCAGTATCATAGCACGACTACAAAAAAATGTCTGTACTGACTTCGATAACAAGATTACTTGGAAAAACTTTTCTGGCAGACGAACGGGTTGACATGATTAAATCGAATGAATAAATTATTATGATTAGATCAGTATACTGATCAGATCAGTGTAGAGTATAAAAACTTTGCGGTACAACGAATTTTTCTGTATAACGAATGAGCCTGATATTATACCTTTCGCTATACCAGGATTTGCCTGTGTATGGTTTCTAAGAAGGTCAGTGTATCGGTGTGTTGCTATAGAGCTTGTATGGATGAAAAATGCTCTATCCACTTATCTCGGCGATGATTGCCGCCGATTAAACATTCATTCATCAATTTGATTACTGATTGCTTATCAAATGGACTTTGCGATGTTGTCAACCAAATGTAGTATAGTCTTACTAACTCTAACACTATTATCATTTGAGAAGCACAAAATAATTGTTTGAAGTCGCATGAAAAAAAATCGCACAAAAACAGGTTCCAGTGTTTTTAATGTAAAAATCATTTCGTTCCATTTAACTAATTGTATACAACAATCGTTCAAAGTAGAGTTCATTAAAAGATCTATTAAAAGATATATTATTCGAGCGCTTAAATACGACATCTGCTCGATCATAACAACAGACTTTGGCTCGACAAAAAAAAATATGGTATATTCCGCTATATCGATATACGTATTGTCACTTGGTTATCACCAAATCAATTAACTAAAATTCAAATTGATCATCTTGTGATTGATTAGAGGATTTATTTCAGTGTATAATTACTTAGCAGCAAAAGTTCGGACCCGTATAATTTAGCGAGAATCGTAAAGTTTGACAAATTTCGGAAGCTGTATCTTTAAAAGCTAATCCTCTAAAGTAAACCAATTGCTTTAAGAAAGCACTTTTGTCTCAATGGTTTCCATGGCAAGGCATACTCCATTCTATAGAAAATGTCTCTACCAAAAACAAAATATGTCTAGGAGTGCCAATGAGGCGAAAAATGCGGTATGCGAGGCAACCATTCATTCAGTAGCAACACATGAAGCTAAGGAGATAAATAGATACACATCATCTGTGGGTGATAAAGGGTATGTTGGATACCAAGCAACGGTTCTAATTGTTCTTAACTTGGTAGATTCAGATTTATCTTGGTTATTCTTCATCTCAACTGTAGCCACTGACCTACTGTAGTAAGCTAGCATGTCCCGCAAGTTCTTCCTCCTTCTTCTTCTTCTGTTATCCTTGACTCCCAGTGGAGCATAGGGCCTCTCCCTTAAGAACGATAAAAAATGTGGGTTTGGACGTCGGGCTAAATGCAAGAAATAACATATGGTACTTTATTATTTTAACGATATTGACATTATGGCACGTCATTATGAGCAACTATCAGTTTTGAAAAAGTCGAAAAGAATCTTCCAAAGCAAGTCCGATAGTAATCGATTTAGATGGTATCAATACATAAAACTTCCAAAAGACTTGCGATTGGCCCGATTTGTATCGGTTTTTTTAACATTGTTGCTACAAAAGTACAGCTACAGGGACAGCAGACGACGCCATATTTCTAGCTGCTCTTTTGACATTTCTCTTTAGTACGAGGCGAAATTCTTAAAATTTACTACCGAAATTCGGAGTCAGTGGCCTCAACGTTAAGAGCAAAATCATCTTCAGCGATGAGGCTTATTTCTGGCTGAATGGCTTCGTCAATAAACATAATATGCGTTATTGGTCAGGCAGCAATCTACACGTACTAAGATTACGCTTTGGTGCGGTTTATGGGTCGGCGGCGTCATTGGGCCGTACTTCTTCTGTGATAATCAAGACCAGCATCTTACTGTGAATGGTAATCGCTATCGTTCAATGATAACCGAATATTTTTGGCCCCAGTTGGATGATATGAACTTAGAGGATATATGGTTCTAACAGAACGGCGCCACAAGCCACACAGCGAATGTCACAAAAAAACCAAGTTTGGAAAACCTGTTATCTCACGAAATGGTCCAGTCGATTGACCGCCTCGGTCGTGTAATTTGACAGCGTTAGACTATTTCTTGTGGGCATACGTCAAGTCTACGGTCTATGCCAATAAGACAGCGACGATTGATGAACTTCGTACGAATATCGAACCAATTTATGCTTGAAAACTATCGAAAATTGGGTTCAGTGTCAGGACTTCTGCAAGCGTGCCCGTGGTGGCCATGCAAAAGAAATCGAATTCAATCAAGTTTCAAAGCATCAAACGTGCTTTTACAGTACTTTCGCAAGTAAAATTTTAAATTCTTTGAAAATTCGGTGTAGTGCTGTATGAGGTTCCATAATGAACATAGTAGTAGTAAGAAGGTTTAAATGTTTGGTAATCTGGCTAGTGAAATAAACGTTCTGTAATACCCATTCAAATTAAGTAAAAATGTTAGTTTACCATATGACGCAAAGTAGCAAAAGGGTTAATTGAATATCCTTTGTGTTTTCAGCACCCACTGTGTAATTGCTTTGTTAACAAACTTTCCTAGAAATCAAGATTTTGTTTCATTATTACAACATTATTTTAATTTTTATGATAAGAATGATTAATTACTTTCATTTTCTTTTTTTTTAGACAGAAAAAATAATTGCGTGCTTGCAAGGATTTTTAGATAATTGTGTAAAGGATATAATATTTAAAGGATATAGTATACATTAGTGGGCAAAGATAATATTTATGAGTCTGTTAACTTGGAATTCGTAAATATAAATCATTTAAAATTTATGTTATAGCAAATTTGGGATTTAGTTTTTGCGTTTCTTCTTCCCAAATAATAAATATAATTAAAAATTGTGGTTTTTTGCAACAATTTGTTAAAATTCCTTAAGGCTTCATTAAATAGAAAAAACTAATTAAAATTGTTATGAACTCATCATTTTAAATACTTATCTTTAAGTAATGAAAACATTAAGATATAAGAATGGATACAAATTAAGTTAAAATTTAGATGAGTTCAACAAATTTGAAAATAATTTTCTAGGAAAATATAATAAAAATAAATGACTTCCTCAATTCTGATAAAAAGGTTAAGGTTAATATTGAGATATAACAAATTTGAAGTCTGAGAGGCATCATTTCAAAAATCAATAGACATTATGAATATGTAACATCATTGGAAACTTGGCAAATTTCCATGAATCAACCTGCTCTATGTGTAAAATACTCAAAACTTAACCTTTACAAACTCTTAATAACCTTTCAATATATTTTCATTCGATTTTACTTATAGTATAAGCCAATATTTTACAAACATTTAAAATTCACTTATTCGCTGTATCTGGTAAAAGCGAGAATTTTTATGTCAATTTGTTAAACAAATTGAACGAAAAGTTCAATTCAATTTAATGAGTCACCCCATTCATTCATTTCATTCACTCAACCGCATATTCGTATTAAGTCATCAGTCAGTTTGAGAGACTGAATTTAAAACGAAAGGAAACAAACAAAATGTCAATGAATGTGACAATGACAGTGACACTTGTGAGTATTACAAGGAAATAAAATTCATCTTTTTTTATGATAGTACACATCATCATCACGATGACGATCTGGGGGTAATTGATGGTTTAAGGTTTGTTTTGAAATTGTAGGAGGTTGTTTAAATATTGTAGAAATTTAAAATGTCATATAAAATGTTAAGTTTGTTTCCATATGGAAATATTAATTTTATTCAAATCTACAATAAAACCAAGAATCGGTTTAACTAGACTTAATAAATAAGATATAAAATCAAAGAAAATGTTTTCACGGTTTCAACTCAAGATTGAGGCCCTATGCTCCACTGAGATTCAAGGATAACAGAAGAAGAAGAACTCAAGATTTTAATAAGAGTTGTTCGGCCAATTGACATCGACATATCGAGAAATTATGCGACCGGGAAATTTGTCATATAATATCTGAATTCATAGGGACACTTTCATTGGATCTAATGGTTTTTCGAGGACTGTTGGGGGGTTTTGTAAACCTCACATGCGACAATTTTGTTAGCTTACATTATTACCATTCAAATTCGGCCACATTACCAGGCCTGCCAGATTTATCGATTTTTTTTAGCGATTTTAAACCTGAAAAATACTAAGGTGCCGATATACAGATTTTGACTAGGACATATCGAAAATAAACTTCACTTCAAAGTTTTGACAATTTTTTTTTCACATATATGACAAATTAGTGGTTAAAAAACGATATAAGTTTTCAATAATTATGATATATTTGAATTTACAGAGCCAAAATTTGGGAACAAAATAAAAATTGAAAAATTTTTAATTTAATATCGTTTCTGTTGAAAAATTTTCAATTTAAAATTGTTTTACCGAAAAAACTTTAAATTTTAATATTTTGTATAGAAAAGTTTTAAGCTTTTTATTTTGTTTAGAAAAATATTTTGTATAGAAAAATTTTAAGCTTTTTATTTTGTGAAATTTTCTATTTAAAATTTTTTCTATTAAAAAATTCATTATATAAATTTTTTCGTATACAATTTTTTGAATAGAAAAATTTTCCTTATATTAATTTTTTGGTAATTTTCAATATACATTTTTTTATAAATTTTTTGTATACAAAAATTTTCAATATAAAACTTTTGTATAGAAGAATCTTTAATATATAATTTTTTGTACAGAAAAATGTTCAATATAAAATTTTTTAAAAAGTTTAACTGTAGTGTATTGCACTAAGATCCCAATTTATTACAATTATTTATTATTGTAAATTTTTTGTATAGAGAAATTTTCAATATGATTTTTTCTTTAAAAAAAAAATGTTTAATATAAAATTTGTTCTTTTGAAAAATGTTCAATGAAAATTCGTGCAAAAGAAAAATTTTTTGTGATATATTTTAAAAATTACGATTTTTTTTTATCGAGAGAAGGTCACATATAATAAAAATTGTTTCTCTTTATATAGTCAAATTTTTAATCGTGCGTCTTTATATAGGCCAATTTTTAATCGTACGCCTTTATGTAGTCAAATTTTTGCTGTCGGTCTCTATATAGTCAAATTTTCAATCGTACGTCTTTACGTAGTCAAATATTCAATCGTGCGTCATTATATTGTAAAATATTCCATCGTGCGGGTTTATATAGTCAAATTTTATATAGTCAAATTTTCAATCGTTATATAAAAAAATTTCTAATAGTGGCTCTTTATATAGTTAAACTCATGATAAAAGAAATTAGTAAGGTATAACCGTTCTCTCTTTTGTCAGCCATATTAACTTTCTGACGTTTGATCGAATTATTATTTTCTTTTCTCAAATTATGCTACCATACTACTTTTGAAAATCCCAATTTCTGTTTGCTATTATACTATAAACACAATCACGACTGCAGGCTGCGGGCTACAACCTGTTCAACTTAGAATACATTCATTCAAATAGAAATCATTTTTTTAAGCGTCGACATAGCCACACGACTACCGTTGTAGATGTAGACAAAAAATATATATATTTTATATATAATATAAAAATGTATATTTATATGACTCTAACTCAATAAAAGTAAAATTTTACGCTGTCATAACTAACACGCTACATATGCTAGAGCTAAGTAGTTTATGTTATATAAAAGCCCAGTATATCCTGTATAAAATTCATTCTATAAAAGACCATACTATTATACTATATTATTTTAAGATATGCTCACTTTTATAAACAAAGTCGGCTGTAAATTAAGTTTTGAGTATATGAGCTCTTAATCTTTATAAATCGGAAGAATGTATATCATTTGAATGATACTTTCAGTAGCTTTTGTTTGATATACCAGTTTATATCGGATATAAACTTCTAAAGTTATGCCGTATAATTTTTGAAATTTAAGAAGCCCATAATTCTCATACTATAAAAGATCGCACCAAAATCTATCTATAAGAACATATTTGAAGATACGTCTTTTAAATAAAATTTTGGTGAAAATAAAATTTTCAATCCCAAAAAGAAGCTGAAGAAACTGTAACATAAATTATAAAAAAAATATGTTACACAAAAATACTTTAAATATATTATGACAAAATTTAATTGTCTCAAGTCTTTTTTTCCTTGTGCAGGATCCGCTAAACTTTATAAAATAAGTTTTAACGAAATGTTTACAACACATTACACATTATACGTTCAAAATTTCCTGATAATAATATTCCCATTTCTCACATGTGGCAACGACTTTTATAATTGTTTACAAAAAACATATTTCAAATATTTCGGATTTACTTCAAAATTTTTTTTTGTAAGAGAGAACGGTTATACCTTACAATTTTTTTGCCATGGTTAAACTTTCAATCGTGGCCCTTTATATAGTCAAAGTTTCAATCGTGATCCTGTATATAGTCAAATTTTCAATTGTCCATAGCCAAATTTTCAATTGTGGGTCTTTATATAGTCAAATTTTCAATCGTGGTTCTTTATATGGTCGCATTTTTAATCGTGGCCCTTCATATAATAATATTTTCAATTGTTCATAGCCAAATTTTCAATTGTGGGTCTTTATATAGTCAAATTTTCAGTCGTGGTTCTTTATATGGTCGCATTTTTATTCGTGGCCCTTCATATAATAACATTTTCAATCGTATTTAGTTCTTTATATAGTCAAATGTTCAATCGTGGGTTTTTGTAAAACCAAATTTTCAATCGTAGCTCTTTATAAAGTCAAATTTTCAGTCGTGGCTCTTTATATAGCAAAATTTTCAATTGTGGGTCTTTATATTGCCAAATTTTAAATCGTGGCTCTTTATACAGCCATATTTTCAATTGTGTCTCTTTATACGGTCAAATTTTTAATCGTGGCCCTTTAGATAGACAAATTTTCAATCGTGGGTCTTTATATAGCAAAGTTTTCAATCGTGGCTCTTTATATAGTCAAATTTTCAATTGTGGGTCTTTGCATAACCAAGTTTTCAATCGTGGCTCTATATATAGCCAAATTTTCAATTGTGGCTCTTTATATTGTCAAATTTTTAATCGTGAATCTTTATAAAGTCAAATTTCTAATAGTGGATCTTTATATAGTCAAATTTCCAATCCTGCCTCTTTATATAGTCAAATTTCCAATCCTGCCTCTTTATATAGTAAAATTTCCAATCGTGGCTCTTTATATAGTCTTTATATAGTCAAATTTCTAATAGTGGGTCTTTATATGGTCAAATTTCCAATCGTGGCTCTTTATGTAGTCAAATTTCCAATCTGGCTCTTTATATAGTCAAATTTTCAATCGTGGCTCGTTATATAGTCAAATTTCTAATAGTGGCTCTTTATATAGTCAAATTTTCAATCGTATTTTTTTATAAAGCCACATTTTTAATCGTGGCTCGTTATATAGTCAAATTTTCAATAGCGGTTCTTTATATATTCAAATTTTTAATCGTGGTTCTATATATAGTTAAATTTTTAATCGTATCTATTTATATAGTCAAAATTTCAATCGTAGCTCTTTATATAGTCAAAATTTCAATCGTAGCTCTTTATATAGTCAAATTTTCAATCGCGGATCTTTATATATTCAAATTTTTAATCGTGGCTCTATATATAGTCAAATTTTCAATCGTGGCTCTTTACATAGTCAAATTTTCAATCGTGGCTCTTTACATAGTCAAACTTTCAATTGTGGGGGTTTATATACTCAAACTTGCAATCGTGGATCTTTATATAGACAAATTTATATACGTAAGTGTAGCTTATTTAGAAAAATTTGTAAACTTCTTTATGTACTCGAACTTTTTATCTTTAAACATTTAAATCGTAATGGTTTTTCTTGTAAAATTTAAAATCGTGATTATTTATGTAGTCAAATTTTGATCTTCGGTTTATATATACTCAATTTTTAAACGGTAGGTCTTTATGTAGTCAAATTTTTAGTAGTCATTTTAAATGTTTATAAAATCAAATCTTAAACACTGAATATGTATGTGCGTATATATTCCAACTTCTAGTATTATTTATCATAATTCCATTCTCTTAATTGAGTTCAATTTTAAATTTTGACTTATAATAGAATTTTTAAAAATATTTAGTCATGCAATGTTATTTCATTAAATGCACTTTCATTCTAAATAAATTAATTAACAGACAAATTAAGCAAAAACGAACAGAAAATTATGCCCCATTTAATTGAAAAGTGCGACATCGTGTACAAAGAACAACCAACCCACAAGTGCAATGTCAATGCTATTCCAATTAATTGAAGCCACAGCCGCTGGTTTCGTATAAACCAGCATCCCCCTACTTTTAATCAAAAGTAATAAAACTAAAGAGTTCATAGCGAGTTCAAGGCAAAACTGCGACTAAATGAATATTAATTGATATTAATTCTGCGTAAGCAAAGGAATTTTATATGATTCACTTGATACTTACATATAAAATATTATTAATGGGATAAATGATAATAAAACATACATTTTTACATTCCTTTTAATATATGAAATAAAAAGTATGAATAAATTAAGCTTTGTAACTTATTTAATTACGTTGTAGCATATTTTAATGTTTCGCCTTAAGGTATGCTTTGAATTTTTAAAATTTATTACAATGCTTCACTAATACAGTCATATTAACGGTAGGTCTGTTTTTGTTGTTTCATTAAACATTTACAACATCATTTCCCCTTGTAATTTACTGTAACATTTTTATATCTTGTCATCTTTATATCTCAGTTTTTGTCTTTATTTTCCTTAACACATTTTATCTTTCTTCTTATGACGACTTTTGTTGTCGTCGTTTTGTTTAATCAAAGAAGAAAAACTAAACTAAAATAAAGTAAATATTATAAAAAACAACAGAAAATCTGCCTAATCTTATTAAAATACTTTTTTAATATAAAACAAAAAAAAAACAACTACAAAAATCGCACGCTTTGGTGTTAATTTCTAAAAAAACATAGTTTTCCATTGTTATTTTTCTTTTAAGAAAGAAGAAGATTTTTACAATACATTTTACTCCAGCCCTTGCGGTTTAGTTTTTCTCAAAGAAGAACAAAGTGGGAAAATTATAATTTCATTTAAACAACAAACAATTAATGCTAGGCCTAAATATGTTATATTCTATTGTAGTTATTTGCACATAGGGGAGATGAGTAGAAAATGTTCAGTAGTTTTTTCTATAAGCAAGTGTCTTTATATAGTCAAGTTTTCAATTTTGGGACTTTATATAATTAAATTTTTAATCCTGGGTCTTTTTATAGTCAAATTTTCAATTCTTGGTCTATATAGTAAAATTTTCATTCTGGGTCTTTTATAGTAAAATTTTTCATCGAGGGTCTTTATGTAGTCACATTTTTAATATAGTCAAATATAGTCAAATTTGCAATCCTGGTTCTTTATATAGTCAAATTTCCAATCCTGGGTCTTTATATAGTCAAATTTTCAATTGTGGGTCTTTATATAGTCAAATTTTCAATCGTGGGTCTCTATATAGTAAAATTTTCTATCGTGGGTCTCTATATAGTCAAAGTTAATATCGTGGGTCTCTATATAGTCAAAGTTTTAATCGTGGGTCTCTATATAGTCAAAGTTTTAATCGTGGGTCTCTATATAGTCAAAGTTTTAATTGTGGGTCTCTATATAGTCAAATTTTCAATCGTGGGTCTCTATATAGTAAAATTTTCTATCGTGGGTCTCTATATAGTCAAAGTTTTAATCGTGGGTCTCCATATAGTCAAATTTTCAATCGTGGGTCTCTATATAGTCAAAGTCTTAATCGTGGGTCTCTATATAGTCAAAGTTTTAATCGTGGGTCTCTATATAGTCAAAGTTTTAATCGTGGGTCTCTATATAGTCAAAGTTTTAATCGTGGGTCTCTATATAGTCAATGTTTTAATAGTGGGTCTCTATATAGTCAAAGTTTTAATCGTGGGTCTCTATATAGGCAAAGTTCTAATCGTGGGTCTCTATATCATCAATCATGGGTCTTTATATAGTCAAATTTTTAATTGCGGGTCTTTACATAGTCAAGTTTTCAATCATGGGTCTTTATATAGTCAAATTTTTAATCGCGGGTCTTTACATAGTCAAGTTTTCAATCATGGGTCTTTATATAGTCAAATTTTTAATCGTGAGTCTTTATATAGTCTATCATATCTATGTTCAATCGTGGATGTTCATATAATCGAATTTTCAATTCTGGGACTATATATAGACAAATTTTCAATCCTGGTTCTTTATATAGTCAAATTTTCAATCGAGGGTCTTTATATAGACAAACTTTCAATCCTGGGTCTTCATATAGTCAAATTTTCAATCGAGGGTCTTTATATAGTCATATTTTTAATCGTGGGTCTTTATATAGTCAGATTTTCAATCGTGGGTCTTAGCATAGTAAAATTATCAATCCTCGGTCAATTTTTTAATCGTGAGTCTTTGTATAGTCAAATTTTCAATCCTGGGTCTTTATATAATCAAAATTTTAATTCTGGGTCTTTACATAGTAAAATTTTCAATCCTGGGTTTTATACAGTCAAATTTTCAATCGTGGGTCTTCATATAGTAAAAATTTTAATCGTGGGCCTTTATATAGTCAAATTTTCAATCCTAGGTCTTTACATAATAAAATTTTCGATCTTGGGTCTTTATATAGTCAAATTTTTAATTGTGGGTCTTTATATAGTCAAATTTTATAATTTTGGGGGGTTTATATAGTCAAGTTTTCTATTGTGGGTTTTTATATGGTCAAATTTTAAATTCTGAGTCTTTATATAGTCAAATTTTTAATCGCGAGGCGTTATATAGTCAATTTGCAATTCTTGGTCTTTATATAGCCAAATTTTCAATCTTGGGTATCTATATACAAATTTTCAATCCTGGGTCTTTATTTAGTCAAATTTTAAATCGACTATATATAGTAAAATTTTCAATCCTGGGTATTCATATAGTCAAATTTTCGATCCTTCGTCTTTAGATAGTCACATTTTCAATCCTGGGTCTTTATATAAACAAATTTTCAATCGTTGTTCTTTATATAGTAAAATTTTCAATCCTGAGTCTTAATATAGTCGAATTTATAATCCTGGGTCTTTGTATTGTCAAATTTTCAAGCCTGGGTCTTTATATAATCAAATTTTCAATTCTGGGTCTTTATATAGTCAAATTTTCAATCGTGACTCTTTATACAGTCATATTTTTTTTAATAGCAACATAATCATCCCGGACTTAAACCTTAATTATTTCAACCGGTAATTTTTAATAGCCATTCACTCATTCTTCCAGTATTTAGTACATAAGTACTAACTCTTTGTTGTAACAACATTAATTTTGTTGCTAATTTAAGTAGATTCAATTGTTGTATTCATGGGATCTTTGTGAAAATTATGAACTACTTACAACAAAGTACAAGTAGATTTGAACAAAATACCCATCAGAGCCAGAAAACAAGAAACATCAGCCATCGAAACAACAACAACACAATAGTTTGTTATAATGTGTTGAAATAAACTTAAATTAAACATTAAAAAATAACTAAAAAAAAAGAAAGAAAAGTTTAGGAAAATCGTATCGCAACATAAACATCTTAAGCCCATTATTGTACGAGTACGAGTAGTTAATTTGTTATAGTGAAGATTTTTTTTGTTTATATTCATCATAAAATTAAGACAAGGAGGCAATCATTCATTTTTTCATTTGAGTTCATAATTTATCAAGATTTCATTGCCGTTTATCAAGTTTTAAAGGAAATAAGAGTAAATGAGCTGATTTAATGTTTGTAATATTTTTCAAATGGCAAAAGGAAATGACGAATTCCTGTGGATTTCGAGGTGGTTGGAAAAGTTAAGGATCTTCAGTTTTTGCCTTTAATTGGGGAAAGTTGCAATTTTATAGTTAAAAAATACAAAAGCTTAACCAATTTTATACTCAATGACATTCAATTTTAATACTTTAGTCATGACCCTTTATATAGTCTAATTTGTTATAATTTGAAATTAACCGTGAACATTAATGAATTTAAATTTCCATACCTTTCTACAAAAAAAAACCTAATTATAAATCCAAACCATTTGATACCATTAAATTTTGACCGTAGGGTGCCTTCTTTTTGGCAATTTCATACATTGTTACAATTTAATTATTTTTATCTAAAGAGTGAAAGTTATTAAATGTTTGCCAAACTTTATGCAAATTTTGTAACAATTTTCTCTCAGTGAATGATGGCAAAAGAAACTTAAAACTACTTAACAACAAAGATACATAATTAATGATGCCTCAAATCTCATCTATAAATGATTTGAAAATCATTAGACCAAAGAAACAAAGTTAAGATTAAAATTTCTGATTTATTGTTTAAAATTTAAAAAAAAAACCCTTAAGGAAATTATAGGTAAACGAGGGCTGTTTGAAAATTTTACTATATGAAGAGCAACGCCCATATTGAAAATTTTACTAAATAAAGTTCGACGAATCATCATTTTACCACATAAATTTCCACGATTGAAAATTTTGACTATATAAATTTCCACGATTGAAAATTCTGACTATATAAATATCCACGATTGAAAATTTTGACTATATAAATTTCCACGATTAAAAATCTTGACTATATAAAGACCCACGATTGAAAATTTTGACTATATAATTACCTACGATTAAAAATCTTGACTATATAAACCCCCACGATTGAAAATTTTGACTATATAATTACCCACGATTGAAAATTTTGAATATACTAATTTCCACGATTAAAAATTTTGACTATATAAAGACCGACTATTGAAAATTTGACTATATAAAGACCGACTATTGAAAATTTGACTATATAAACCCCCACGATTGAAAATTTGGCTATATAAAGACCCATTATTGAAAATTTGACTATATAAAGACCCACGATTAAAAATTTGACTATATAAAGATCCACGATTGAAAATTTGACAATATAAAGACCCGCAATTGAAAATTTGACTTTAAAGAGACCCACAATTGAAAACTTTACTATATTAAGATTCACGATTGAAAATTTGACTATATAAAGACCCACGATTGAAAATTTGGCTATATAAAGACCCATTATTGAAAATTTGACTATTTAAAGACCCACGATTAAAAATTTTACTATATAAAGACCCACTTTTGAAAATTTGACTTTATAGAGACCCACGATTGAAAATTTGACTATATAAAGACCCGCAATTGAAAATTTGACTTTATAGAGACCCACAATTGAAAACTTTACTATATAAAGATTCACGATTGAAAATATGACTATATCAAGACCCACGATTGAAAATTTGGCTACTTAAAAACCCACGATTAAAAATTTGGCTACATAAAGACCCACTGTTGAAAATTTTACTATATAAAGACCCACGATTAAAAATTTGACTATAAAAGACCCACGATTGAAAATTTTACTATATAAAGACCCACGATTGAAAATTTGACTATATAAAAATCCACGATTGAAAATTTGACTTCATAGAGACCCACAATTGAAAACTTTAGTATATTAAGATTCACGATTGAAAATTTGACTATATAAAGAACCACGATTGAAAATTTGGCTATATAAAGACCCATTATTGAAAATTTGACTATTTAAAGACCCACGATTGAAAGACCCACGATTAAAAATTTGACTATAAAAGGACTCACGATTGAAAATTTGACTATATAAAGACCCACGATTGAAAATTTGACTATATAAACCCCCACGATTGAAAATTTGACTATATAAAAATCCACAATTAAAAATTTTACTATATTAAGATCCACGATTGAAAATATGACTTAATAGAGACCCACAATTAAAAATTTTACAATATTAAGATCCACGATTGAAAATTTGACTATATAAAGACCCACGATTGAAAATTTGGCTATATAAAGACCCACGATTGAAAATTTGACTATATAAAGACCCACGATTGAAAATTCGACTATTTTAAGACCCACGATGGAAAATTTTGGATATATTAATTTCCACGATTGAAAATTTTGACTATATAAAGACCCACGATTGAAAATTTGACTATATTAACACCTACGATTAAAAATTCGACTATATTAAGACCCACGATGGAAAATTTTGGATATATTAATTTCGACTATATAAAGACCGACTATTGAAAATTTGACTATATAAATACCCAATATTGAAAATTTGACTTTATAGAGACCAACAATTGAAAATTTTACTATATTAAGATTCACGATTAAAAATTTGGCTATATAAAGACCCACGATTGCAAATTTGGCTATATAAACCCCATTATTGAAAATTTGACTATATAAAGACCCACGATTTAAAATTTGACTATATAAACCCGCGATTGAAAATTTCACTACATAAACCCGCGATTGAAAATTTCACTATATAAAGACCCACGATTGAAAATTTAACGATATAAAGACCCACGATTGAAAATTTCACTATATAAAGATCCACGATTAAAAATTTCACTATATAAAGACCGACGATTGAAAATTTAACGATATAAAGATAAATTTATAAATTTGACTATATAAACCCCTACGATTGAAAATTTCACTGCGATTGAAAATTTCACTGCATAAAGACCCTCGATTGAAAATTTGAATATGTAAAGACCCACGATTCAGAACTTAACTATATGAAGACCCACGACTGAAAGACCCAAAATTGGACTATACAAACCTCTTCAGTTGAAGAGTGCTAACACATTTATCAGAATATTCGTTAAATTATCTAATACTTTTGTGTACAGAGTCAATGCCTATGCTGGGCTAAAGTCATATCTAGTTCCGAAAGTTCTAAAGCGCTTTTTACAACTTAAAAGCAAAAAGCGCGTGTTATGTGATGCATGAAGAAAAGGACGTACTGGCAGGCTTTTGAGCTTTTTTTGTTGCTGATGAACTAGGCAATGTCGAGGAAGCCTATATATTAGTGTCCCGATTTTAAATCATTTGTATATAGAATAAATACATTTAAGTGGTATTTAAACAATAATCATATTTGTTATATGAGGGTCAAATCCCTTCCACTGCCCAGTGCTTCGGCCTGCAAAAAGGGAATTATAGAGCATAGGTGTTCTAGTACATATCCAATTTAAGCACAGACATTTTTATAACGGAGTGCCTTTAATTATGACAGCACATACCCTTTACATATTTCTGGCTCGATATGGCATCATGCTCTATGGAAAAAAAGACACTTGAGAGCCAAATCTCACCAAGTGCCCAGAACTTCGGGCGGTAAGAAGGTATTAATCTCTCGTAACATGAGAATTGAAGAACGTAGTTAAGGTGTTCGATAACATGTCAAATTTAAAGAATAAGTTATAAAATCTTAAAATAAAGGACTTACAATAAAGTCAGAAATTTATGTAACGGAGTGTCTACCAAAAAGTATTTTACAGTTTCTAAGAAAGCACAGAGTGAAGAGATATTTTGAATCTATTTGACATCATGTCACTATGGCAAAAAGGCATTTTAGCGGTGTTCAAACAATAGTATAATTTGTGTGCTACAATTTCAAATCACAGGTACGGCGAAACGTTTTGAGATAACGACCTAGATTTTTTTGAATTTTATTTTCCCATTTGTTTGTTTTATAATACCGGAAAGCAAATTTATTATTTCTTACATTCGTTAAACAAAATTTTCAAAAAACTAAAAAATGATTTTTGAAACCGGCCTGAGAAAATAGTATAATTTTCTAATTTGAAAAAAAAAAACTAAGTAAATTCAGTTATATTTTAACAAAACTAGACTATTTAGTACTTACAGGTCATAGAATTGTAAATCATGTCTTACTTTGAAATTTGTTTGTCCTAAAGTAAATTTTTTGCCTAAGAATTTTCGGAGAAAAATTGGAATAACTTCAAAACTACTTCATGGATTTTTAATTTTGATGACCTCAAATAAAGCTACTTTAGTGATCTTTTATATTCCAATAAATTAATTTGATGTGCTTAAAATTTAGGCAAAACCGAAAATACTTCCGTTATTATTTCCCATACAAAAAAGTTTAAAAATCTGCGGGCGGATATGGTACTTTCTATAAGTTTAATATTTCATCAAAATCATTTCATTAAATATTTATTTAAAAACAAAAATTATAAAATTGTAACCTCCCTCGTATACCGAACATCAAACAAAAACAAATTAGTTTAATTTCAAATTATTTACCGTTTCCTGGTAACATTCTTTGTCCTCAACAAAACGCCTCTACGTGGTCGTTTCGGCTGAAAACAATGACCAAACAACAGCATCCTTTTTAAGTTATTCCTTTCTTTCCTGTTCCTGTGCAATTCTTTGCCTTTCTTAAAGGAAATGCCCGAGGTAGTTGAGGGCAGATAACACAAGAAAATTAAAAAAACTTTTGGTTTCAGTAGAATTTCACTTAAATCATCATTTATTTTATACTATTTTTTGAAGGTTTTTCTTGTAACACATAAAAATTCTGTCAAGGATTATCTTTTGTTTATGGCATTTTTTCTTATTTTTTTTTTGGTATTTTTAAAACTTTAACAAGGCGGAAAAAATCAATATTTGCTCAACGGAGAAAAATAAAAACAAAAATTTTGTTAAGGTTTTAAAAAGCCTTTTTTAAGGCTTAAATGGAAATGTTTAAATGGATTTTATCTTGTCATTATCAGCCATCAGTACCATCAGAGTCAATAATATCGAAAATGTTGATGATAATGACAAAGTCGTTAATGCCTTTGATGGCGATATTTGAGTGATAATGAAAATAATGATTGAATTGACAGCAATGATGAGGCTTGTTTCTTTTGTTTCGGCTTTAATTCGGTTTGGAAATATTTAATAACAATATCTTTTTTGTTAAATTTATTTTTATTTTTAACATTAACTTTTGTCATTTATCTTTGTTATATTTTGTATTCAACTTTTGATACGGGCACAAATTCAATTTAACGGTTTTTTTGCTACGCAATTTTTTTTTCAAATTCACACTTTCGTTTTTTATTTCCTCTTTTCGTAATAAAATTTTTTATATATTTTTTTTTTCTTCTTTAAATCTCCAAATGTTACATAAAATTAGTCAGGGATTTTGATTTGGATTTTTTCATTTCTTTTATTTTATTTTAGGTCTTGTCATATTCCACGTTTGTTTTCAACTAAATCCTTAACATTTACAAAACAACACAAAAAATATATAATCCATCTATACATGTTTAGTACCAGCGGCAGCAACAGCAGTAAGTGACACACTTGTCAAACATGTGGAAATTCTTTTTTATACTCAAACGAGTCCAATCCAATACAAGGCACTTTTTTCCTTCACTCGAATCTTTTCATTCTTTGCTGGGGGTTGACATCATCACATTTACAAACGACACCATCAGCATCATCTTCAGCATCGTCATCACAAACATCTCATACTACCATTCCCTCTGCCAAGTATGTGTACTTCTATATCATCATGGACTGCATTGGCATTAGTATCAGCCAGCAACAGCCCGCCCTATCTAGAGCCATTTGTTCTTAATCCACTCATTTACTCATACTCGTGTTTTTCTAAATTTTGTGCCACTGAAAATTCATTTCCATTAAATTTTCTTTACATTTGTCAGTCCTTCCTTAATAATGTGATTAGAAGGGGATAATTCAGTTTTTGTTTTAAAAAATTAGATTTTCAAAATCAATAGATTGGAAGCCTGTCTGTCAGGCAATGCAATATGAAAAATATAGGTCACCAAATATTTGTTAAATAAGCAGATGGTCATTGTTAATCCTTTCACAAACTTATAGATTTGGGGTCAATAAAATAGTTTAACTCACTTAACCGGCATAGGGTAAAGCAATATCGAAGCAATCAAATAAATCGAAGGGAGTTTTTCGTTGAGATGCAATATCTACTTACGGACAGACAGACAGTTGAAAGCTGTTTTCGTGAGTGGTTTATATGTAAGCTTTGGTTTAATGTGAACCGATTTTAATACCAAACTTTTTCCAAAAATGAAAAATTAACTAGTTTAGACCCGATAGACAATCATTGCAGTACCAGTACTTTTTCAGTAAATATTGTTTTTATTTTACTGATAACTGAACAAATCTGTAAAGCTTACTGAATACTGAAAAAATGCAGTAATCAGTAAATTTTACTAATTACTAAAGAAAAAATTCAGTATTCAGTTAATGTTACTGATAACTGAAAAAAATCAGTAAAGTTTACTGAATACTGAAAAAACAGTAATCAGTACATTTTACTAATTACTGCAAATAATTTCAGTAATCAGATAGTTTTACTGAATAGTGAAAAAAAATCAGTAAACAGTAAATTTTAATGATTACTGAAAAAAAATTCAGTACTGAATAATGAAAAAAATTCAGTATTCAGTAAATTTAACTGATTACTTAAAAAAAAGTAGTACTAATTACTGCAAATAATTTCAGTAATCAGTGAGTTTTACTGAATACTGAAAAAAAATCAGTAAACAGTAAACTTTACAAATTACTGCACACAATTTCAGTAATAAGTAAATTTTACTGAATACTAAAAAAATCAGTAATCAGAAAATTTAAATGATTACAAAAAATGCGGTATTCATATTTTACTGAATAATGAAAAAAATTCAGTATTCAGTAAATTTTACTGATAACTTAAAAAAGCAGTACTAATTACTGCAAAAAATTTCAGTGATCAGTAAGTTTCACTGAATACTGAAAAAAATCAGTAAACAGTAAATTTTACAAATTACTGCATATAATTTCAGTAATCAGTAAATTTTACTGAATACTAAAAAAATCAGTAATCAGTAAATGTTAATGTTAATGATTACTGAAAAAATTTAGTATTCAGTAAATTTTACTGAATACTGAAAAAAAATCAGTTTTCAGTAAATTTTACTGATAACTGAAAAAATCTGTAATCATTAAACATTACTGATAAATGAGTACTGAAAATAATATCAGTAATCAGTAAATTTAACTAAATACTGATTTTTTTACTGGCACTGCACTTTAATTTTCATTGCCAGTTTATTTTTAATGATTACTGAAAAAAATCAGTACTCAGTAAATTTTACTGATAACTGAAAAAAAAATTAATATTCAGTAAATTTTACTTATTACTAAAAAAAATCAATAATGAGTAAAGTTTACAGAAAAAGTATTAATCAGTAAATTTTATTGAATACTATTTTTTTAACTGGCACTGCACTTCAATTTTCATTACCAATAATTTCAGTAATCAATAAATTTTAGTGAATACTGAAGAAAATCAGTATTCAGTAAATTTTACTTAATACTGAAAATAAATTCAGTAATCATAAAAATTTTACTAAATACTATTTTTTTTACTGGCACTGCACTTCAATTTTTATTACCAGTATATTTTTAATGATAACTGAAAAAAATCAGTAAATTTTTATTTTTACTGAATCTGAAAAAAATGCAGTAATCAGTATATTTTACTAATTGCTGCAAATAATTTCAGTAATCAATAAATATTCATGAGTACTGAAAATATCAGCAATCAGTAAAGTTTACTAACTACTGGAAATAAATTCAGTAATCAGTAAATTTTACTGAATACTATATTTTTTACTGGCACTGCACTTAAATTTTCATTACCAGTGTATTTTCAATGGTTACTAAAAAAATTAATATTCAGTAAATTTTACAGATTATTGAAAAAAAATAAGTAAAGTTTACTAATTACTGCAAAAAATTTAGTAATCTGTAAATTTATCTGAAATTTATCTGATAACTAATAAACAGTATCCGGAGATTTTAACTAGATACTAAAAAACAAGAATTATAAAACTGTAAAAATTTTCGTACGCAATGAACACTAATAAATTGCCTAGTCTTCGTTTTTAATAGCTCTTTATATTCGTAATTTAATTAGGTAAGTACCATAGCTGGGCCCTTTGAAGTATGTACCATAACTTACTAAGAACTTGCTTTCAATGACATTTTCGAGTTTAAAGTTGATTTTTTTTTTTAATTTTTATTGAAAATCTCTGCAATCTTATCATTAAACAATAAAATTTACTGAGTACTGAATTTATTTTAGTAACCAGTAAAATTTACTGAATACTGAAATAATTTTCAGTATTCAGTAAAATTAACTGATTACTAAAATTATTTTCTGTTATCAGTAATATTTACTGAAAATTGATTTTTTTCAGTAATCAGTAGAAATTAACTGGTAATGAAAATTATATTAAATTACCAGTAAACATTTACTACTTACTGAAATGCTTACTGCAGTAAAAAAGTAATGCAGTATACCCATGTACAGAATGTATGAGTATTTCGTTTTTGGTTTTTAAGCCAATATTGTGGGAATTACAAGGGGGCTGTAGCAGGTCGAAATTTTCATTCCAAGAAGTCATTCCTATAGGAGGTAACCAAATAATTAAATTGAAAGGATTAAAAGGGTGTCAGACTAATATTTCTATGCGTTACTAACCTATTACTTATATTAATATACGAAGGCAGATCAATAAGTTCTTGTGCTTTTGAGTAAAATACAGGTTTTTCTTGAAAATATAATTTGGCGAGGTCTTAAAAAGTACTTTTTGGGACATCAATTCGTCATTAAGGTCAAATCTCTTTCCGTCGACTTATTTTAAATTAGAAGAATATGACAGATTAGGGGTCAGTTATTTTTTAAAGTTGGAATTACTTCGAAATAATAAAAAAATAGTCCCGCCCAAAATTTGCGAAATACCTGATTTTTTGCTTTGATTGTCAATAACTTCATTAATAAATAAAGAAATTCCAAAGTAAGACATGATTTACAATTCTCCGGCCTGAGTTTCATCAAAATAGTATTAAACTAACTTAGTTTTTTTCATATTAGAATAGAGAATACTTTTTTCTTAGGTCGATTTCAAAAATCATTTTTCGATTTTTTGAAAATTTTGTTCAACAAATATTACAAATTATAAATTTTCTTTCCAGTTTCATAAAACAAATAAATAAGAGAATAAAATTGAGAAAACGCAGTTTCAATACTTTGAACCGTTTCGCTGTAGCTAAGATTCAAAATCATAGAAATTCACGAAAATATAATTTTTTTCGTAATAATTTGAGTATGTTTTTGTAAAGTTGTTAAAGTTCAATTTTAATAAAAGTAATAATAAATATTTTTGCTCAGTCTGTAGAGAATGTATGCAGTAATTTTTTTTAAATATTATAAAAGTTTAACACTTTCTTTTCCGGGGTCAAAGGTCAAACTTTTTTTTGGTAGTAAATTTTAATAATTTTGACTAGTAGTTAGCTCGTATATCATTCTATTATGAAATGGCAAACCTTACTAAAGAGTAATGTCAAAATTTCCCTCTCGCTGTACTTTTGTAGCGCCCCTGTTGAAAACCCCGATACGTCTTTGGAAGTTTACTGCAATTGCGCTAAGCTCAGATCCGTTGTCGGTTTTTTTCCATCAGATCTGATTTTTTTTTATGGGCGTGGCAAATTTTCCCCCTTAAATTACTCAGGTACGGAGACACCTATTTCGTCCTAACTCGAGAACGACTCATCCGATTTTCAAAATTAAAACACTTGAAGATGCATAACAAAATTTCATTTATTTTATTCTAATATAATTTTTCTGTATCTTTTATCGTTTTGGAGTTATTTAGAAATTAATGGAGAAAAATTTTTTTTCGTGCGAAATTCGTAATTTTTTCTAGTAATTAAAAAAAAGATAAAGTAAAATTTTAACATTTTTAACATTTTTCAACGGATCTGAGTTTAGCGCATCAAAATCCATGTAGTCCACATAAAAGACCGGTTTGGTCTCTGAATTTGTGCATTAATTTTGTTTGCTTACCTTCGTTAAAATTTGTTTTATATCTTTTAAAATTTTAAAGATTTTTACCTGAAAAGAAGGAAAAATATTTGTTGTATTAAAATTATTTATTTCAATTAAAAGAAGATTAAATACAACCTTATAATATTTCTAAATTTTACGAAAAAAAAATAATTTTAGAATCAAATTTCGAAGTAGGAATCACACGTTTGAAATAACCTATTAGATCACACATTAAATACATACATAATTCTTATTTAGATCATGTCTGTAAAAGCATAAGTATCATATTATAGTATATCCGATCTAAGTCATTATTTTGTCGGATTGTATGCTTAAAGTGAGGTCATATGCTCAACTGGGCGTCAAGGAAAACAGAAGAAGAAGAATAAGGCTTAAGGTTAGGCGATCGGCTTATTTTTTATGATATCCCCTAGTAAACTTATACCCTGTAGTTGACCAATTAAAAGCCTCAAATTTTTATTTAATCGGATCAATATTTCGTAAGACCTTATTATTCTTAAAATCGAATTGAAAGATCTCAGTGAATATTACTTTCGCTTAGAATTTAAAAGTAACAACAAACCACTGTGCAAAATACAATAAATATTTAAACCTAAAACCAAACCTCTGTCATTACCTTTGAAACATGACATGAGAGATATAAAAAAAAGTCAAAAAATGTTCGCATGTTACACATTACACTTGCGGTTGTCAAGTTTCATGAGTAAACGAAGTAATTTCATTGTCATTTAATACATTGGGAAAAAGGAAATTGGGTTTATTTGACGTTCAGACAAACAAATACCCAGTAGGTCTATATTAAAAAACAGACCCCGACTAGCGACTTTGATATGTTTAAAGATAATCGATTGCGGGCTATACCAAAAAATGTCCTAAAATACAAAATTATTTTATAATTGTTAGACATGTCACCAGTATTGACGAAGGTTCCACAATTTGGAACTGCAGGGTACACACATTGTATTATTTGCACACTTGAACTGATATGTTCATATATATAAATATGTGTATATATTTGCGAATTGACTTGACATCCCTTAATATATAATCGGGGTTATTAAACGCTTGTAAATTTCTCGTAATGTACTAAATATGTATTTACCAGTAGAAGTGGAAGAGGCTGTTTATGGCAAAAATAAAATACAAATTTTCTATTGTTGTAAAATATTATTGCAAAGTTCAATAGCAATTTTATGGGGAATAAAATGTTATACCCAAGGCATAAACAGACATTCGTATTCGCATACATTCCCCCAATTGTATGGAATCTTTTAAGAAAAATTTAATCTCGAAATGTTTCTAATGTAAACGTTTTTATTGTTGTTTAGAGGGAGGCATTTAAGGAAAATGGGTTTACCTCCCTAAAAGAAAATGTCATCTAAAAATTGTTTCCATTTTCTTTGGTATTTCAATCAAGTTTATAAATGGAACACTACTTTTATTGGGACATAGATTGAAAGGAAATTAAAAGTTAAGATTTTGAAATAAATAAAAAATTAAACATAGAAATTAGAATTGAACTTGAACTGAACTAGAACCGAACTAGAACTGAACTAGAACTGAACTAGAACTGAACTAGAACTGAACTAGAACTGAACTAGAACTGAACTAGAACTGAACTAGAACTGAACTAGAACTGAACTAGAACTGAACTAGAACTTTTTTTTTTTTTTTTTTTTTTTTTTTTCCAAGAAGTTTTTATTGTTTATTTATTCATTCATTCATTTTACATGTTTGTTTCTTAAGTCTATTGTTTTTTACATTATATAAAAAAGTTAATAAACCCACTAAGCTATTCAGCTTGTCAGTAGGATATGATTAAAAATTATATAAATGTTCTTAAAAATAGACATAAATTCATTGCGAACTTATAAAATATTTTTTAAGTTGTTTTTTTCTTTTGAAAACATTGGTATCATTTATTATACTGCTTGGTATCTTGTTAAAAATAGTTGGAAGAGTTACACCTAGAGTGCTTCGCCCATATTCGTTTTGAAACCGCTGGACTTTGTATTTGCCTTGAGCTCTCCTTCTGGTATTGTGTTCATGGTCTAAGACATTGAGGAACCTGCTGTCCTTATAAAATTCGTTTGCCAGAGTCATAAAGTAGATGCTGTTAATATTTAGTACGTTTAAAGTTGTAGCTATGTTAGTGTTTTGTGTATTTTGTTGAGTTTCTCTTTGTTGCATGACATTTTCCCTGTTGTTTTGGATTGTGTTTAGTGTTGTGATATTTGTTGTTTGGAAATGCGTCCTATTAATGATCTGCGTTGAGGTTTGGTGTGATGCGTTGTTGAAATTTGTGTTGATTGATATATTGTAGTTCATATTGTGATTAGATCTGGTGATAGTTGTGTTTATGTTTGTTGCGACAGTGGATGTGTTGATGGAATTTGTATTTTGTGAGAGTTTATAGTTTTTCTGTAGTGTTTTAAGTATCTGGTTTTGAGTGCTTTGTAGGGCTCTGCAATGTTTAGAGCTTCCCCATGCCGATATGCCATGTCTGACGTGGGATTCCACTAATGAAAAATACACTTGTCTAAGCACAGTGTATGTGGAGCAATAACTTAAATGATAGAGCATGTATGCTGTTTTTCGTAGTTTCTTTTGTAAAGATTCAATATGTGGTTTCCACTTAAATGTGATGTCAACTAAAACCCCTAAATATTTGTAACTATCCACAGTTTCAATTGTTGTGTTGCAATTGGTGCAGGTTATGTTAGAGAGATTTTGTGTTTTATGTAAGCAATCATTGGTGTGAAATATCAGATTGATTGGTATTGGTGAAATATGCCTCGGCCGTATATGCATGATTTTAGTCTTTGTTGCGTTTATGACTAAGCCGTTGTCGTGACACCATTTATTGGCTATGTCTAACTCTGTTTGCATAGTAGCTATTGCTGTATTTATGTTCCTATCGGATACTACGATCGCAGTGTCGTCAGCATATGCGAATGTTTTACTTGTTTTTAGAGAACTGAGCAAATCGTTTGCGTAAATAATGTATAGTATTGGTCCCAGTTTTGAACCCTGTGGTACCCCACAATCTATAGTTTTTTTTTCACTTAGATTATCTTGAATTTTAACTTGATATGATCTGTATTCAAGGTAGCTTTTAAACCAAAGTAGTGTTGCTCCTCTTATGCCAATTCTTTCAAGCATTTCAAGGAGTTTTGCATGTGATAACGTATCGAAAGCTTTGCTAAAGTCTATAAATAGAGAAATACATTGCATACCTTCACTTAAATTCGTATTTATGTAATTTGCAAAGTTGCCTAACAATTTGTTAATATTTTTTCCTTTTTGAAACCCAAACTGGTTATTGTTAATAATTTTGTATTTTTCAAGAAACATCGTTAATCGTCGTACCACAATTTCTTCCATAACTTTTTCGATGATTGGAAGAATAGCTATAGGCCTATAATTGTTACAGTCTGTTTTACTTCCAGCTTTATATATTGGCCTAATTATTGACGTTTTTAAGGCGTTTGGAACAATAGCAGTATTTAGACTTAAGTTAATTAAATGTGTTATAAGTTTTGTAAGATGTGTTGCGTTTTGTTTAATGTCTATTGGTCTTATACCATCAGCTCCAGCACTTTTATTTGTGTTTAATGTCTTTAATATATTATAAATTTCATTTTCATTTGTTAGTGTCAAATATAGTGAGTTTTTAGTTGTTATTGTGTTGCATTTAAGCGTTTGTATTTGGCAATTATGCACAATATTGTAGATGTTATCTTTTATATTATTTGCAAAGTCATTTAGTAAATTCTGTAAATTATTAGACCCAAAGTGTTTAAGTACGTGTTCATCAATATTATTTGTTTTTTTTCCTATAATTTCATTTATTATTTGCCACGTTACGCGCACGTTATTTTTATTTTCTATAAATTTTTTTCTAAAATAATTGTTTTTTTCATAATTAATTTTTTTATTTAGTAAATTTCTGAATTTTTTGTATTCTAGCTCAAAGATTTTATTAGATCTTTTATTTCGCCATTTTTTAAAAAGTTTATCCCTTATCTCACACTGCATAATTAGTTCTTCACTTATCCAAGGATTAGAAGATCTTTTTCTACCCTGTTTCATGGTTTTCATAGATTTTTTGTATATTTCGAAAAAAGTATTTGATATATTATTATATAAAATATTTACATCTTGTGTATCGTATATTAATTGATTCCAGTTTGTATTCTTAATTTGTTTGCACACTGTTTTGTTGTTCAACTTAAGCAAAGGTTCATATGCACATCGGTCAATGCTGTGATCTTTAACTTCTTGATAAGTAGCACAAAATAGAGAGTAATGGTCTGTTACCGTTGTTGTTATTATTGTTGCATATTGATCTGCGCTCTGTTCTTTAGTTTTAATAAATATATGATCGATGCAGGTAGCTGTGTTTTGCTTAACATCTTCACGAGTGGCCTCTTTTATCATGCATTTTAGACCATTCGATAGGAGCATTTCAAGATATGTTGTTGTTGTTTTATTTTGTTTGCTTATATCGATATTTATATCTCCAACCAATATAATGTCTTTTTTTCTGCTAATTTTATTTAAAACATTTTCAACTTCGGTTATAAAATCGGAAACTTTTTGGTCGGGGGGGCGGTAAATGGAAATGAAAGAGAAGAATTTGCTCTTAATTTTAACATCAAGTTAAAATTAACTGAACTGAACTAGAACTGAACTAGAACTGAACTAGAACTGAACTAGAACTGAACTAGAACTGAACTAGAACTGAACTAGAACTGAACTAGAACTGAACTAGAACTGAACTAGAACTGAACTAGAACTGAACTAGAACTGAACTAGAACTGAACTAGAACTGAACTAGAACTGAACTAGAACTGAACTAGAACTGAACTAGAACTGAACTAGAACTGAACTAGAACTGAACTAGAACTGAACTAGAACTGAACTAGAACTGAACTAGAACTGAACTAGAACTGAACTAGAACTGAACTAGAACTGAACTAGAACTGAACTAGAACTGAACTAGAACTGAACTAGAACTGAACTAGAACTGAACTAGAACTGAACTAGAACTGAACTAGAACTGAACTAGAACTGAACTAGAACTGAACTAGAACTGAACTAGAACTGAACTAGAACTGAACTAGAACTGAACTAGAACTGAACTAGAACTGAACTAGAACTGAACTAGAACTGAACTGAACTAGAACTGAACTAGAACTGAACCAGAACTGAACTAGAACTGAACTAGAACTGAACTAGAACTGAACTAGAACTGAACTAGAACTGAACTAAAACTGAACCAGAACTGAACTAGAACTGAACTAGAACTGAACTAGAACTGAACTAGAACTGAACTAGAACTGAACTAGAACTGAACTAGAACTGAACTAGAACTGAACTAGAACTGAACTAGAACTGAACTAGAACTGAACTAGAACTGAACTAGAATTGAACTAGAACTGAACTAGAACTGAACTAGAACTGAACTAGAACTGAACTAGAACTGAACTAGAACTGAACTAGAACTGAACTAGAACTGAACTAGAACTGAACTAGAACTGAACTAGAACTGAACTAGAACTGAACTAGAACTGAACTAGAACTGAACTAGAACTGAACTAGAACTGAACTAGAACTGAACTAGAACTGAACTAGAACTGAACTAGAACTGAACTAGAACTGAACTAGAACTGAACTAGAACTGAACTAGAACTGAACTAGAACTGAACTAGAACTGAACTAGAACTGAACTAGAACTGAACTAGAACTGAACTAGAACTGAACTAGAACTGAACTAGAACTGAACTAGAACTGAACTAGAACTGAACTAGAACTGAACTAGAACTGAACTAGAACTGAACTAGAACTGAACTAGAACTGAACTAGAACTGAACTAGAACTGAACTAGAACTGAACTAGAACTGAACTAGAACTGAACTAGAACTGAACTAGAACTGAACTAGAACTGAACTAGAACTGAACTAGAACTGAACTAGAACTGAACTAGAACTGAACTAGAACTGAACTAGAACTGAACTAGAACTGAACTAGAACTGAACTAGAACTGAACTAGAACTGAACTAGAACTGAACTAGAACTGAACTAGAACTGAACTAGAACTGAACTAGAACTGAACTAGAACTGAACTAGAACTGAACTAGAACTGAACTAGAACTGAACTAGAACTGAACTAGAACTGAACTAGAACTGAACTAGAACTGAACTAGAACTGAACTAGAACTGAACTAGAACTGAACTAGAACTGAACTAGAACTGAACTAGAACTGAACTAGAACTGAACTAGAACTGAACTAGAACTGAACTAGAACTGAACTAGAACTGAACTAGAACTGAACTAGAACTGAACTAGAACTGAACTAGAACTGAACTAGAACTGAACTAGAACTGAACTAGAACTGAACTAGAACTGAACTAGAACTGAACTAGAACTGAACTAGAACTGAACTAGAACTGAACTAGAACTGAACTAGAACTGAACTAGAACTGAACTAGAACTGAACTAGAACTGAACTAGAACTGAACTAGAACTGAACTAGAACTGAACTAGAACTGAACTAGAACTGAACTAGAACTGAACTAGAACTGAACTAGAACTGAACTAGAACTGAACTAGAACTGAACTAGAACTGAACTAGAACTGAACTAGAACTGAACTAGAACTGAACTAGAACTGAACTAGAACTGAACTAGAACTGAACTAGAACTGAACTAGAACTGAACTAGAACTGAACTAGAACTGAACTAGAACTGAACTAGAACTGAACTGAACTAGAACTGAACTAGAACTGAACCAGAACTGAACTAGAACTGAACTAGAACTGAACTAGAACTGAACTAGAACTGAACTAGAACTGAACTAGAACTGAACTAAAACTGAACCAGAACTGAACTAGAACTGAACTAGAACTGAACTAGAACTGAACTAGAACTGAACTAGAACTGAACTAGAACTGAACTAGAACTGAACTAGAACTGAACTAGAATTGAACTAGAACTGAACTAGAACTGAACTAGAACTGAACTAGAACTGAACTAGAACTGAACTAGAACTGAACTAGAACTGAACTAGAACTGAACTAGAACTGAACTAGAACTGAACTAGAACTGAACTAGAACTGAACTAGAACTGAACTAGAACTGAACTAAAACTGAACCAGAACTGAACTAGAACTGAACTAGAACTGAACTAGAACTGAACTAGAACTGAACTAGAACTGAACTAGAACTGAACTAGAACTGAACTAGAACTGAACTAGAACTGAACTAGAACTGAACTAGAACTGAACTAGAACTGAACTAGAACTGAACTAGAACTGAACTAGAACTGAACTAGAACTGAACTAGAACTGAACTAGAACTGAACTAGAACTGAACTAGAACTGAACTAGAACTGAACTAGAACTGAACTAGAACTGAACTAGAACTGAACTAGAACTGAACTAGAACTGAACTAGAACTGAACTAGAACTGAACTAGAACTGAACTAGAACTGAACTAGAACTGAACTAGAACTGAACTAGAACTGAACTAGAACTGAACTAGAACTGAACTAGAACTGAACTAGAACTGAACTAGAACTGAACTAGAACTGAACTAGAACTGAACTAGAACTGAACTAGAACTGAACTAGAACTGAACTAGAACTGAACTAGAACTGAACTAGAACTGAACTAGAACTGAACTAGAACTGAACTAGAACTGAACTAGAACTGAACTAGAACTGAACTAGAACTGAACTAGAACTGAACTAGAACTGAACTAGAACTGAACTAGAACTGAACTAGAACTGAACTAGAACTGAACTAGAACTGAACTAGAACTGAACTAGAACTGAACTAGAACTGAACTAGAACTGAACTAGAACTGAACTAGAACTGAACTAGAACTGAACTAGAACTGAACTAGAACTGAACTAGAACTGAACTAGAACTGAACTAGAACTGAACTAGAACTGAACTAGAACTGAACTAGAACTGAACTAGAACTGAACTAGAACTGAACTAGAACTGAACTAGAACTGAACTAGAACTGAACTAGAACTGAACTAGAACTGAACTAGAACTGAACTAGAACTGAACTAGAACTGAACTAGAACTGAACTAGAACTGAACTAGAACTGAACTAGAACTGAACTAGAACTGAACTAGAACTGAACTAGAACTGAACTAGAACTGAACTGAACTAGAACTGAACTAGAACTGAACCAGAACTGAACTAGAACTGAACTAGAACTGAACTAGAACTGAACTAGAACTGAACTAGAACTGAACTAGAACTGAACTAAAACTGAACCAGAACTGAACTAGAACTGAACTAGAACTGAACTAGAACTGAACTAGAACTGAACTAGAACTGAACTAGAACTGAACTAGAATTGAACTAGAACTGAACTAGAACTGAACTAGAACTGAACTAGAACTGAACTAGAACTGAACTAGAACTGAACTAGAACTGAACTAGAACTGAACTAGAACTGAACTAGAACTGAACTAGAACTGAACTAGAACTGAACTAGAACTGAACTAGAACTGAACTAGAACTGAACTAGAACTGAACTAGAACTGAACTAGAACTGAACTAGAACTGAACTAGAACTGAACTAGAACTGAACTAGAACTGAACTAGAACTGAACTAGAACTGAACTAGAACTGAACTAGAACTGAACTAGAACTGAACTAGAACTGAACTAGAACTGAACTAGAACTGAACTAGAACTGAACTAGAACTGAACTAGAACTGAACTAGAACTGAACTAGAACTGAACTAGAACTGAACTAGAACTGAACTAGAACTGAACTAGAACTGAACTAGAACTGAACTAGAACTGAACTAGAACTGAACTAGAACTGAACTAGAACTGAACTAGAACTGAACTAGAACTGAACTAGAACTGAACTAGAACTGAACTAGAACTGAACTAGAACTGAACTAGAACTGAACTAGAACTGAACTAGAACTGAACTAGAACTGAACTAGAACTGAACTAGAACTGAACTAGAACTGAACTAGAACTGAACTAGAACTGAACTAGAACTGAACTAGAACTGAACTAGAACTGAACTAGAACTGAACTAGAACTGAACTAGAACTGAACTAGAACTGAACTAGAACTGAACTAGAACTGAACTAGAACTGAACTAGAACTGAACTAGAACTGAACTAGAACTGAACTAGAACTGAACTAGAACTGAACTAGAACTGAACTAGAACTGAACTAGAACTGAACTAGAACTGAACTAGAACTGAACTAGAACTGAACTAGAACTGAACTAGAACTGAACTAGAACTGAACTAGAACTGAACTAGAACTGAACTAGAACTGAACTAGAACTGAACTAGAACTGAACTAGAACTGAACTAGAACTGAACTAGAACTGAACTAGAACTGAACTAGAACTGAACTAGAACTGAACTAGAACTGAACTAGAACTGAACTAAAACTGAACTAGAACTGAACTAGAACTGAACTAGAACTGAACTAGAACTGAACTAGAACTGAACTAGAACTGAACTAGAACTGAACTAGAACTGAACTAGAACTGAACTAGAACTGAACTAGAACTGAACTAGAACTGAACTAGAACTGAACTAGAACTGAACTAGAACTGAACTAGAACTGAACTAGAACTGAACTAGAACTGAACTAGAACTGAACTAGAACTGAACTAGAACTGAACTAGAACTGAACTAGAACTGAACTAGAACTGAACTAGAACTGAACTAGAACTGAACTAGAACTGAACTAGAACTGAACTAGAACTGAACTAGAACTGAACTAGAACTGAACTAGAACTGAACTAGAACTGAACTAGAACTGAACTAGAACTGAACTAGAACTGAACTAGAACTGAACTAGAACTGAACTAGAATTGAACTAGAACTGAACTAGAACTGAACTAGAACTGAACTAGAACTGAACTAGAACTGAACTAGAACTGAACTAGAACTGAACTAGAACTGAACTAGAACTGAACTAGAACTGAACTAGAACTGAACTAGAACTGAACTAGAACTGAACTAGAACTGAACTAGAACTGAACTAGAACTGAACTAGAACTGAACTAGAACTGAACTAGAACCGAACTAGAACTGAACTAGAACTGAACTAGAACTGAACTAGAACTAGAACTGAACTAGAACTGAACTAGAACTGAACTAGAACTAGAACTGAACTAGAACTGAACTAGAACTGAACTAGAACTGAACTAGAACTGAACTAGAACTGAACTAGAACTGAACTAGAACTGAACTAGAACTGAACTAGAACTGAACTAGAACTGAACTAGAACTGAACTAGAACTGAACTAGAACTGAACTAGAACTGAACTAGAACTGAACTAGAACTGAACTAGAACTGAACTAGAACTGAACTAGAACTGAACTAGAACTGAACTAGAACTGAACTAGAACTGAACTAGAACTGAACTAGAACTGAACTAGAACTGAACTAGAACTGAACTAGAACTGAACTAGAACTGAACTAGAACTGAACTAGAACTAGAACTGAACTAGAACTGAACTAGAACTGAACTAGAACTGAACTAGAACTGAACTAGAACTGAACTAGAACTGAACTAGAACTGAACTAGAACTGAACTAGAACTGAACTAGAACTGAACTAGAACTGAACTAGAACTGAACTAGAACTGAACTAGAACTGAACTAGAACTGAACTAGAACTGAACTAGAACTGAACTAGAACTGAACTAGAACTGAACTAGAACTGAACTAGAACTGAACTAGAACTGAACTAGAACTGAACTAGAACTGAACTAGAACTGAACTAGAACTGAACTAGAACTGAACTAGAACTGAACTAGAACTGAACTAGAACTGAACTAGAACTGAACTAGAACTGAACTAGAACTGAACTAGAACTGAACTAGAACTGAACTAGAACTGAACTAGAACTGAACTAGAACTGAACTAGAACTGAACTAGAACTGAACTAGAACTGAACTAGAACTGAACTAGAACTGAACTAGAACTGAACTAGAACTGAACTAGAACTGAACTAGAACTGAACTAGAACTGAACTAGAACTGAACTAGAACTGAACTAGAACTGAACTAGAACTGAACTAGAACTGAACTAGAACTGAACTAGAACTGAACTAGAACTGAACTAGAACTGAACTAGAACTGAACTAGAACTGAACTAGAACTGAACTAGAACTGAACTAGAACTGAACTAGAACTGAACTAGAACTGAACTAGAACTGAACTAGAACTGAACTAGAACTGAACTAGAACTGAACTAGAACTGAACTAGAACTGAACTAGAACTGAACTAGAACTGAACTAGAACTGAACTAGAACTGAACTAGAACTGAACTAGAACTGAACTAGAACTGAACTAGAACTGAACTAGAACTGAACTAGAACTGAACTAGAACTGAACTAGAACTGAACTAGAACTGAACTAGAACTGAACTAGAACTGAACTAGAACTGAACTAGAACTGAACTAGAACTGAACTAGAACTGAACTAGAACTGAACTAGAACTGAACTAGAACTGAACTAGAACTGAACTAGAACTGAACTAGAACTGAACTAGAACTGAACTAGAACTGAACTAGAACTGAACTAGAACTGAACTAGAACTGAACTAGAACTGAACTAGAACTGAACTAGAACTGAACTAGAACTGAACTAGAACTGAACTAGAACTGAACTAGAACTGAACTAGAACTGAACTAGAACTGAACTAGAACTGAACTAGAACTGAACTAGAACTGAACTAGAACTGAACTAGAACTGAACTAGAACTGTACAAGAACTGAACTAAAACTGAACTAGAACTGAGTTATAACTGAACTAGAACTATTTTAGGTCATATAGCTCCCCTTCTGATAAGTCTACAGACTCCAAATTCTCAACTTAAGCTCGAATACTGCTCCTCAATGGGAAATTTCATGATAATCGAACTAATAACCGTTCTAAAGTTTTTGAATTATTTCCCTAAATTTTTATTTTCAACCCACTGTGCGCTATTTTTATTGAGAAATCCTACAAAAGTCACATCATTTATTTCATAGTTAAAACATTAAAAGAATTTACTCATCCAATCGATAACTGAAATGTATATACGAGTACATTATTCATCATCTATTATTTAACATTTGCATCGATTTCAAGGTAAAGTCCTTGCATGAGATTTCAAGCCAACAGGAAAACAAATCCTTATCAAAGGACATGCATAATATCGTTTTTTAGTCTTCATTCAAAATAAATGCACAAAATAAATAACAAATATTTGCCATTTATTTTTTTTGCTACCCTTTTAGATTTCCATTTCAGAAATATTGAAGCATGCAGCTGCATGACCTTTTGCTATTTCCATCTAAAACGCACCGAACCATTATAAACAAAATTTAAATAAACCTGGGCCGAAGGTTGTGTAGCATGAGTATAATAACGAATTTTTGATTTTTTTTTTTCTGAAGCATCAACAATTTTGAAATTAAATTACATATTTTTTTTTTTATAACCCCCACATTTATTTATTCGGAAAATTTATTAAATTTTATTTGAGTTGCAAAATGAAAAATGTTATTAACAAAAACATCCATTAAAACAGAAAACCAAGAGGTTAATTGAAAAAGTTTATTTAATTAAAACATTTGGAAAATAACTTTTCATTACCAAATAATTTCATTTGCTAAATAATTTCATTTGCATACAAACATTTTCGTACTCGTACATATCCAGAAGTGGAAAAGATTCACTCATGTAAATTAAAGTTAACATAAATAAATTTTCAGCAACTGAAACAAACAAAAAGAAGCAAGGAAAATTTATGTAAAGAAAAACTGAGAAAAAGTTTTATATAGAAAGAAACTTAAATAAATCCGAAAAAGTTAAACAACCGAAACATATGCTACAAAAACTACAGGAATGTGAGGATATAATCTACATATAAGGACATATTCTAATTCTGTTATGTTCATTTCTAGATTCAATTTCAAAATTATTTCGACATGCCAGCAATCCCACATCGTATGGGAGAATCCCATGCCCCTATTGCCGTTCTCAACTCAACTCAGTTTGGTCGTCCGCCAGTAAGCCCAACTTTCACTCAACTAAATTATTTCTTTGATATTGCGGAACTAAAATCGTTTTAAAATCGTTCCGCAATATCAAAAAATAATTTGGTGGAGTTAAAGTTGGTCGACTGGCAGACGACCAAACAGAGTTGAGTTGACAACGGCAATAGGAGCATTAGACTCCCCCATACGATGTAGGAGTATTGGAATGTCGAACAAAATCTGAAATTGAATCGAAAAATGAACATAACAGAACAAGAATATGTCTTTATATGTAGATTAAATCCTTATATTCTTGTAGTTTTATAGCGACGGGCAAACGACCAAACTGAGTTGAGTTGTGAATGGCAATAGGAACATCAGTTTCATGTAATAATATTCACTGACTCCTGTATTATTTAGAAATTGTTTAATTTCAGTAGAGTTACTGTTTCTTACAAGTCTAACTTCATAATTATGTACTTAAAATGAGCTTTAGATCAGGAGTCCCTCATTTTGAAACCTAATGTCCCTTCCTAAGAATTATATCGGCTCTTCCTGGATTATCCATCATCTCAATTGTGGACATTGACCTCCTCGTATCACACGGGGAACTATGTAAACACCCTTTAATGTTGAGCGCTAAAATGTGCCGCGAATTCTCTCATAAGAACAATAAAAGTATGGTTTAGGACGTCGGACTAGTAACCCACTCCTGGAAAAACAATTACTATAAAAAAGCCAAAATTGGAATAAAAACGTAATCGCTAATGTTAGATGCGAATTTTCGAAACTTTGATGGAAAGACCAAGTAGAGGAAAATTTGTCAAAGCTTGGCCAACGAAATTGGAGAACATGCGCTCAAGATCGAAGCGCATGGAATTCTAAAATATGCTCGGCCTCGGACCTTAACAGGTTGTAAGTATAGGCCATTTCTGTTAAGTCTACCTTGATTTAGGATGTGTGTCAATGACGAAGATGCAGGGTTAGAGTATGCAAGATCTATCTTAAGAAACCGAAGTGCTATTAGGGCTTTTCAATATCATTACAACCGCATCCTCATCAGTGTCTAGGAAAAACTCTTCCCAACAAAGCTCTTTGATTGATTTTTCGATGCATTCAGTTACATCAGAAATGGATGAGTCAGTAGTCTCTTGTAGATGCTTTTCGGACTCCAAAATTTATCCTCACAAAGTTTTTTGCTTGTCATGTGATGAAAAGTTTATTAAAAGAGGTCGAGATACTAATCTCTTCCAGATGGGATGTGATAGGATGCAGCTGTTGCCTGGCGTCTCCAGCCACCAGGTAAGAACTGCACCCAACTCCTACTCTAACCTCCTCGTGGTAGATCCTGGTAACCTGAGAATCCTAGTTGAAAATGCGGTTAACAACCCGTTTGGGATTCTATGTCGGGGCTAATATGAAATGGAGTTATCTTAGACCCATCTTAGACCCATTCCAACGTATTTGGTCTAAGGGTCTAAGATAATTGTACTAGGTAAAGTACGAAAATGCAACGTCTGTTCAACAAGTTAGTTGTAGCTGCAAGCGGGCGGCTGTCTTGGATCGAGCGGCTCGCTAGTTTTTGTCTACTAATGAAGGAGTTCTAAAACGCAATTAGTAGTTATCAAAAATGATGATTAAGGATGATTAGAAGTAAGAATCTGTGTTTGGATACTAACGAAGAAGTTACCGAACACAATAAGGATTATGGATTTTCGTACTTAATAATCATGATTTGGAGTAAGAACCCATGTGTTCGGATGCTACTGAAGAAGCCACTACTAGAGGCAAGGCCTCTATTATTTAGTAGTAACTAAATTCGGCATTCTCCGAGCTCCGAGATTCGGAAATCTTTGCAAATACCAACAACCAAGTTACGAATATACAACTTGAATGTTAAGTCCATCCTGTATTAAGGTTGCGAAACTTGGAAACGCAACAATGCCACCGGTAAAAAACTGTAAACCTTTACAGACAAAAGCTTAAGCAAATTCTTAATATATGGCGGCCGAACCGCCATATATTATTTAGCAAATAATTTCATTTGCTAAATAATTTCATTTGCATACAAACATTTTCGTACTCGTACATATCCAGAAGTGGAAAAGATTCACTCATGTAAATTAAAGTTAACATAAATAAATTTTCAGCAACTGAAACAAACAAAAAGAAGCAAGGAAAATTTATGTAAAGAAAAACTGAGAAAAAGTTTTATATAGAAAGAAACTTAAATAAATCCGAAAAAGTTAAACAACCGAAACATATGCTACAAAAACTACAGGAATGTGAGGATATAATCTACATATAAGGACATATTCTAATTCTGTTATGTTCATTTCTAGATTCAATTTCAAAATTATTTCGACATGCCAGCAATCCCACATCGTATGGGAGAATCCCATGCCCCTATTGCCGTTCTCAACTCAACTCAGTTTGGTCGTCCGCCAGTAAGCCCAACTTTCACTCAACTAAATTATTTCTTTGATATTGCGGAACTAAAATCGTTTTAAAATCGTTCCGCAATATCAAAAAATAATTTGGTGGAGTTAAAGTTGGTCGACTGGCAGACGACCAAACAGAGTTGAGTTGACAACGGCAATAGGAGCATTAGACTCCCCCATACGATGTACGATTCACTGACTCCTGTATTATTTAGAAATTGTTTAATTTCAGTAGAGTTACTGTTTCTTACAAGTCTAACTTCATAATTATGTACTTAAAATGAGCTTTAGATCAGGAGTCCCTCATTTTGAAACCTAATGTCCCTTCCTAAGAATTATATCGGCTCTTCCTGGATTATCCATCATCTCAATTGTGGACATTGACCTCCTCGTATCACACGGGGAACTATGTAAACACCCTTTAATGTTGAGCGCTAAAATGTGCCGCGAATTCTCTCATAAGAACAATAAAAGTATGGTTTAGGACGTCGGACTAGTAACCCACTCCTGGAAAAACAATTACTATAAAAAAGCCAAAATTGGAATAAAAACGTAATCGCTAATGTTAGATGCGAATTTTCGAAACTTTGATGGAAAGACCAAGTAGAGGAAAATTTGTCAAAGCTTGGCCAACGAAATTGGAGAACATGCGCTCAAGATCGAAGCGCATGGAATTCTAAAATATGCTCGGCCTCGGACCTTAACAGGTTGTAAGTATAGGCCATTTCTGTTAAGTCTACCTTGATTTAGGATGTGTGTCAATGACGAAGATGCAGGGTTAGAGTATGCAAGATCTATCTTAAGAAACCGAAGTGCTATTAGGGCTTTTCAATATCATTACAACCGCATCCTCATCAGTGTCTAGGAAAAACTCTTCCCAACAAAGCTCTTTGATTGATTTTTCGATGCATTCAGTTACATCAGAAATGGATGAGTAAGTAGTCTCTTGTAGATGCTTTTCGGACTCCAAAATTCATCCTCACAAAGTTTTTTGCTTGTCATGTGATGAAAAGTTTATTAAAAGAGGTCGAGATACTAATCTCTTCCAGATGGGATGTGATAGGATGCAGCTGTTGCCTGGCGTCTCCAGCCACCAGGTAAGAACTGCACCCAACTCCTACTCTAACCTCCTCGTGGTAGATCCTGGTAACCTGAGAATCCTAGTTGAAAATGCGGTTAACAACCCGTTTGGGATTCTATGTCGGGGCTAATATGAAATGGAGTTATCTTAGACCCATTCCAACGTATTTGGTCTAAGGGTCTAAGATAATTGTACTAGGTAAAGTACGAAAATGCAACGTCTGTTCAACAAGTTAGTTGTAGCTGCAAGCGGGCGGCTGTCTTGGATCGAGCGGCTCGCTAGTTTTTGTCTACTAATGAAGGAGTTCTAAAACGCAATTAGTAGTTATCAAAAATGATGATTAAGGATGATTAGAAGTAAGAATCTGTGTTTGGATACTAACGAAGAAGTTACCGAACACAATAAGGATTATGGATTTTCGTACTTAATAATCATGATTTGGAGTAAGAACCCATGTGTTCGGATGCTACTGAAGAAGCCACTACTAGAGGCAAGGCCTCTATTATTTAGTAGTAACTAAATTCGGCATTCTCCGAGCTCCGAGATTCGGAAATCTTTGCAAATACCAACAACCAAGTTACGAATATACAACTTGAATGTTAAGTCCATCCTGTATTAAGGTTGCGAAACTTGGAAACGCAACAATGCCACCGGTAAAAAACTGTAAACCTTTACAGACAAAAGCTTAAGCAAATTCTTAATATATGGCGGCCGAACCGCATAAAAACTAAAGATCTACTTAACGCGACAAATCAAATCCCTACTTCTATAGAGGTATGTTAACGGAAATGGCGATGGATAGGCAACATACTTCGAAGGTCAACAAGCGCTTCGTTGGAATCTAAAGGAAAGTGGTCGTCGTGTTGGTGCACCTGCTAGAATGCGGAGAAGGTCAATTGATGTGGAGTTGCAAGCAGCAAGCTATTCGAGGAATGACGTATGCCTAATATCTCTCAAAAGAGTCCGATATAAAAGGATGGTTGAGGACCTATGCTCCACTGGGAGTCAAAGATAATAGAAGAAGAAACTGGACTGCGAAGTTAAAATTAGGATTAGTTGAGGTTTGTTGCAGCTTATGTTTACAAACTAACGAAGGATTTTTATAATGCCAAAGGCTCTATTAGTTGAAAACGAAATAGGAATTTGAAGTTAAAATTACATACGATTAAGAAATTTAAGTCAGAATCTGTGTGTAAAATCACAATTGTGATTTCCGAAATTAAGATTCGTCAAAGCAAGTGTTTAAAAAAATAAGAAACCAGTCCCATAATGCCAATGTATCTTTTAGTGTTTACGAATTGAGATTCGTAGAGGCTAGTATTTGGATATTAACGAAGGAGTTCCATGAAGCGTAATTAGTAATTACGGAAGATGAATTTGTTTGAATTTTATTAATTTTTTTAGGGGGATCTTATTGAAGATCAAGGCCAAAAAATTTTGCTAATTCCACTGGATGCGTCTACAAATCCTTAGGACTAAGTGAAGTAGGTTTGACGATACAGTTGAAAATGTGCAAGCTGGACATACGTTGGGGACGGCAGGTCTATACGGGACCAACAAATGCTTAATCTGTTGCTCCATTCAGATCTAAGTTGAGTCAGAACGACTCTTGCTTTCCGCGACAAGTTCTTTTCTTCTTCTGCTATGGACAGTGGGCGACCTCCTAATATTTATAACATTAATGCATTAACCAAAAATGTCGGAGTTCGTGGCGTCTCTATGAATGTTGTTTAATGCCACCGTGTACGAAGTATGAACTAAAGGATCAAGTACATATTTGCTATCCTCATACATGCGAAAATCTTTCCTGTCATGACTCGGGAAAGTTTCCAACTATGTGATGTTAAGAAACTGATGAGACACACATTCATTCCTGAGACAGCCGGTTCTGTGTACCGAAATGACCCGAGGTATCTCGGCCAAGGCCTGTCAACTCAGAAACAACATATTTTCGAATTCCCGCTCAGGATTAAGTGAAGTGGCGGTACAGTTTAAAATGTGGAGGGTATCATGAGGATCTTGACTAAAAGCTGGGCATACGTTGGGGATGGCACGGTCTTGGCGGGAAAAAAAGATGTTAAATATATTGCTCCATTCCGATCTCACTTAAGCCAGAACGACTCTTGTTTTTTTCTTCTGATCATTCATGCGATAACCTAAATTCGTGGAGTTAGTGGCTTCTCGATGACATCCCACAAGAAACTGCTGAGTTAGCATAACATTATGTTCCTTTACTCGAAGGATCTTTGGTTCCTCATTAAGATGAAGTGGAGAGGTAATTTGTAGACAGCCTGTTATAGTTCTTCGGGTGGCATTTTTTTGGATATTTCTCCACTGAGTATCACTTAGCGACGCTGACTAAACCGGAGCAGCATAATTTGCCACTGATCGATCGAATCGCTTTATAGGTAGACTGCAAAGTTTCTTTGTCCATGCCCCAAGTAGTGCCGGCTAAGGCTTTAAGGACCTTGTTTCTACATCGCAATTTATGCGCTACAGTTGTCGATCTCGACAAGAAGTTGCAAGCTTACTTCTTTTGTCCAGGTGGTAAATGGGGTCGCTGAGGATTTAGTTGGTTGTATCTTCAGGTTACGTTCAGTGAAGAAATTGTGGATGATACTAAGATAACGATAACGCATTCTCGTGATGGCTATTGGTTGTTTACCATTCAGAATTGATCTCTCCGTAATCCGCCAATGATTTTGAAACCATAATTTGGTACCTGTCACAAAGTTATACACTTGCTTTAAATCACTGCGAGACAATACAAATATTCTTTTGCAAAGCTAAAATTGAAAAATGTAATTTGCAAAGACTTTGCAAATAATTATGCTGTTTCGTTCCATTGCCTGTAGCATTGGAAGAAGTAGTGAAAACATGCCGTCCACTGAAGACACTGACGGTAAAATAGATGAATTAGATCTAGAAAATGCTGAAGGAGGAAACGATACCCTTATTAATATGAATCATGCGAGAGCACTGCAAGTTTTTTTTTATGTGTATCTTGCGGCTCATTTTAACAATTAATCTTTAACGCAAAGTGAAAAGTGATAACACGCAAATGCAAAGTAGGTTAAATGCTTTGTGGAACACTTTTCAAATAATTCTGAGGAACAGAAACAGTTATCACTTTGCCAAAAAATATAATTTGATAGTGCAAAGTGAAAAGTTGATAAGTTGTTTCGTGGAGCCAGTTCTATATTCATATATTTCGTGGGGCCAGTTCTATATTCAAACTTTTAGATTTAGTTTTTTTTTTTTTCAGTCCTAGGTTTATTACTTGGGTGATGCAGGGGATGTTGGGTACCAAGCAACGATTCTGATTGTTCTTAACTTGGTAAGCCCAAACTAATCTTTTTTATACTTCATATCAACTGTAAACATTGACCTCGTCATGGTATCACCCGGGGAACTGCGAGTTCTTTTCATAAGAACGACAAAAAATATGAGGTAAGACGTCGGGCTAGTAACCTACTCCTGAAAAAAACAATAACTATGAAAAAGCTAAATTAAGAATAAAAACGGCCCCTAATGTTGAAAGAGGAGGTTCGAAACTTCGATGGAAAGACCAAGTAGAGGAAAATCTCTAAAATCTTGGCCACGAAATTGGAAAATATGAGCACAAGACCGACGCGCATGGATTTTTAAAATATGCTCGGCCTTTGGCCTTAATAGGTTGTAAATAGATCAGTTAAGACTTAGGTTAAGTTCAAGCTGCAGTTCCAGGTTCAGTTTTAGATTAAGTTAAATTCTAGCTCACTTTTAGGTTAAATCTGGGTTCAGCTTAATCTTCAGTTCTAAGTTTTGTTCTACATTCGGTTCTGATCCAGTTCTTGTTTAGTTTTAACCTTAACAATAACTTTCTATACACACAAATCCTAAACGACATCTCGTTCATTTATAATTCAATTCCCTAAAACTTTCTGCATATTTTAGCATTTCTTCCTTAAAAAAGAAAATTTTCGTAAAAAGCGCAATAAAATCAACCGGTAAGAAGAAAAAAACTTTGACTTTTATTTAACAATTTATGAATTATTCAATTTAATACAAAAGTCCTGTCACGCAATTTCCTTTTCGAAACATTTTACCATTACAAACTACATTCCATTACCATATTTGGTAAAGAAAAAATATCCTTCGACACATTTACAGACAAAATTCTAACGAAACATGTAAAGGTTTATAAACAAAAGTTGACTAGGTCAGTGGTACTCTAGCGGGAGTAGTCTAACAAATTCTGCAATACTCTCTCTTTCGTTCTCGGTTTTTAACACAAAAATGAGCCTTGAATAAAAGAGAGTTATGCCTCAACATATTTTAAAATGCGCATAAATATTTACAAATTGGCTTCGGCAAAAATGTTGCAGCAACAAAAAAATTTTGGCAACATGTTTTCTGTTTTAATATGATAAACTATTCCACCATGAAATTTGAAATTCTTCTCTAAAAACCAGTTTGGATTTTTGCGCAGGACTCAGGAAAAAGACAACACAACAATAAAAACCACTTACTGGTTTCCTTGACCTTGAATTGAGAGCCGTATAACACAGCAAAAAAAAAAACAATAAACAGCAGCCCAAAGCATTAGCTGTTGAGGCAGAGAAGCAGTGGAAAAATTCATAATAAAACATTGAAATGTTTTCATTAAAAATCGTTGCCCAAAAAGTACTTTAATTCAAGTACTTTCGTTCATTTGCTTAACCGTAGCATCCCTGAAGGTAAAACTGAATGTGTATGAGTGATTAGGTGTGTGTGCGTGCGTGTGTGTGTGCGTCCGTTAGCTTTAGTCATGGGCTTTTAACTCCGTGGAGAAAGTGTGATAATTAAAACATGATGCAAAACACTTGGGGGTTCCACCAGTAAAATACCCTTGAAATTACTAAAGTAGATAAAATGTCTTTAAAGCTTTTATTTGTTTAGTTTTCAGTTCGAAATTCAAAAGTAATGATAATGCGAGGGTTGACTTTTATATTTCGGAATTGTGTGAGTTTAGTGCTGCTTTTTTGTAATTAAATAAAAATAATGGTTACATTTTTGCATTAGGGTGCACTTATTTTACGAAAGTGTGAAATTGAACCGTAACTTCCCCCAGAAATGTTCTACGTAACATAAAAACATGCTGTACAATTTTTTTTCTCAAAATTGCCTAAGGAGAACACATGCCGCATTCGCCCACAGTGTGTTAAACTTTTTTGTATGGGGAAAAATTTAAGTATTTTCGTTTTGCCCAAATTTTAACCACTTAGAGTTAAATTATTTAAAAGAATTTAATGGGATATTAAAGAGAACTAAAGTAACTTTATTTAAAGTCATCAAAATTAGAAATACATGACATAGTTTCGGAGTTATTGCATTTTTTTTTTTGGCGATACGCCTAAGGATATGCAGACAAAAAATGTACTTAAGGATAAATAAAACTCAAAGTAAGACATAATTTTCAATTCCATGACCTGTTAGTACTAAATACTTGGGTTTTGTTAAAATTTAATAGAATTTACTTAGTTTTTTCATATTAGAAAATTATACTATTTTCTCAGGCCGCGGTTTCAAAAATAATTTCTTATTTTTTTGAAAATTTTTTCCAACAAATATTACAAGTAATAAATTTGCTTTCCGGTATCAAAAAACCAACAAATGGTAGAATAATATCCAAAAAAATGAGGTCGATATCTTTAAGCGTTACGACGTACCTGCTATTTGAAATCGTAGAATTTTGCGGAAATGTGAATTTTTTTTAATAATTTGAGTATAGGCTTGTTAAATTGTACATAAATAAAAACAAGTAAGAAAGTGCTAAAGTCGGTCAAGCCCGACCATACGATACCCTTCACCACTAAGGTCAAAGGTATTCTTTTTTCCTGTATAAAGACAAATATTTGCTAAATTTTGCCACCATACAAACATTTTCTCAAAACTTATGTATTTAAGCTGTTTCCGTCATTTAGTCTTATATGAGAGCTAGGGTCAAATGTGGACCGATTATCTCGAAATTTTGATTACAGTTGTTTCAAAAAATTACGTATGCAGAAAATAAACTTAATAATCCCATTATCTTCAGACTTACGAGCGTTTTAGTGATTTTTTGTCTCATTTAGTGCGTTTTGACAGAAGAGTTTGTATGGGAACTGTGGTCAAATGTGGACCGATTTCAATGAAATTTGGTACAGTGATTTTAGTGATTTTAGTAATATTTGTGGCTAACATATCAATTCCGGGAAGTGGGACCTATGGGAGGTACCATAAATAATGGACCGATTTTGACGAATAGCGATGGTCCCATTATCAAAAAAAAAAAATGATCTGTGCCAAATTTCATCAAATTATCTTTAGAATTCCGACCTGTACTTTGATTACATGGTTAACATGCGGGTCCAGCCAGCCAGCAGTCCAGACGGACGGACGGATATCGCTTAATCGACTCAGAAAGTGATTCTAAGCCTATTGGTATACTAAAAGGTGGGTCTAAGACAAATATTTCTATGCGTTACATACGTCAGCACAAACTTATAATACCCTTTCCACCTATGGTGGTGAAGGGTATGATAATAGAGAGAATTTTTCCTCAGACTATATAGAATCTTCACAGCATTGGTTTTCTGATATTGTAAAAGTTCTACACTTTCTTCCCCCTTAGTCAAATTTCAGAATTTGGAGGTTTTTTAATTTTCTATAGGAAATTTACGGAATATTAAGAATTTATTACCAAATTTTGTTCAAAATGTAAAAATATATTAATTTTTATTAACATTAGGTCTTTTTATTAAAAAAATTTATATTAACCCTAAACTAACATGGGGACTAAAATGACCCATTTTTTCTCTTATGATCTTTGAATTTTATTTCGTGCTTTAATATATTCAAATTTTATATATTCAAATTTTAGTCATTTAGACTCCATTTTCCTATAAAAATAAAAACTAAAAATTCTGACCTTTGACCCCGGGGTGGAAATGGTTAAACTTTCCCTGGCTGAGCTTTTTAACGATCCAAAAAAAATGTCATATTTTTTCTCAACAACTTTTAATGCTCCACACGATTACTCTATGCCTTTTTTGATAATACATGTCTGATAGCTTTTGGACCTAAATTTAATTAAGCTATAGTTGAGACGTTTGATTTTTTTGACGGTCTTCAGTTAAGTTACAACATAAGCTACTGCATATAAAATTGGATATAGAGTATGTATTTATATAGGAATTGGGTTAACTTCTTTTGAAACTGAACAGATTTACATCGAAGGCGTGTTATGCTTAAGCTTAACGTCGATGGAGGATGCTGTGGTAATAATTATGCTGTAGGCTTAACATCGATGGAGGATGCTCTGGTAAAAATTAATTTCAATAGATCTTAACAATAACAGAAATTGATGGTGCCATGACCAGAGCTTGTACTCAGGCTATGGTCAAGCCCGACCATACGATACCCTTCACCACCAAGGTCAAAGGTCTGTTCTTTCACGTGTATAAAGACAAATATTTGCTAAATTTTGTCATTATACAAACATTTTCTTAGAGCTGTTATAAATATTTAAGCTGTTTACATCATTGGGACATATATGGGAGCTATAGTCAAATGTGGACCAATTATTGATGGAAGTTTTCACAAAAGTAATATATGCAAAAAAAATGTCATTATCATCTGATTTACGAGCGTTTTTGTGATTTTTGTCTTATTTAGTGCGTTTTGTCAGAAGAGTTTGTATGGGAGCTATAGCCAAATATGGATTTCAACGAAATTTGATACAGTGATTTTGATTTACAAAAGCAGTATCTATTTTAAATTTCATGAGCATAATTTGGTATTTGTGGGCAAAATATAATTTCCGGGAAGTGGGACCAATGGGAGGTACCATAAATAATGGACCGATTTACACGAATTTTAATAGCCAAGGTCCCACTATCAAAAAAATTATCTGTGCAAAAAACTTTGGTTACAAGGTTAACATGACATCGTTAAATCGACTCAGGAAGTGATTCTAAGTCTATTAGTGGTTACCCTTCACCAGGTTAAGGTTTTTATTTATGTAGATAATATCTTTAGAAAATGTTAAAAAGAAATTTATGATATGATCTAAACAAACTTTTCAACTAGTTATAAAAATCTAAAACTGAATCGATTGAGCTGGTTTAAAAGTCCGTGACTTTTTTAATATCACCTGAAATCACGGAAGTTGGCAAACGCTTAGTTGAGGTCTCCACATTCACAACAAATAAGAAAATTCAGACTATGATTTTAGCCGATCCAATATTGGAGATAGAAGCCATAGGCATAGCATAAAGATGTGTGGTTTTAGTCTTGAATGAACGCTTGACTATGGAACAGCTTTCCACAAAATGGTTGTTGCATTTGCTCACAGTCAACCAAAGCGATATTGATGAGATTTTGCGCCATATCATAAGCGAGGGCAAAACGAGGATCCACTAAAATACGTCGAAAACCAAAGATCAGTAAAAACATTGGGTTTCTCGGTGTGAATCAGCGCCAAAGGTAGGTTTTTTTAGCCAATAAAGCGGCGCACAGTGGGATGGTAGAAAAACAGAATGGAAATAAGTCCGCAACTACTTAACTGTATTTGAAAAGAATTTAGAAGTATTGGGGAGCTTAAGTTTTGAACCTGGAAATCATAGATTTTACTGGGACAGCACAATCGGCCTACAAAGTAGGGCACCTCAGACTCATAAATCACTTAAAACGATATAAATTTGTCGACGTTTTTTTTTTGGTCGGTAAAATCCACAATGACTAATTGGCTTGTTTCATTAGGAATTAAAGAAAACAAAAACTCACTTGGTCAAGGAAAAAGTGAAGTTTCTAAGGGCAAACTCATCCGATCTATTCTCCAGAGACTATATCTTTGCAAACTAGTACCTACTTTTTTGACCTCGTAAGGGATACGAAAATTGTTGAAATGAATGTTGAAAATTCATATAAAAATCACGGACATATTGGCTCTGGTACTTGGATTAAAGAAAATTTCCAACAATTTAAATATATGTATAATCTAAAATCTAGTAACAAGTTTTCGAGATACTCTGATTTTTTTCTCAAAATTTGTCTTTGGCAATAAAGATAAGAATAGGCAGAAAATGTTTCTTTTTCTAAAAAAATGTAGCTATGTAACCTTTTTTACATTTAAAGAACGTATAGAAGAGGGCTATTTTTAGATGAATGGGTATATAAAGAGTGCTCTAAATAAAATTTGTAGTTGGATTTTCTTAAATAAAAATCAAAGCTTTTAATATAAAAACTCTACAAAATACGCAAATATAATGACATATTATACAAAATCATTTAGCATAAAAATGTTTACTTAGTACTCGGGTTTTGCAAAATTATCGACTTTTTTCGGAAACCCTCCCATTAAAGATTTTACAGTTGCTTCTGATACCTTTTTGGAGCATGTGTTCCACCTGCGCTTAAAATCGGACATGTTCTTGGAAATCTTTCCTGTGTTCTTCAATTCCTTTTTTACCAGAGACCACTACCTTTCCACAGGCCGAAGTTCTGGACAGTTTGGTGGATTTGCCTCTCGTGGTACAAAAATGACATTATTCTTTGAGTACCACTCAAGTGCCTTTTTTCCATAATGGCATGATGCCAAATCGGGCCAAAAAAATGTGGTCACTCTGTGCTCTCTTAAAAAGGGTAACAACCGTTTTTGTAGGCACTCCATTATATAAATTTCTGTGTTTATTGTGCCAGATGCCACAAATACTTTACTTCTTTTGCCCCAACTGCAAATAGCTTGCCACACGAGAAACTTCTTAGGGAATTTTGTTTGTTTTTTTGTGCGAAACTCTTGCCGAACATTGCCCCGTTTATCAGCAACATAAAAATCTTGACCAGGAAGTTGAGAAAAGTCTGCCAGTACGTATGTTTCATCATCCATCACACAGCAGGTGTATTTTTTTATAAAATCAGACTTCAATTTTTTCGCTCGTTTTTTTGCTTCTAAGTTCTTTATAGCATTGCGATCTGGAACCTTTTGGACTTTGTATGTCTTTAGTCCAGCATAAGCTTTGACTCTATGTGCAAAATTCGTAGAACATTTCACCGTACGAGCTGCTTTTCTTAAAGAAGTGTTAGGCGCTCTTCGAAAGAGTCGCTCGACTTCTTTTGCCTTACCAATATCTGTAGGACCTTTTTTCCTCCCTGATCCAGGTTTTCTTTCAATGCTCAGGTTTTCCTAATACCGTCTGATGGCATTAGAAACCGTTCGAGGGTCAACTTTCAAATTTTTAGCTATTTTTTTAAAAGTCCATGACGGACTTTTCGAAAAGTTTTAATTGTATTTTCACGAACTTTTTTTTCGCAGTCAATTTTGATTGAAATAACTATTGAAAATTAATAATTTCTAAAATAATAGTATCTGACATATCTATAGAAACTAACTTGATCAAAAAATAAATTATTTCTTGCACTATGGATAAATTTTGTCTAAAATAGTAAATGCATATTTTTTTAGAACACTCTTTAAACAATTCGCACTCCTACCCCTAATTCCAAAGAATCAAGTCTTCAATAATACCTTACAAACTGATAAAAATGTCAAATGTCAGGCCAAAATTACTGTGAGTTATATTCGTAAACTTTAACAGTTAACGAGGATACATTGATAATGTAGTGCATAAAAATTGTAAACTGCAATATTAATGACAAACATCAGTTGAATGACACCACTAAACAGTCGATTGATTACTCCTATTCCAGGGGTCAAACATAAAAAGTAGAGCATATTCTCATTTCTACTAGAAAATATGCCTTCTTTTTAGCTTTTTAGATTCGAACTCACTCTGGGTGACCATATGTCCCAAAACCATTTACGTTATACATTTTCTAATCTCATTCTTCAATTACAATTTCATTTAAAATGTAAAAAATATATAATAGAAACGTAAAATGTATCTTAATGGAGGTCATGATTGTGATATGTCTTCATCGTTTGAAATAATAAAATTTAAATAAAAAATTACTCAATATAAATAAATTATAAATAGATAATTTACTAATTTTTAAACAATTTCGTTGATTGAAATGTAAACATTAAAGTAAATATTTAAACTAAAATTTGATTGCAAATTAGTTCAATTGCACAGAAGAAAAATCGAGTCTGTTTTTGAAATCAAAGCCCAAATCTGTAACGGACAACCGAAATGTGTAGAACTTTTAAAAGTTTTTAATAACATTTTTGAAATTAAATAATAAATTCAAAAGCATTACCTTCAGAGGCGTAAAAAGCCAAGAGGGTATGATGATGTCTAGTAAATCCCAACAAAATTGTTTGATACCACAGACTTTGTAACTCATTTCGATATATAATTTGTTATTTAATTCTGGATTTGTAAGATTCTAAATATAACGAATAATTGTTAACATTTTTGATATAAAAATATAAGGAACTGAAACTCTTCATTTGACTTAAGTCTATCTCTGTGAAGTACACAGACGCACTGTGGGTAGAAAACAAACATTTAGGGGAAAAATTCAAGAACTTTAAAGTGGTGAGCTCAATTATCATGAGATTTCACATGGTTAATGAGGAGGAGTATTCAGGCTTAAGATTAGAGTTTGGAGTTTGTAGACTTGTCACGAGGGGAGATTTATGGCCTCAAAATAGGGCACCTCGGGTTATTCGAAAATAAAAAACGATCCAGAAGTCACATTTTTGATCCCATATAAAATATTTTTTTTATATATACAAGATCTGCTAGCTGAGATATATAAAAATCATCGCTATACGTATAGTTTATCTTCTATAGTTTAAGAGATATTCGACTTCGAAAATAACAATTTCAACTTTTTGACGACTTAGGCCTAGAGTTTTGTTAATATCGGATACAACTTTTTCCCGAATTTCCCAATTTTGCTTTATTTATTTCTAAGAAGTGTATAAATCACACCAAAAAATAATTGATGGAAAATCTTTAGCCGATCAAAAATTATATGTATTTAAGTAAAAATTAAAAAAAAATATTTTTTTTTTTCGTTTTTTAGCCAAATATACAAAAACTTGTTAAGAAACATATATAGTATTTATAATTTTTGGAAAATGAATTTCATAAGGAAAGCCATAAGTGGAACTAGGTTCCAATATCTTATTTCGTCTTAACGCTAAAGCCTCTCAAAAATTACCAATTTTTTACACTGTTCCTCACTTTATGCCTAATTATCACGGGTCGGCGCAAAGAGAACAGAACAAAATAATAATCGGCAGTGTTGCCGTTTTTAATACTTTTAACTTAAATAGTTTTTTTTTTTCAATGTGTAGTTCAAACGTTTTAAAAAGAAAAAGTCTTCTACTCCATTTGTTTTAATTTTTTTATCAAAAATTTTGTTTATCAAAAATTTTGTTTATCAAAAATTCTTCTATAGAAAATTTGTTTATCAAAAATTTTATTACAGATAATTTTTTATCAAAAATCTTTCTATAGAAAAATTTCATACAGAGATTTTTCTATATAATTTTTTATCAAAATCCAAATTTTTTTTGGCAAAAATTTTTCTATGGAAAATTTTTTATCAAAAATTTTTTCATCAAAAATTTTTCTATAGAAAATTTTTTTATCAACATTTTTTCTATAGTAAATTTTTTATAAAAATGTTTCTATAGAAAACTTTTTTGTCAAAAATGTTTCTATAGAAAACTTTTTTATAAAAAATTTTTCTATAGAAAATTATTTTATCAAACATTTTTCTATAGAAAATTATTTAATCAAAAATTTTTCTATAGAAAATTTTTTTATCAAAAATTGTTCTATAGAAAATTTTCATACAAAAATTTTTCTATAGAAAATATTCATACAAAAATTTTTCTATAGAAAATTTTCATACAAAAATTTTTCTATAGAAATTTTTTTATCAAAATCGAAAATTTTTTTATCAAACATTTTTCTATGGAAAATTTTTTATCAAAAATTTTTCTATAGAAATTTTTTTTATCAAAAATTTTTCTATAGAAATTTTTTTTATCAAAAATTTTTCAATGGAAAATTTTTTTATCAAAAATTTTTCTATCAAAAAATAACAAAATAGTCGGGATGTAAATATTATTCAAAAAGAAGTGTATTTGCATTTGATCCCAAACCTGTTACATTTATTTATTAATGTAACAGATCAATTTATTTTAAAACATCTTACCCCCCCCCTTCTTCTCAGCATTCTGCATATAGTAGCCGACGGCTACAGCAAGAATGTGGGAAGTGAAGGTAGATGAAAACTGAAAAATGTTTGTTTTTGTTCAGTCGATAATCTGCGCTTTTACTTTTGGTTTATGAACATAATTCTTAATAGTTATGTTTGTAAATTTAGTAATAATGCGAGGTTTTCGATCTGTCTAAATTGGGGATAATCCTCCTGAAGAGATGGCTTAACCAACCATCGAAACGCGTCGAGGAATTTGGTTTCTCCGCAAACACTTTTTGGCTTTTTATCAATAAATTGATCTGTTACATTAATAAATAAATGTAACAGGTTTGGGATCAAATGCAAATACACTTCTTTTTGAAAAATTTTTCTATAGAAAAATTTTTGATAATTTTTGTATAGAAAATTTTTTTATCAAAAATTTTTCTTTAGAGAATTTTTTGATAAAATTTTTTTATCAAATATTTTTCTATGGAAAATTTTTATCAAAAATTTTTCTCTAGAAAACTTTTTTATCAAAAATTTTTCTCTAGAAAACTTTTTTATCAAAAATTTTTCTATAGAAAATTTTTTTATCAAAAATTTTTCTATAGAAAATTTTTTTATCAAAAATTTTTCTGTAGAAAATTTTTTTATCAAAAATTTTTCTACAGAAAATTTTTTTATCAAAAATTTTTCTATAGAAAACTTTTTACCAAAAATTTTTATATAGAAAACTTTTTACCAACAATTTTTCTATAGAAGACTTTTTACCAAAAATTTTTCTATAGAAGACTTTTTACCAAAAATTTTTCGATAGAAAACTTTTCTATCAAAAATTTTTCTATAGAAAATTTTTTATCAAAAATTTTTCTATAGAAAACTTTTTACCAACAATTTTTCTATAGAAGACTTTTTACCAAAAATTTTTCTATAGAAGACTTTTTCCCAAAAATTTTTCGATAGAAAACTTTTTTATTAAAAAATTTTTGTATTTTTCAATGGATAATTTTTTTATCAAAAATTTTTCTTAGAAAATTTTTTTATCAAAATTTTTCTATAGAAAATTTTTTTATCAAAAATTTTTCTATAGAAAATTTTTTTATCAAAAATTTTTCTATAGAAAATTTTTTTATCAAAAATTTTTCTATAGAAAATTTTTTTATCAAAAATTTTTCTATAGAAAATTTTTTTATCAAAAATTTTTCTATAGAAAATTTCTTTATCAAAAATTTTTCTATCGAAAACTTTTTTATCAAAAATTTTTCTATCGAAAACTTTTTTATCAAAAATTTTTCTATAGAAAATTCTTTTATCAAAAATTTTTCTATAGAAAATTCTTTTATCAAAAATTTTTCTATAGAAAATCTTCATACAAAAACTTATGAAAAATTTTTTTTTATCAAAAATTTTTCTATAGAAAATTTTTTTATCAAAAATTTTTCTATAGAAAATTTTTTTATCAAAAATTTTTCTTTAGAAAATTTTTTTATAAAAAATTTTTCTATAGAAAATTTTTTTAGAAAAATTAGGTTTCATCAGGCTTGAGTTCATTTAATTTTCAAATTATTAATTTTGAAAATTGGAAAGTAAATTATGGAGAAAAACTGAAAAAATTATTTTTGAACACGGCTAGTGGATTGCAATTTCTGTCCCGCCACAGGACGTCATCAGCACTTAGCGCCCTCGACCACAGTCGAGTTGTCAAATTGCAGAGATAATCATCAATTTAACTCATTGAGTTTGATCGAACATCCCTACGTTTAATTGATTGTGTGTTCTCCTATTACTTGTTTTGCTCGATCTTTTCATCAAACCAAAAAGTCTTGTTCTTCTCTACATGCCAACGGCAAGTGAAAAGATCGAGCAAAACAAGTAATAGGAGAACACACAATCAATTAAACGTAGGGATGTTCGATCAAACTCAATGAGTTAAATTGATGATTATATCTGCAATTTGACAACTCGACTGTGGTCGAGGGCGCTAAGTGCTGATGACGTCCTGTGGCGGGACAGAAATTGCAATCCACTAGCCGCGTTCAAAAATAATTTTTTCAGTTTTTCTCCATAATTTACTTTCCAATTTTCAAAATTAATAATTTGAAAATTAAATGAACTCAAGCCTGATGAAACCTAATTTTTCAATTAATTCTAAAGTTCGAATAATTAATTCCCAAAAAATTTTTTTATCAAAAATTTTTCTATAGAAAATTTTCATACAAAAACTGTATGAAATTTTTTTTTTTTTGTGAAAAATTTTTCTATAGAACATTTTTTTATCAAAAATTTTTCTATAGAAAATTTTCATACAAAAAATGTATGAAATTTTTTTTTTTTTGAAAAATTTTTCTATAGAACATTTTTTTTTTTATCAAAAATTTTTTTATAGAAAATTTTTTTATCAAAAATTTTTCTATAGAAAATTTCTTTATCAAAAATTTTTCTATCGAAAATTTTTTTATCAAAAATTTTTCTATAGAAAATTTTTTTATCAAAAATTTTTCTATAGAAAACTTTTTTATCAAAAATTTTTCTATAGAAAACTTTTGTATCAAAAATTTTTCTATAGAAAATTTTTTTATCAAAAATTTTTCTATAGAAAATTTTTTTATCAAAAATTTTTCTATAGAAAATTTTTTTATCAAAAATTTTTCTTTAGAAAATGTTTTTATCAAAAATTTTTCTATAGAAAATTTTTTTATCAAAAATCAAAAATTTTTCTTTAGAAAATTTTTTTATCAAAAATTTTTCTATAGAAAATTTTTTTATCAAAAATTTTTCTATAGAAAATTTTTTTATCAAAAATTTTTCGATAGAAAATTATTTTATCAAAAATTTTCCTATAGAAAATTATTTTATCAAAAATTTTTCTATAGAAAATTATTTTATCAACAATTTTTCTATAGAAAATTCTTTTATCAAAAATTTTTCTATAGAAAATTTTTTTATCAAAAATTTTTTTATAAAAACCTTTTTATCAACAATTTTTCTGAGATACATTGACAAATGAATTTATTATTGAATTATGAAATCCTAATATAAAAAAATTTATAAGGAAAGGATCATCTTTCCAAGAAACGTTTCGATGGTTAGTTAGGCCATCATCATTAGAAGGAGTATTCCGTATTCTAGACAGCTCAAAAACCAAGAATTATATCTAATCTGAAGACAAAATAGATACGAATTATATTGTCTATACAAAATATTAACATAAAGCAAAGAAACAGAAGTAAACCCACAACAGTTTTTCTTTGTCTTAGGCTAAAGATATCCTCGCCCCCCTTTTAAGGTAAATTTGGCTCCACCTTTGCTTTCATTTGTTATATTCATTCTCTTAAAAGCCTTATAAATATTTAAATGTTAACTTTGTTCTTTTCCACTTATTATGAGAATATTTTATGTAAAATAAATATTTTTTTTGCGCAAGAAACACAAAAAAAAAAGAACACAAAAATGTTTTTTTTACCTAAAATGAAGGTTGAATCTAATCACGAAAGAACAACACAAACAATTTTAATAAAATTACAATAATACAATTTTACAAAAAACTGAAAATAAAATAAAATGTTTTATTGATGCTCTACTTATGCATAAATAATGCAGACATTGGGCAAACATTTTTGTTATATTTCTTTTTAAAATTTTTTTTAATTGTAATCGTACGAAATACCCAGAAATTGCTAAATGTTGTAAAACCAATTGAATGAAAAATAATTTCCCAGAATAAAAGAAGAAGAAAAATTTATTATTTAAACAATTTAAGTGAAGTTAAATGATACAACATAACCATTATAGGTTGAGGTAGATACCTAGCAGTCGACTTGACATTTGATGACCTGTCACTAAAGCTTGCTAAATCTAAAGCCTGAATGACTAAAGCTGTCATCTAGACAGAAATTAGAAGTCCGACCGTAAAATTTTTAGCCTCACTTAAAAGTGTATAAAATTCCCTTTCCAATGATTTATAACATGTCTACCTTATATTATTTTGGTAGAATAATATTCGAACAAAATAAGAGTTAATAAAATTTTACACATATTTTACTACTCGATCATGTAGAATTTTATAATATTATACACAAAGATTTTTCCGTAGAATTTTAAACAATATTATTTTGACAAAATAAGTTAAGATAGACATGTTATACATCAATGGAAAGGGAATTTTATGTACTTTTAATTGAGGTTAAAATTTTTTCGGTCGGACTTCTAATTTCTGTTCACATGGCAGCTTAAGTCATTCTGGCCTTAGATTTAGTAAGCTTTAGTGCGATCTCATCAGATGTCAAGTCGACTGCTAGGTATCTACCTCAACCTATAATGATTATGTGAGGTTAAAACTTGTTCAAAATTTACAAATTGATTTAAAACTTTGGTCAAAAAAGTGCAACAACAATAAATTTACTTCATTATACCCTTCACCAATAGGTGAAAGGGTATTATAAGTTTGTGATTCCGTTTGTAATTTGTTTATTAGTGATCGAAGACCCCATAAAAATTATACCGATCGGGAGGAGAATCGATTAAGCGATGTCCGTCTGTCTGTCTGTCTGTCCGTCCGTCTGTCTGTTGAAATCAAGTTTCTAAAGCCCCTGGAGGATGGACTTACATAAATTATATATCAGATTTTATTAAATTCTCCCGCAATGAACGCTATTAAATTTCATTAAAATCGGTTTATAAACACCGAAAATATCGAAAAATACCAAAAATTAGACGAAAATTTTAACATTTTTGATTGAAACACTCTTTTAAATAACAAGAGAAAAAAGATACTCCTGGTGTACATGTGATAATATGTTATATATCAGATTGTAGGAAATAGTTTCCCAAAGCACTCTGTAAAATTTTATCAAAATCGGTCCATAAACAACTGAGATATCGCCAAAACACTGAATTTGATGTATCGCAAATTGCCCAAAGTTCGCATTAGAGAATGTTTGATGAAAAAATGAAATGCAGAAATAGGAAAAACCATCCTCCTTTAGCACGGACCTACAAAAATTTTATATCAGATTTTAGGAAATTCCCCCGCCAAGCGCGTTATTAAATTTTATCAAAAGCGGTCCATAAACGATTGAGATATCGCAATAACACTACATTTGATGTACAGCAAATTGCCCAAAGTACGTGTCTAAGAAATTTTGTTTACATTTTGTAATTATTGTTTCAGCGATATCTCAGGTGTTTATGGACCGATTGTGATGAAATTTGACATCGTTCTTTGTGTGAGGATTTTCTAAAATCTATACTCCACAAATCTGATTACGAATACCATTCAAATTGTACCGATCAACTCAGAATCGGCAGGAGAATCGATTTCGAGACCTCCGTCCGTCTGTTTGTCTGTCTGTCTGTCCGTCTGTCCGTCTGTTTGTTTGTCCGTCCGTCTGTTTTTTTGTCCGTCCGTCTACCTGTCTGTAATTTTTTCTGTTGTAGTCAAGTTTTTGGAGCTCCTGTTTTGTCGATATCTCAGGTGTTTATTTTGATGAAATTTAATAGCGTCCTTCGCAGGGGATTACCTAAATCCTGATGCATTCGGTAATTTGTGGTAGGTATAATTTAGCGTTTAAGCGATGGTGTTTTGATCGACAATGATCAAATTCAGGGTGGGATAAAATCCTAAAATTTTGTGTAAAATCCAGGAGCTCCACCAATCTGATTTTAGCAGACAGACACTCTGCATTAATCTTAATTTTGTGTCTGACTTTAGAACATTATGATAACATTTGAGAATGTATTATATATCAAATTATAGGTAATCTTCCTAGGAAGTACAAAAATGCAGCTAATTACATGATATCCGTTCAAAACCTACATATGTATGTAAGTATCTCACATATCAACGAAAATTTTAATTTTTCAATTGCAATTGGGAGAAATCCGTTTACGTTTGACAATTGATCCCGTATAACTTCGCCAAAGATACGATGATAACATTTAGTATAAAGGCGTTGTACAATATTGATATTCAGGGCGATAGCGCCTAAAATAAACTTTCTAGAGGGACAACATTTGACAAAAGTATTTCTTATCTCTTGAAAAGTTCGATATTGAAAATGGGCGAGCTCTATTCACATTTCGTGAAATCTCCCATATGACCCCGACCGGGAATCGATTTAATGCTGATAAATTAAATCACATTAAAATTGCACAAGGAACTAGAGCAAAACTTTCCAAACATCCATCGGACAGATCGAAAGAACAATACATCCCAAATATTATTGATGAAGTGTTCATTTTAATTAATTAACTAACTTCAGATTAATAAGTAAATCTTTAATAACTTTTCCGACAAAGCTGATATCCATCCATTCAAAAGCTATATATTTCACGTATGTATCTAAAACTAAGAGTGTATACCCTATAATTTTAAGGCTTATCATTGTTAAAGCTTTGACCTAAATCAGTCCGCCAACTTCAGAGTTTTACATAACTAATCAAGAACTTTTACTAGTTGGATAATTCGTACGAATTAAAGTGCACAACCCTCACAGGGCACTGTGTTTTTGGGTTGCATGCCAGAATACTTAAACTTCATCAAATCGATGTGCTATTGCAAATGTAAGGGCATCTACATTTTGAAGCATCTTTTCTGCATGGTTTATCTGGTCTATCGAACTTTATTAAATGTTCGTAAAATATGTGTCTATTTTATTTCGAAGCTACTGGCTGGCTTAAATATGCATTCTCTACTTGTAGTCTAGTAATCATTATCTTTACAAAGGGACCACTTTAGAACCCAAGTGAAGCTTCCCTAGACATCAGCCACCTGCCCAACCTAACCTTTGGGTGCATAACTATTCTAGATGATGACGCCACCGAAAAGCTTTTCTTTTTCCGACTCTTAATTTTAAAGACTCTTTGCGTATAATACTAGTATAACCAAATTTTGCTAGGAATTACATTAAGTACTTTTGCAACACCATTGGTGAAGGGTATCTAAGATTCGGCAAAGCCGAATATACCACTCTTACTTGTTTTTAAATGTTACTTTGTATTTTTTGGCAAAAATCTCTAAAACTAAACAAGGTATTATGATCATTTTTAGACACAGTATAGACCAATATATTACAAATTCAGAAATATAACTTTCACAACGAGTTTTGAAATTTCAATAAACATTTTTAAATGCATAAAAGTAAAATTTTGTATACAAATTTATTTAATTTTTAAACATTACATTGCTGTTTATTCGCAAATATCTCTAAAACGAAACAAGGTATTATGACCATTTTCAGACACAGTATAGACCAATATATTACAAATTCACAAATATAAATTCAGAAAGAGTTGCGAAATTTTAATTAACCTTTTTAAATACTGAATAGTAGGCTCTTCGAAAATTTGAGTTTTTTTTTTAAATGGGTCGTGTGACCCCATTTATGGCCGGGCTCTACCAGATTTTGGCACGGACCTTAAGAACATTATACTTAATAATTAATTAATTAAATTAAAAAAGTTTTGAAATCCACAATAATTTTTTTTTTTTTTAATTAAATAAAAAAATTTTTAAAATCCATAATAAAATTTTTTTTCAGACACAAAAAGCATAAATTTTGTCTAAAAATTGCTGATTTTCGAACACCTCCGGTTGTAAGGTGCATCCAAAATTTTTAGAAATATAGTTTACACGCCTTCCTGAAGCCTAATCTTTAAGAAAATGTTAAAAACAAATAAGGTCTTTTCAAAATTTTTTCAAAAATATACCTATATATTTATATTTTGAAAAACAATTTTTTGGTATTTTTTCGGGACATAAACTTTAAAGATTTTTCTGCGTTATAAGATTTACACAATTCAATTTTTTTCTTCTAGTTCATTAAGAAATTTATCAATAACACTACAGTATTTTTTAAAAATTTCCGTCTTACAAACAAAAAAGAATTATAAGCAAAAAAAGCCAGAAGTCATGCCAAAAAACGCAAAAAAAATATTTGGAGTCAAATATCTCTTAAACTATAAGAGAAAATGTGTCACAGAAAGCATGTTATTTTTCAATTTTCTTAAGAAGTTTAAAAAAATGTAAAAATATTTCGAATCGGACCAAATGGGCGAAAGTTATACGGACTCCAAGGATTTTCATAACCGAGGTGGGTAACTTTGGTCCACGGTAGAGCACACTGTGTTACCGATAGATACGTCCTTAAACATAAAAGACTAGCTCATCTTCTACTGATGTTTTAAATTTCGTCAAATTCCGCCCAGTAGTTTAGAAATTGCTATGTTTAAAAAAACCCATTTGCACCACTGTGTAATACAGACCCCAATTTGACCTATATCTAAATGAATAGGAATGGCAATCTGAAGAAAGTGATCTAAATATTTAAAAGCATCATTTGCCATTCCAACATTAAAGATAAGCAGAATTCGGACTTATAAACTCAAGTTTCGAACCTGATCAAAAAATATGTCACATTTTTTAAGACAATATAATAAAATCGACATATAAATAGCGGCTATAGGCGAATTACAGGTATTTCGACCTTTAAAGATGTTCACAGAAAAAGATCGGTCGAAAGGTTTTTTTTTAGTTTTTAAAGATGTAGCACTCAGTCAAATACTGCCTATACAATTGTATATAAGGAATGTACGAGTTGGGTTACCTTTGTTTTTAGTCTGCAGAAGAAAATAACTAAATCTCGTATATAGTTTAGAAGATATCAGGAAATCAAAAAAGCTTTACGAAATTTAGTGTTTTCGTTTTTCTTTGGACAAAAACTAAGTTAGCTCGGGTTTGCTCGGTGCTTCCACCATAACCATGTGAAAGGTGAAAGTCTCTTCTTTAGATTGAGCGAAAAAAAATTACCGAAATTTACCGATCGTAGAACAAAGTTCATAATTTTCGGAAAAAAGTCATGTAAATATAAGTTACGCATAATTTAAACAAAAAGTGTTGCAGTCATTTAGGCGTAGCTTTTCAATTAAATTTAATTTAAATGTAAGTCCCTAAGGAGTAGTCGGATTTCAACCAAAATTAGTAGAGCTTCTTCATCAAGAATCAAGTTGAGAATTGCGACTTATATTGAGAAGTGAAAAATTGGGGTCCAAAGCAGGTACCCCAAGGAGTGGACGGATTTCAACTAAAATTGATTGAGCTCTTTGTCGGATAAACTAATGGAGGTGTGACAACTTTTTTCAAATTCTGTTGAGAATTCCGGCTTATACATTGAGTACAATAATAAGTGAATAAAGGGGGTCCAAGGCAATTACCAAAGAGTTAAGAGATCTTAACCAATATTAGTATAACTCTTTTTTTTGGCAAATGGAGGTCCAATGCAGGTACCCAAGACCTCGTTTTTAGATCAACTTGTAGACGTGTGCCAAATTTCATCAAATTCCTTTAAGAATTGCGGATTGTACTTCAAATAGAAAAAAAGGTAAAAATAGGGTCCCAGACAACAACCCCAAGGGGTGTTCTAATTTCAACCAAAACAAGTAACCCTATTTACTGAATTAATTAATAAACGTGTGTTCAATTTCACCAAATTCTGTTTAGAATTGCGACTTGCTGCATAAGTGTTGTACTTTGAGAAGAAAAATAGGTGAAAAAATGGGGGTCCAAGGCAGGTACCCCAAGGAAATTCAAATAGGAGAAGAAGGAGTATTCGGGCTTAAGTTTAGAATTTGGAGTATGTAGGCTTACGAGAACGGTAGCTATATGCCCTCTAAGTAGGGCATATAAATAATCCAAAAGTCACATTTTTGATTCGATATAAAAATTTATTAAATATACGAAATCTGCTAGCTGAGATCTACAACTTCTCCTTAATAGCCATGTGAAATTTTATGATAATCGATCTTTTAAAAGTTTTTGAATTGTTTCCCAAAATATATTGAAATTTGACCAACTTTAATACTTTTTTTCTGTTATTTATACTCATCCTTTATTGTACCGGGTGTTTTTTATTGAGGTATAGAACTTTAAGTTGGCATCACTTTTTTAACTAGCGGCCATTTTGTCAGCTGTCAAGTGATTAATATTTAGTTTGGTTTGCCATTTCATCATGAACAGGTTGACAAAAGAACAACGCTTGCAAATCGTGCAAATTTATTTCGAAAATGGTTCAGTTCGCGAAGTTTACCGCAAGCTCCGTCCATTTGTGGTCGACATGATCGTCCATCAGTGCAATTAATTCGGTTAACCATTGATCGTTTTCGCACTACATTTACTCTATGTGATAATACGCATCCGCAGCGACGTCGAACAGTGCGCACCGAAGAAACAATTGCCGCTGTAGAGCAAAGTGTTGAAGAGGACCCGAATGAATCGATTCGCCACCGTGCACAGCAATTGGAGCTTTGTCCATCAACTTTATGGAAGATTTTGCGCAAAGATCTTGGCTTGCGACCTTACAAGATCCAGCTTGTGCAAGAATTAAAGCCGCGAGACCATGCAATGCGTCGTGATTTTGGTGTATGGGCCGAAAATGAGATTGATCTCGATGCTGATTTTCATCGCAAAATTTTGTTCAGTGATGAGGCTCATTTTTGGTTGAATGGCTACGTCAACAAGCAAAATTGACGCATTTGGAGTGAAGAAAATCCACATAAGACCCTTGAGGCGCCATTACATCCACAAAAACTGACTGTTTGGTGTGCTCTATGGGCTGGTGGAGTCATTGGGCCATACTTCTTCCGAAATAATGCTGGAGAGTCAGTTACCATAAATGGAGACCGGTATAGAGCCATGATAACCGACTATTTTGTTCCCCAATTGGATGGCATGAATGTGGATGAGTTGTGGTTCCAACAAGACGGCGCTACATGCCAAATTGATGGACATTAAAACGATTTTCTTGTGTTTTATTTCAATTCGAAGTTCTATACCTCTAAAAAAACACCCATTATAACATTGACTCTTAATTACTTAAAAGGCCTATAGTTACAACCTGTTAAGGTCAAAGTCCGAGCATATTTTGGAATTCCATCTTGTGCGAATATTCTCCAATTTTATAGGCCAAGCTTTGAAAAATGTTCCTCTACTTGGTCTTTCCATCGAAATTTCGGACGTCCTCTTCTAGCATTAGGGGATGGAACATTTTAATTCTAATTTTGTCCTCTTCATAGTAATTATTTTTTCTAAGAGAGTGTTACTAGCCCGTCGTCCTAACCCATTTTTATCGATCTTATGGGACAACTCTCGGTACATGTTAGCTCACTACATTAAGGGGTGTTAAACGAGTTCCCTGGGTGATACCACGAAGAGGTCAGTGTCCGCAGTTGAGATGAAGGATGACCCAGATAAGTTGGGCTTACCAAGTTAAGACCAATTAGAACTGTGTTTGGTATTCAACATCCCCTACATAATCAAAATTGACTCATGAAGGTATTTTTTCATTACCGTGAGTTAGTTTTCCAAATTTTTTTTTTACAGATGGTAATATTTAAGTTCTTAAAATTCAAAAATCATTTAAAAAACTCTTTTAATAAAAAAAAAATTAAAAAATTATTGGTCTTGGTGGGATTCGAACCGGGGCCATTCAGTTTAAATTACCATTTTAATTACAAATAAGTACTTCTGTAATAAATTGTTGATTATTCGGAGGGTATGTTGTAGTCATTACAAGGTAACCAGTTACCAGAGTACTTGTCATTACCAAAGTTTTGCTGGATTCATTGAAAGAAAACTTTTTACTTTATTGGATATTGAAATTCCAATATGTATATATTTTACTCAGTGATGTAGGGTATCATATGGTTAGGCTTGACCGACTATAATACTTTCTTTACCCTCTATTAAATTTTTATTAAATCTTTAACCTATGTTACACCTGGTGATGGTGGTGTCATAACAAAAATTAGTCAAATATAAAATTCTTATGCAAATTATGGTTATAGACATTAAATTAATATTATGTGATATTAACCTTTCTCGTCTTTCGATCTTTCTATTATTTAGTCATTTTTTTTTTATCTGTTTTTTAAATTAAATTTTCTATAATTTCTGTTTAGCTCTTCATTCTTTAATCCCATTCAAAAGTTCAATAAACTTTTGCGCTTCCATGAATATTTCATATTTTCTTGATAAACTTCTTTTGAAATTTTCTCAATTTATTAGTTTTATTTCTTAACATAAAAATGACCTAAATCTACTCCGATTATTTGCTATTTTTTAATTTTGTTTTATTGCTTTGAATTTTTGTTCATCAAATGCAATTTTTCAATTAACATTTTTATTGTGAGAATGAACAATTTAAGCAAATTTTCAAAGAAAATTTGCTAAAACTCATTATTAGTTTCTAGATTAAAATTATATGAAACTTTTTATATAGTTACAAAAAGTTAAAAGTTGGTTTAGGTTTTAAGGTTTACAAATTTTTCTAATTTATTTGCTAAGAAGTTTTATTGTATTTCGTTACTTTAATATAGAAAGGCCCTAAGTCGTTTTTCTTTCAAATCGCTTTTTATAGCTTGATTTAATATAATTTTATAAAAATCTTTTAATTTTAAAAAACATTATTATAACATTAAATTCTTCAGAGAATTAAGTAAAAAAACTGCCTTTAAAAAATTTCTGTATCTTCAAAACTTAAGATTTTACTTAGTTTTTTTCGCCTCTTCTGTAATCTAAGAAAAATTATAGTTAGGGCTTTTCTATATTAAAGTAATGATTTGCTATTTTCCATTGCTTTATTTAATTTGAAATATTTTTTATTTTAAACTTACCTTTTATATTCTTTTATTTTAACTCTATCTTTAACTTATAGTAAAGTCGGAGTGGAGTGATGATTGTCTTGGCAGCTGCTGAAGTTGAAAAAAACTCCTTCTCGTCTGATTTGATGAAGCATGTATTTATTTGGTATTTGGTTTGAATATCAATTTTGTTATTTTTCATTAAACAAAATTTAATATTTTTCGCTTACCGTAACGAAAATCGTAAAACATTTAAAAATTATAATTTTTATTTTTTTTTTTTTTTTTCTAAATCTATTTTATTTGATTTTTAGGAGGGGCTTTCAAAATGATTTTGCTCGAAACAAAATATTCATGGTTTATTTTGAAAACTGTAAAGATAAAGAGAAATAAAAAAGTTATTAATTTTGTTTTTTTTTTTTAATCGTAATATTAGATTTAATAATAATTCTGCAAAAAAATGTATATCGTAAATTTTTATATAATAACTAGAACAACGCCGCACAGTGAGACAGCCCTATAGTAGCAGCGGCAAAAAATGTTTTTTTTCGTGTCGTCCGATTTGGATGAAATTTTCACAGTATATTAACAGGTAAATGAGTAACAATTCCCTGAAATTTCAGCCTCATAACTTCATTACTTTTTCGCCTAGAGCAAGTCAAAGTTGAGGTATGCCAACGCGCTTGAAATATGTTAGTTCAATATGTAATATTCAAAAGCTGATTAATAAACAAATACATAATAAATAAAACTTTAAAGTATTTTTTTAATTAATTTAGTTATTGTAGAATAAGTAGATAAAAATTTTTTTTTTTTTAATTTTTAAAAAATTTTTTTTTTTAATAACAGAATTGTGGCGTAAAAATTGATCATTTTGCATTTTCAATGGACTGGGAAATATAGAGCAGGCCCACGCCTTGGGTGCATACTTATATCAAATGAAAGGTTGAAGTCTCAGCTTTCAGCTGAAGTATAGAAAGTATAGCAAAAGTTTGCAAAAGTACTTTAAACATACAAAAAACTACAAAAAAACGCAACGCGCACATTCTGTCGCTATACGTATGTTAACATGCAATAGCATGCAATTGCATATTTTCAACTTTTTACTTCTTTTTTTTGTAATTGTTTACAACTAATTGTTTACAACTATTGACTTATTGTTTATTTTTTATTTTATTTACATAATTATTTTCTTTACATATTTTGAACTTATTTGACATTTTATTTTGTGCTTACAAACTTCTTAAAAACAAACTGTAAAATAATATTACATTGTTTCTGTTTTTTAAATATTATTAATTAACAAACGTTAATTGCGATTATATATTTAATTCACAATCTCTTCGAGAGTGTAAATTTATACAAATTTATATAAAGTGTTAAAAAAATTTACAAGATCATGGAAAATTTAACAATTTCTTATAGTTCAATTTATGATATTTGGAGCGATAGTAATAAAAATATTGATGTTGTTGTTGGTGTCATATCAACAAAATTCAACAAAATGCCAGACTTTGTTATTGAAAAATTTCGTGTTTTTTTAAGAAAATATTTTATACCAACATTAAAATCAAGATGGAACAAATCTGGGCGCATAAAAAGATAATTTTTGTCTGATAATAAAGAATGGCTTAAACACCTTTACACCATGTGTGACGAAACTTTGGATGATGAACAACCAGGCACTTCACATTCCGTTAAGCTTGGACGACCTGCAAAAGCTTTCGAAGAAAGCCAAGAAAGGTCTAAGAGAAGTAAAATATCTCAATTATGCGAAAGTCTTCCAAAAGAATTGATAGTGTCTGCTGCTAAAAAATGTGAAAAGAGTGAACAATTGAAATCATTTACACCAGAGAAAGCACTCAGCCTTATAATTGATGCTTCATTATCAAAACATCAATATGATGTTTTAAGAAGCTCTGCAAAAGAAATTGGTTCTGATATATTCCCACACTATAGCAAGATATTAGAAGCAAAAAAAAAATGCTATCCTCCAAATATTAAAGTTGATGAGCGTTTTAGCAGTGTTGGATTACAAGAATTACTTGATCACACTGTTTCAAGAATTTTTCAAACAAAAACAAAAAGTGAGATTGATGAGATTCCAAATGAGTTGAATTTAATAAGTAAATGGGGGTGTGATGGATCATCAGGGCATAGTGAATATCATCAGCGTTTTACCGATGAAAATGCTTCTGACAAAAATATGTTTTTAACATCTCTTGTTCCATTAAAGTTAACAGATCTTTACAATGATTCTTATTTGTGTTGGACAAATTCAGAACAATCTTCAACAAGACTTTGTAGGCCTGTGAAATTTGAATTTGTGAAAGAAACAGCAGATGTTATTAACAATGAAGTGAAACGTGTCAATACAGAAATTCAAAATTTAAAAAGGACAGAATTCGAAATTTTCAACAAGAAGTTTGCGATATCTCATAGTTTAACTATGACGATGATTGACGGAAAAGTGGCAACAATAGTTAGTAAGAATTCCTCAACGGCTGCTTGTTTCATATGTGGAGCAAAACCTACTGAAATGAATAATTTGGATGCAGTTATCTTGAGAGCAAATTCAGCTGAAGCATTAAAATTTGGAATTTCGCTCGAATAAAATTCATGGAATGTATATTACATATCAGTTATAATAAAAGTTTTAAAGCGTGGAGGACAAATAAAGACACAAAAGAACAGAAAGAAGCTGTTAAAACAGAAATACAAAAAAAATTCAAATTAGTTCTGGGCTTAAATGTCGATGTGGTGAAACAAGGCATGGGAACAACCAATGATGGTAATGTCTCTAGAAGATTTTTTGAAAATCCACAAATAACCTCTGACATAACTGGTGTAAATGTAGACTTAATTCACCGCTTTAAAATTATATTAAATACTATAAATACTAGCAAAAATATAGATGTTGGTAAATTCCATACGTATTGTATGGACACTGCAAAATTGTATGTAGAGCATTATGGCTGGTATTACATGCCTATCACTGTCCATAAAGTTCTCATTCACGGCAGCAAAATGATATCTGAGGCTATATTGCCAATAGGTTTGTTTGCAATTTTTTTTAAGTATTTCTTTAAATTTTATTTAATATTAACTTTATTTTGTTTGTACAGGAATGTTATCCGAAGAAGCGCAAGAAGCAATGAATAAGGAGTATAGAAACTGCAGGCTATTCCATTCTCGTAAAAATTCACGTATTTCTACGAATGAAGACGTAATGCACTATTTGCAAATATCATCAGATCCTTATATAAATTCATTTAGAATGAAAATGAAATTGAAAAAATTAGAATACCATGATGATGTTAAAAAATTATTGATAGAATGAAAAAAAAAAACATTAACAAAAATGGTTCTTTTTTAATGCATTTTAGTGGGAGGTGGGGGTAAAAGTGGGCGGGGGTAATAGTGGGCGGGGGTAATAGTGGGCGGGGGTAATAGTGGGCGGGTTATTGTAAATTACAATAATATCCAATTTGAAGGTTGAATCTAAAATATATTAGAAAATATGTCACTTTTTATGAGGTTGTATGGATGGGGGCATTGGGGGAGAGGGGGTAAAAGTGGGCCGATGTTCAAAATTTTTTTCCGATAATGTTTGTAGTAGTATAACATTCAAGTGTACCAAAATTGAAAGTTATACCTAAAGTATTACGGACAATACGGCATTTTACAACTTTCGATTGTATGGGAGGTGGGCGTGAAAGTGGGCGGATTTTCTTATTTTTTTTTTTTACTGGAATTGTCTTAAAAATAACCTGTGCAGAGCTCTACATTGACTCCTTCTATTTTTTGCCGCAGTTGTCCCACTGTGCGCCGTTCCGTTTTAGTATTTTACGGATAATCAAATCAAAATGCATATCGTGCACTTCGTGATTTTTTTGGTCAATATGATCGTCCAAATGTGCGTACAATCGCAAAAATCGTGGAAAAATTCGAGCAAACCGGATCTGTCGAAGATGTGAGAACACCAGTGCATGCTCGTATAGCTCGTACTGCAGAAAATATTGCTGCTGTTCGCGATAGTGTGGCTTAAGAGCCGCCCACCTCAACTCGTCGTCGTGCCCAACAATTGCACCTCTCACTCTCGTCGTTGATGAACATTATGCATAAAGACTTGCATTTACACGCTTACAAGGTGCAATTGGCTCAAGAACTAAAGCCTCTTGACCATTCCAAATGTCGTGAATGGGCAGAATGGTGGCAAGAAATGGCAACAGTGGATGATCAATTTTCGAAGAAAATCATCTTCAGTGATGAGGCACACTTTCACCTCAGTGGATTCGTCAATAAACAGAATTGCCGCATTTGGGCGAATGAAAATCCAAGAGTGATTGTCGAAAAACCAATGCACCCACAAAGAGTGACTGTTTTGCGCGTTTTATAAGCTGGCGGCATCATCGGGCCGTATTTTTTCCAAAATGAGGCTGGTCAGGCAGTTACTGTGAATGGTGTTCGCTATCGTGAGATGATAACGAACTTTTTATAGCCCAAATTGGAAGATGTGGATGGGGACGATATGTGGTTTCAGCAGGACGGTGCCACTTGCCAGACAGCTAACGAAACAATGGCTCTTTTGCGCAACAAATTCAATGGCCGTGTTATCTCACGTAATGGCGATATCAATTGGCCGCCAAGATTATGTGATTTGACACCGTTGGACTTTTTTCTTTGGGGTTATTTGAAAGAAAAGGTGTACTTCGATAAGCCAGCAACAATTCAAGAGCTAAAAGATGAGATAATTCGGCACATTAACGGCATAGAACCTCCATTATGCCTCAGGGTCATCGAAAATTTGGACCATCGGATGGAGGTGTGCCGCCGAGGTCGCGGCGCCCATTTGGCCGATATTTTGTTCCACACATAATTGAGTAATACGAATATATCATAATAAAATAAAATTACAATAATTTCCTAAATAGTTTGTGTTTTATTCAAAATCAACATCGGCGCTTGAAATTTAATCACCCGATATATGCCCTCAAAGTAGTTCGAGTTATTCGAAAACTAAAAACGATCCAGAAGTCACATCTTTGATCCAATTTAAAAAACCTTGCCTTACGTATGATTTATCTTCTATAGTTTAAGAGATATTCAACTTCGAAAAAAATTGCAACTTTTTGACGACTTAGGCCTAGATATATATATATCGGATATAAATTTTTCCGATTTTTCAGAAATTTGCTCTATTTTATTTGTAAGAAATATATAAATTACATCACAAAAAAGAATTGACGGATGGAGTTTCAATTTCCAAAAAAAGTCAATTATTGATCGTTTTTTAGTCAAAACAGTGATAACTTTATTTTTGAGATATAAAAAAAAACTTGTTAAGAAACATATTGGCAGAAATCAAAAAGTTTTAATTTTTGGAAATGTTTTTAGAAAAAACCTTCACGTTCTCAGCTAATAAAGAGATTTTTGACAAACTAATGATGCAAATCGGCTATAAATGTCATCGCTTTCATGACTTATGTGATTTTGTCTCAGTTTGCTATCTAAAACCATTAATGGCAATATGTTTTTTTTTGCATGATTTTCAAAAACTTCATAAAATTTTAGCCAACAATAATTTTTTGCCGCGCTTTTGCTTTTAAGTCTTAAATGCCAAAAAAAAACTCGGTTTACACGGAAATACTCATACATTTTTGCAAGTGTGCTCCACGAAAAATCGGTATTTTGAAAAATTTACCTTCAAGTTTTCGTCATGATCACCTGTGTTATGTTATGCCAAAATTTTTTAATCAAACATTTTTCTATAGAAATTTTTTTATCAAAAATTTTTCTGTAGAAAATTTTTTTATCAAAAATTTTTCTGTAGAATAATGCGAGGTTTTCGATCTGTCTAAATTGGGGATAATCCTCCTGAAGAGATGGCTTAACCAACCATCGAAACGCGTCGAGGAATTTGGTTTCTCCGCAAACATTTTTTGGCTTTTTATCAATAAATTGATCTGTTACATTAATAAATAAATGTAACAGATTTGGGATCAAATGCAAATACACTTCTTTTTGAAGAAAATTTTTTTATCAAAAATTTTTCTATAGAAATTTTTTTATTAAAAATTTTTCTATAGAAAATTTTTTATAGAAATTTTTTTTATCAAAAATTTTTCTTCAGTCGATAATCTACGCTTTTACTTTTGGTTTATGAACATAATTCTTAATAGTTATGTTTGTAAATTTAGTAATAATGCGAGGTTTTCGATCTGTCTAAATTGGGGATAATCCTCCTGAAGAGATGGCTTAACCAACCATCGAAACGCGTCGAGGAATTTGTTTTCTCCGCAAACATTTTTTGGCTTTTTATCAATAAATTGATCTGTTACATTAATAAATAAATGTAACAGGTTTGGGATCAAATGCAAATACACTTCTTTTTGAAGAAATTTTTTTATTAAAAATTTTTCTATAGAAAATTTTTTTATAGAAATTTTTTTCATAGAAATTTTTTTTATAGAAATTTTTTTTATCAAAAATTTTTCTGTAGAAAATTTTTTTATCAAAAATTTTTCTGTAGAAAATTTTTTTATCAAAAATTTTTCTATAGAAATTTTTTTATTAAAAATTTTTCTATAGAAAATTTTTTATAGAAATTTTTTTTATCAAAAATTTTTTTATAGAAATTTTTTTATTAAAAATTTTTCTATAGAAAATTTTTTTATAGAAATTTTTTTATCAAAAATTTTTCTGTAGAAAATTTTTTTATCAAAAATTTTTCTGTAGAAAATTTTTTTTATCAAAAATTTTTCTATAGAAATTTTTTTATCAAAAATTTTTCTATAGAAAATTTTTTTTATAGAAATTTTTTTATCAAAAATTTTTCTGTAGAAAATTTTTTTATCAAAAATTTTTCTATAAAAATTTTTTTATCAAAAATTTTTCTATAGAAAATTTTTCTGTAGAAAACTTTTTTATCAAAAATTTTTGTGTAGAAAATTTTTTTATCAAAAATTTTTCTATAGAAATTTTTTTATCAAAAATATTTCTAACAAAAATTTTTATTTAGAAAAAAAAATATTTATCGAAATTTTTTCTATAGAAAATTTTTTGTATCGAAATTTTTTCTATAGAAAATTTTTTGTATCGAAATTTTTTCTATAGAAAATTTTTCTATAAAAAAATATTTTTATAGATTAATTAATTTTCACAGACAAATATTTTTGTAGAAAATTTTTTTATAAAAAGTAATTTTTATTAAAAATTTTTCCAAACAAAAATATTTTTATCAAAAATTTTTTTTTTATTTAAAAACAAGTGAGAATGTGCTATAGTCGGTCAAGCCCAATGCTACGATACCTTTCACCACTAAGGCCACATGTGTTCTTTTCCCTGTATAAAGACAAATATTTGCGAAATATTGTCATCGTACATTTTCTGAAAACTTATGTATAAAAGCTGTTTCCGTCATTTGGACTTATATGAGAGTTAGGGTCAAATGTTGACCGGTTATCTCGAAATTTTGCAAATGAATTACAGTTATTACAAAAATGATGTATGCAAAAAATAAACCTAAAGTTCTCATTATCTTTAGATTTACGAGCGTTTTAGTGATTTTTGTCTCATTTACTGCGTTTTGACATAAGAGTTCGTATGGGGGCTATGGTCAAATTTAGACCGATTTCAACGAAATTTGTTACAGTGATTTTGGTTTACATAAGCAGTATATTTGTTTTTAATTTGATGAAAAAATATTGGTATTTGTGGCAAAATGTCAATTCCCGGAAGTAAAACCTATGGGAGGTACCATAAATAATGGATCGATTTTGACGAATTTCATTCCACTATCAAAAAAAATTATCTGTGCCAAATTTCTCCAAATAATCTTAAGAATTGCGACCTGTTCTTTGATTACATGATTTAAATAAGGGTCCAGCCAGACGGACGGACGGACTGACATCGCTAAATCGAAAGGTTGGGTCTAAGAGAAATACTTCTAAGCGTTATTTACATCAGCACAAATTTATAATACCCTTTCCATCTATGGTAGTGAAGGGTATAAATATAAAAATCTAAAATTGTTTAAAATTATAATTTATTTCAGTTAAAAAAAAAAATCCCAATGTTTACAAAAATAATAGTGTCGTGGCAACAATGTTCGAGATTATATTTCATTGTTCTCTCGAACCATATATTTTGTAGCTATAAATTGGATTTTGATTTGTTTCTTGTCTATTTGGTTTTTGTCTTTTCTTTAACGAAGCGGCACCAACCGACTCTGTTAACATCCAAATTCCTACTAAATGATTTTAATACTCATTTTTACGAGTTTAATTAATGATCGGGATTTTTACGAAAATTACAAAAATTCTTCGGCTTCTGGTGGTGCGGGCTGCCTACTCCTGCTTATAAGTAATTCGGAGGGTATGTTGCAGTGATTACAAGGTAATAATATACCAGAATACAAGGTTGTGCTGGGCTATAAAGTACTTATAAAGAAATATTTAAAATTTTGTGAATTTGGGGTATTTCAATTGGGGTACTTTGATGCTATTTCGATATCTATAATATTTAATAGCGAGGATTTTCAAAAGTAGATAAATCATGAAGGTCCGTCTTCCCGAAACTCTGCAAAACTCATTTATTTCTAGTGAAGAGGAAAAGGCTACATCAACTATCCTGTGGATTCTGAGTATTTTTGGTATAATTTTTCTATAGATTCCGAGGGTGGATAACCATTTCGTCATATAACTGCAGCTAAAAAAACATATGCTTTATTTGCCTTCCGAAATTGATTAATTCCTCATTATTTTTATCTGTAACTACAACATAAATTTGCGTTCAATTTGATTTGAATTACTTTTTTTTTCTCAGTTTTTCAAACACATAATGAATAAGTTTTGCTCTAATTAATTTATATTTACTCGATTGTTTACCCTACAATAACTAATCAGAAATATACGAGTATTTACAAGCATTACAAAAAAGCTAGATAATAAGTAGAACTAAGTAGTTAATGTTATTTATGAAATGGATAAGTTAAAATTGTTAAATGGGTTTTATTTGGGTTTAATTTTTAACGGATTAACATTAATAATGTTTGCTCTAATAAACAAGTTTAAAGTTTTTTTTCATCAAACCAGAAATACAATAAAGTAAATTTCAATTAAACTTAGATTTGGTAATACTTATTAGCCCAGTTCACAAGCCGTTGTAAAAAGTCTAACATCGTAGCATTTGTTAAACAGTATAAGAAATCAAAAGTTTCCTGTATTTTTTTTAAATAAATACTTAACCCTAGGCGACTGACGTAATATAGTTCTCACAATTCTAATAACCTTCAATTCTATCACCTTCTGTCGCTTTTCACTTATCACCGGGGCGTTGCATTGTACATTAGCGATGAAGTTGTGTTCCAGTGTCAGCAACCTATAGGCACGTTTGATAAAGAATTTAATTATCTATGGGTTAAATTCAAAATCAGGAAACACCTTTTGCATTTTGGGCTTTTGTATAGAAGTTTCAACGCTGAAAGGGATACTACTATATCAGGTTTCGACGCCCTTCCCTTCCGGATTCCATTTCGAAAATCCTAGAAAGCTATCCGAATAGTGAAATCATTGTTGCTGGTGATTTTAATGTTCATAATTCTTTTTGGCTTCAGCATTCGAGCCACACAACTTCTGAGGGCCAGTATGTTAAGTTGTTCGCCGCGCATAATCACCTAGCGCAATTAGTGAATGAACCAACACATATTCCATGTGTTGAAGGGCACCAACACAATACTCTTGACCATTTCCTTACTTCACATCCTGACAAGCATGAAGTAAAGGTTCTTGCACCTCTTGGAAATTCAGATCACTGTACCATCTCCGCTTCATTCCCGCTCTCCTCACTTCGGAACGTTTCCCGAACAGCTACGAAACGCTCAACATTCTTGTACGGGAAAGCTCGTTTTATAGGCAGTTAAACTGGAAACTTTGTTTCCTCGACCCCAATGTTAATGCCTCAGCGGAAATGGTATCAAATGTTATTAAGCTTGGAATGAAATCTTTTATTCCAGTGAAAAAAAAATTCGGTTAAACCTAAATCCAAAATATGGTTCAATCAGACTTGCAAGCATGCAGTCAGATCGCGAGAGGAAGCTTTTCGTAGATGGCGTAATAACAAGACTCCAGCTACTGACTTGCACCGCAAACAGGCGAGGCGTACGTGTGCCAAAATACTAAGACGTGAAAAGGCTCTTTACGAGCAGCATTTTCGTAGTAAAGTTCTTGCTGCTCCTCGGGGCAGTAAGAACTTTTGGTGCTTCGTTAAAAGAGTTAAGAATAATGCTGGTTCCACAATTTCTTCTCTTTTAAAGGATGACCAAACATTCACAGACCCGGTTGATAAAGCTAACCTTTTAGCTAAATTATTTGCAAGCAATACCTGCTTGCCGGAAAGTTTTCAACCTATGCCCGTTTTCGAAAGAGTATCCGTGACTATGCCAAGTATATTCTTTAGCGCCCGTGCAGTAAAAAAGGTTTTAGCGAGTCTCAACATAAATAAGTCTCCAGGGCCGGATGGCATTCCAGTACTGGTCTTGAAGCAGTGCTGTTCGACGCTTGCGCGTCCTTTAGCTTACCTTTTCAGTACATTATAACATGCCGGTGAATTTCCTCAGTGTTGGAAGGTTGCTAATTTTACGCCAATCCCTAAAAAGAGAGCGGCTTACAACTCTGAAAATTACCTTCCGGAGAGGGCGAAGGTACTTATTGGTGACAGTAGGGTATCCAACTCTATTGACTCACTTGAACACCGTCGCTGTGTTGGTTGTGTTTCACTGTTCTACCGTTACTACTTTGGAATGTGCTCTAACGAAATCAGGGAACTTGTTCCCGAAACCCGAATTTATCTGTTGGAGCTCATTCCTTCGTGGTCGATTGGTCAGTAGACCGAACAACGCATTACAGAGAAAATTTGTTCTTCAGCCGTACTGTTCGTATGTGGAATTTACTTTTCCCTTCCACTTACAATATAGGAAAATTCAAATCAAATGTCCACAAACACTACTCCTTCTATCCTCCTTCCCATAACCTATTTTCCTAGTTCCAACACAATGCGTTGCATTAGTAGGGGTCATCCCCTGAGTGCTGGTCCTAAATTAAAAAAAAATACTAGAAACCATTTGCATGGCTTATATCTTCCAAGATCCGTTTTGGTAAACGTTTTTAAATGGCCTGAACTTATCAGTTTAGAACTTTGACTTTGTTGGTGTCTGCTAGACTACACGTCTGTCGCAGAAGGTTAATTTGCTACATCGTCTAGCTAATTCTTCTTTGCTAGGCTATTTTTATTAAGTAGATTTTGAAACTTTTGGTTTTGATTTCTAATAACTGACAGTGTAGGGTATACAAATTTAGATTTTTTTTTATTTTATATTAAAATAACAGTTTTCTTTTCTTTAATATATTAAATATTATTAATGTTTTTTATAGCCATCATTATCATAAATTTCTTTAATTACTATAATTAAATGTTAATAATAATTAACATCAACATCATCTGAAACTTTGTTTTAATGCCAACTTAAAAACTCTTCATACTCTTTCGTTTAAATCTGCTTCATTAAACTTTTTCTTATTGGATTTTTTTTTCTTTTTGCGTTTAATATAAATTATCAAGATTTCTTATGTTTAACCCTTTAAAGGCCACAAGTCTTTGGGGCAAAAGTTATTATGATCTCAATCATTAGGAAAAGAAAAAAAAAATAATGTGCAACAAATTAAAACAACTTCTTAAATATTCGAATCAATTTTGGATTTTAGAAATTGTAAAAAGGGTTAATAAAAGTCAAAACTAACTTTTTAGTAAAAAAACATTTTTGCGCCCAATTGTGATATTCCGGTATGTGATGGATTTCGATTGTTTCCAAATCAATTGATTTCACATACATTTTGGAGATAATTTTCCCTATTACCACAAAAAACCAAAACCAAACCAAATAAGAGATAGAATGTCAGTCAAAATTATTAAAGCCCAATTTTTTTTTTTTAGGAAAAATAACCGAAAATTATCTCAAAAATATATCAGAAATCGAACGATTCAATACTGTCATCCGATCGTAATTTACACTCTACATTATAACCTAATATAATCATTAGGGTGACCAAATAAATCTGATGTCGGAATCTTGTTCGTCTGGACCCACAAAACAATTCCCCTTTCCAGATTTTGAGATGGCCAAAATTTGAGCTCGATTAAATATTAAATAGAGAAATTCTCTTTCTGAAAAATTTTCTATAGAAATTTTTTAATAACGACAGTTTTTATATCAAAAAAAATTTGGCATAGAAATTTTTCTCATATAAAAAAATTTTGGATAGAAATTTTTTATATCGAACAAAAATTTCGATAGAAATTTTTTATATTGAAAAAAATTTCGATAGAAATTTTTTATATCGAAAAAAAATTCTATAGAAATGTTTTTATATCGAAAAGTTTTCTATAACAATTTTTTAATATCAAACAATTTTTTTTATAGAATTTTTTTTATATCGAAAAAATTTCTACAGAAAATTTTTCGTCAAAAAATTTTTTTCTACAGAAAATTTTTCGTCAAAAAAATTTTTTCTATAGAATATTTTTCGTAAAAAAATAGGTTTCTATAGAAAATTTTTCTTTAAAAAATGTTTCTGTAGAAAATTTTTCTTTAAAAAATGTTTCTATAGAAAATTTTTCTTTAAAAAATTTTCGTTAAACAAATTTTCTTTAAAAAATTTTTCATTAAAAAATTTTTCTTTACAAAATTTTTCGTTAAAAAAATTTTTCTATAGAAAATTTTTCATTTAAAAAAACAGTTTTACTGAAAATTTTTCGTTAAAATATTTTGTATAGAAACGAAAAATTTTCTATAGAAAGATTTTTTAAATAAAAAATTTTCTATAGAAAAATTTTTAACGAAAAATTTTGTAAAGAAAAATTATTTAACGAAAAATTTTTTTTATATAAAAAAAATTGTACAGAAAATTTAAAAAAAAATTTAATATAAAAAAAAATTGAACAGAAAATTTTTCATAAAAAAAAATGTATTCTATAGAATATTTTTCGTCAAAAAAAATTTTTCTACAGAAAATTTTTCTTTAAAAAATTTTTTGTTAAAAAAATTTTCTTAAAAAAAATTTTCGTTGAAAAATTTTTCTTTACAAAATTTTTCTTTAAAAAATTTTCCGTTAAAAAAATTTTTCTATAGAAAATTTTTCATTGGAAAAAACAGTTTTGCTGAAAATTTTTCGTTAAAATATTTTGTATAGAAACGAAAAATTTTCCATAGAAAGATTTTTTAAATAAAAAATTTTCTATAGAAAAATTTTTAACGACAAATTTTGTAAAGAAAAATTTTTTAACGAAAAATTTTTTTTATATAAAAAAAATTGTACAGAAAATTTTTCGTAAAAAAAATTTCTATTAAAATTTTTCGTTCAGAAAATATTTATATAAACAATTTTTCGTTAAAAAAAATTTTCTATAAAAAATTTTTAGTTAAATTTTTGGTTAAACAAAATTTTTTATAGAAAATTTTTCGCTAAAAAAAACTTTTCTATAAAATATTTTTCATTCAAAAAATGTTTCTATAGAATATTTTGGTTAAAATTTTTCTTTCCAAAAATTTTTCTATAAAAAATTTTTCGTTCAAAAAAACTTTTTTTATAGAAAATTTACTTTAAAAAAATTTTATCAAAAAATAACAAAATTGTCGGGATGTAAATATTATTCAAAAAGAATGACTGTTCGCATTTGAAGAATGACTATTCGCATTTGATCCCAAATCTGTTACATTTATTTATTAATGTAACAGACCAATTTATTGATAAAAAGCCAAAAATTGTTTGCGGAGAAACCAAAATTCCTCTACGCGTTTCAATGGTTGGCCTTCAGGAGGATTATCCCTAAAGGCCATATCGACATATCGAAAACCTCGCATTATTACTTATTTTAAAAAACTTTTTTTATAGAAAATTTTTCATTATAAAACTTTTTTTATGGAAAATTATTCGTTAAAAAAATTTTAGAAGTAAGGTGCCAGGTTAAATATGGATCAATTTTAAAAAGTCCGAAAGAAATAATGAATGTCATTCCATTAAAATATGTACACATTAAATTATTTTTAATATAAATCAATTTTTTTAATGTTTGAAAAAATTTTAAATAAGGTTTGATATCAAATTTATATACAATAATTTTTCAAATTATTCTCAAATCATCTTAGGGTTTGATAATGATTTGAGAATAACCTTTATTCTCAATTTGAGAAACTATCATTTTTCAAACGTTTATTCTCAAATGAACTCTCATTTGCATTTGCAGTTTTTGCTACATTTTGTCCATTTAATATTTATTTGTAAAAGAAAAGACAATGGAATCTAAAAGTGAACTAATGCAGCTTTCATATCCATAAAACAATTTTGGAGTTATTGCGATTTCTTCCCTAAAATTCGTGTCCTTTAAATCACGCCTAAGGGTAAACCGCAAAAAAAGTTACTTAGGGCAAAAACTTGCAAAGTAAGACATGATTTACCATTTATCGACTTAAAAGTACTTATTAGTTTAATTTTGTTAAGATATAAAAGTATTTACTTAGTTTTTTTTTCATATTCGAAAATGGGTTATTTTTCTCAGGTGGGTTCAAAACTGATTTTTTAATTTTTCGAAAATTTTGTTTAACAAATATTACAAATTTGAATTTCTCTTATCGGTGTGTAAAATAGATAAATAAATAAAACTCAAAAGTATTCAGGTCGATATCTTAAACCATTTCCACGTACCTTGTGTTCGAATTCGGTGAATTTCGCAATAAAGTAATTTTTTGATTCATAAATCTTATTTATGTTTAATTTAAATAATGTTTATATGGAATAAAATTAGCAATTAAATAAAATTGAAATATAAACAGGGGTTCTTCTTAAAATTGGGTAACCCTTTTTCCGGAGTCAAAGGTGAAAAGGTCAATGGTGTTAATTTTCCTAAATAACGACAAATATTTACTGAATTTTGCCATCATACAAAAATTTTCTGAAAACTTATATATTTAAGCTGTTTCCGTCATTTGGACTTATATGAGACTTATATTGGACTTATATTGGCAAAATGATTACAGTTGTTACAAAAATTATGTATGTAAAAAATCAACTTAAAATTTTCATTATCTTCAGATTTACCAACGTTTTAGTGACTATACCCTTCACCACCAATTCGTCCAAATCTCTCCATTATTTATGGTACCTCCCATAGGTTCCACTTCCCGGAATTAGTATATTGACCACAAATATCAATATTTGTTCATGTTTTATTTAATTTAAAATAAATACTGCTTTTGTGAACTTAAATCACTGTACCAAATTTCGTTGAAATTGGTCCACATTTGACCATAGCTCCCATACAAACTCTTCTTTAAAAACGCACTAAATGAGACAAAAATCACTAAAACGCTTGTAAATCTAAAGATAATGAGAATTTTAAGTTTATTTTTTGCATACATAACTTTTGTAACAACTGTAATCAACTTGAAAAATTTTGAGATAATCGGTCCACATTTGACCCTAGCTCTCATATAAGTCTAAATGTCGGAAACAGCTTAAATATATAAGTTTTCAGAAAATATTTGTATGATGGCAAAATTTAGCAAATATTTGTCTTTATATAGGAAAAAGAACACCTTTGACCTTAGTGGTGAAGGGTATCGTATGGTCGGGCTTGACCGACTATAGCACTTTCTTACTTGTTTTTGTCGCATTTAGTGCGTTTTGACAAAAGAATTTGTATGGGAGCTATGGTCAAATGTGGACCAATTTCAACGAAATTTGGTACAGTGATTTCAGTTCATGAAAAAATATTGATATTTGGGGCCAATATATCAATTCCGGGAAGTGGGACCTATAGGAGGTACCATAAATATTAGACCGATTTTAACAAATTTCAATAGCCATGGTCCCATTATCAAGAAATTATCTGTGCCAAATTTCATCAAACTACCTTTAGAATTGCGACCCGTACTTTAATTACATGGTTCACATGGGGGTCCAGCCAGCCAGACGGACGGACTCAGAAAGTGATTCTAAGCCTATTGGTATTCTAAAAGGTGGGTCTAAGACAAATATTTCTAAGCGTTATATACATCAGCACAAACATATACTATAATATGTTGGTGAAGGGTATAACAATGTAGCTCTAGGTTTGAAAGTCTTTCAATGTGTGTACCGGTATCACGGAATAAAAATGTTGTCCATGGATTTGTAAAGTTTTCATTAGAAAATTTGAAATTAAACTATTGTCAGTGCTTTAAATATTTTAAATTGTAAATATACGAAGTAAAAATAAAGTTGAATGTTTGCTCATAATTTTATGTGGAAAAAATCTTACAGATCTGACAAAATTTCAAAAAAATCTTATTTTTTCAAGCAAACTCTTAAAATCTTACCAGCAGCCCAAAAACATTCAAAAAAATAAGATAAATCTTACCATTTGGCAACGCTGCCTTTGAGTAATGCGAAATCGACTGCCTCGGATCTTCCTTTAAACTCTCACAGCCAGCGGCGTTTCGTCAACGTTCCGCTTCTGCTCAATCGTATAAAGATCAAGTAAGCTCAAATTATATCAAGGTCGTTGTTTGGCAAACCTACCTACACCAATAGTCCCACAATTAATACGATGGATGGAACACTTCCAGTCAACATTAAACAATCCCATTGGATTAGAACCGCTGACGGAAGTGCAAAATGAAACCAACCATGACTGTTTATTCAGTGGAATTTCAGACAGCCCACCTACATTACAAGAAGTGAAGAATGCCATTAAAAGCCTCAAGCGTGACAAGGCCCCGGGCAATGACAATATATCAGCGGAGATGCTTTTATGTGACGTTGAAGGATCGGCGAGACTGTGGCACCCATTTCTGCGTAAAATATGGGAAGAAGAAGCTCTACCAACCTCCTGGAATGAAGGTATACTAGTCAAAATACCAAAAAAGGGTGACTCCAAAGACTGCAATAACTACAGGGGAATAACACTTCTTCCAATACCGAGCAAAATACTAAGTCGAGTAATTTTGAATAGAATGTCTGACGCAGTTTCTGAAACACTCCGCGAAAATCAGTTTGGGTTCCGAGAGAATAGATCTTGTGTTGATCTAATCAACACAGTAAGAATAGTATTGGAGCAATGTAATGAATTCCGCACCCCCATTTATCTAGCGTTTATCGACTTTATGAAGGCCTTCGACAGTGTCAACAGGTGCTATCTATGGAGAATTTTAGAAAACCGTAACATGCCAACGAAAATTCTGAACTTAATTCGGGCAATGTACGTGGACTTTAAATGCCGGGTTCTACATAAAGGTAAATTGTCTAATCCGTTCGAAGTTACTACTGCAGTAAGACAAGGATGTATATTATCACCTATACTTTTTATCCTTGTCATCGACAATATAATGCGCACGGCACTGAATGGTAGACGTGGTATCCAATGGACACCATTTAAGCAACTCGAGGACTTGGAATACGCCGATGACGTATGTCTTCTAAGCCAAAGACCAGCTCACCTTCAAGAAAACACTAGCGCTATTACTGTTGAATCTCGGGCAGCTGGGCTGGAAATCAATATCTCCAAGACAAAGATTATGCCTGGAGGCTATGGCGCAAACCCGTCGCCACACATCAATGTGGATAACGAGGGTATTGGTTGTGTAGGTACCTTTAATTATCTTGGTAGTTTGGTATCTACAAAAGGTGGCGCCGATGAGGATATTGAATGGCGTATTAATAAGGCAAAATCTGCATTCGGCATTCTCCGAACTATATGGAAATCTCGGCAAATATCAACAACAACTAAGTTACGAATATATAACTCGAATGTCAAGTCCATCTTGTATTACGGCTGCGAAACTTGGAAACGCACAAATGCCATCGATAAGCGCCTGCAAACCTTTGCAAACAAATGCTTGCGGCAAATCCTTAATATATGGTGGCCAAGTCGAATAAGAAATGAAGATCTACTAAACGCTACAAACCAAATCCCTTCTTCTATAGAGGTATGTCAACGGAAATGGCGATGGATAGGCCACACACTTCGAAGGCCAAATACCAACATTGCTCGACAAGCGCTTCGTTGGAATCCACAAGAAAGCGGCCGTCGTGTTGGTGCACCTGCTAGAACGTGGAGAAGGTCAATTGATGCGGAGTTACAAGCAGCAAACTATTCATGGAATGATGTATGCCTAACATCTCGCAATAGAGTTCGATATAAAAGGATGGTTGAGGCCCTATGCTCCACTGGGAGTCAAGGATAACAGAAGAAGAAGAAGCTCAAATTTATTCAACACATTGCGAATGATCGTTTTGGTAGGACGATTATTGAAATGATAAAATGAAAGAAGCTCATAGTAGATGTAAAAGTTTTGTGTCTCACTGTAACTAACGGTAGTTATATTTAATTGTACACAGTCTACAACAACAAAACTAAGCCGTAACTAGAGTGACGAATGTCTTCTTGTGGTTTGCGAGCACGAGTTGAAAGCTTAGAATAGCAGAGTTGTAGTGCCATCTTATGGCTTGCGAGCACGAAATTGAACTGTCAAGAAAACGTGTGAAAAATTTCATTAGTGGTTGTCAAGCACCTCTTGAAATTTATTATAGCTAGAGTTTGCACTAATTGGGCAGGAGCCCATAATGTCTAGATCACTAGCAGAGTGGTAACAAGTTAATTACCTAAGCATCCTCCACCTACGGTAAGCACTACATCAATAACACGCCGTCGATGTAAAGAGAATAAAATAATGCGTCGAGCAACTTAACTGTTATAGAACAAGTAAAAAAGTGCTATAGTCGGTTAAGTCTGACCACTGCGGTCAAATGCAAGTTTCTTTCTTGCATAAATTAAAATACTTATTTGCTATATTTTGTTTTAACGCAAACATTTTTTCAAGACATACTCAATTATGCACATATTAAGTCATTTCTACTATTGGAACTTATATGAGCTAGGGTATAATGTGGACCGATTTGCTAGAAATTTTGAAATTTGATTACAGTTTGTTCAACACATGTGCAACAAATAAATATAAAATTGTAATTATCTTCAGACTTACGAGCATTTTTCTGATCTTCGTCGTATTAAAGAATTTGTATGAAAGCTATGGTCAAATATGGGTTAATTTCAACGAAATTTGATACAGTGATTTTTGTTATATAAGCAGTATTTGTTTTCAATTTAATAAAAATATACTGAAATTTGTGGCCAAAAACTCTATGAGATGTTTTAGAAATAATAGACCGATTTTGACCAATCTCAACAGCGATTACAATCACTTTTAATGATGTCAGTCTGTCCGCCAGTCTTGCTGGACCACATGCAAAGCTTGTATTTAAGTTGCAGATAGTAATTCTGAAGATAATTTAATGCTTTTCGTACTAGTGCCAACTCGAAAACTATAATGCCGCTTTCGGATTTAGAAAAGTCTTCTAGAAGTGGCCAAAAAATCTTGTGGCGCAAAATCTTGTTGGCTTGTATGTTTAAAGTGATTGTTAAATATATACATGGCTTAAGTTGACATAAGTGCTTTTTTATTTTATTACATATTCTGATTCTTTAGAAATAATTGGGACATACCAATGTGGCTTTAGACCAGGTAAATCAACCACTGACCAGATCTTTACTCTACGTCAAATCCTAGAGAAGACCCAGGAGAAACAAATCGATACGTATCATCTCTTTGTTGACTACAAAGCTGCTTTTGATAGCCCGATACGGAAGAAGGTGTTTGAAGCAATGTCTGAGTTCGGTATCCCTACGAAACTAATAAAGTTATGCAGGATGACACTAACTAATACAACATCATCTGTTAAGATAGGTAAGAACCTATCAGAGTCCTTCATAACTAAACGGGGATTCAGGCAAGGTGACAGTTTATCTTGTGACCTCTTCAATATTGTGTTAGAGAAAATCTTGCGAGATGCAGCGGTTAATACAACAGGAACAATTTTCAATAGAAAACATATGCTACTCGCGTTTGCCGATGACATTGATATTATAGGACGCACTCTACGAGAGGTAACTGCCGCCTTTTCCAATATCGAGAAGGAATCAAACAAAATGGGTCTAGCTGTAAATGAATCAAAAACAAAACTGATGGTTTCTACAGGCAGACAGACCACTAGAATCGGATCACATGTGTCCGTTGAGAACTATAGCTTCGAGGTTGTAAAAGAATTTGTATACCTTGGTACCGCTGTGAACATCAACAACGATATAAGCTTCGAAATCAAACGCAGAATCATACTTGCCAATCGATGCTATTTTGGACTAAGCAAGCAGCTAAGAAATAAAGTCCTCTCTGTAAGAACTAAAATCACGCTCTATAAAACGCTCATACTACCCGTGTTATTGTATGGTGCTGAATCATGGGCACTTGCACAGACAGATGAAGCTATCCTTGGAGTATTTGAGAGGAAAATTCTACGAAGAATCTTTGGACCAGTCTGCGTCAACAATGAGTATCGACATCGAATGAACCATGAGCTGTATGAGTTATACGCTGACATAGACATAGTAAAACGCATTAAGCAACAGCGTCTGCGTTGGCTAGGACATGTTGTGCGAATGGATGAAAATACTCCGGCAAGAAAAGTCTTCGATAATGATCCAGAGGGAACGCGTAGAAGAGGGCGTCCAAAACTTCGATGGAAAGACCAAGTAGAAGAAAATCTTTTGAAACTTGGTATACGAAATTGGAGAATATGTGCACAAGATAGAGGTGCTTGGAATTCTAAGATATGCTCGGCCTTTGACCTAAACAAGTTGTAATTACAGGCCATTTAAGTAAGTAAGTAAGTAAGATTCTTTAGATCAAGATCTATCACTCAGCAAAATTCCATGTACAAAATGTCATTATTAATAAAACTATAAGCATTTAAAGAGTGTTCTAAAAAAAATATGCATTTCCTATTTTAGACAAAATTTATCCATAGTGCAAGAAATAATTTATTTTTTGACAAGTTAGTTTCTATAGATATGTCAGATACTATTATTTTAGAAATTATTAATTTTCAATAGTTATTTGAATCAAAATGGACTGCGAAAAAAAAGTTCGTGAAAATATAATTAAAACTTTTCAAAAAAATCCGTCATGGGCTTTTAAAAAAATAGCTAAAAATTTGAAAGTTGACCCTCGAACGGTTTCTAATGCCATCAGACGGTATAAGGAAAACCTGAGCATTGAAGGAAAACCTGGATCAGGGAGGAAAAAAGGTCCTACAGATATTGGTAAGGCAAAAGAAGTCGAGCGACTCTTTCGAAGAGCGCCTAACACTTCTTTAAGAAAAGCAGCTCGTACGGTGAAATGTTCTACGAATTTTGCTCATAGAGTCAAAGCTTATGCTGGACTGAAGACATACAAAGTCCAAAAGTTTCCAGTTCGCAATGCTATAAAGAACTTAGAAGCAAAAAAACGAGCGAAAAAATTGAAGTCTGATTTTATAAAAAAATACACCTGTTGTGTGATGGATGATGAAACATACGTACTGGCAGACTTTTCTCAACTTCCTGGTCAAGATTTTTATGTTGCTGATAAACGGGGCAATGTTCGGCAAGAGTTTCGCACAAAAAAACAAACAAAATTCCCTAAGAAGTTTCTCGTGTGGCAAGCTATTTGCAGTTGTGGCAAAAGAAGTAAAGTATTTGTGGCATCTGGCACAATAAACACAGAAATTTATATAAAGGAGTGCCTACAAAAACGGTTGTTACCCTTTTTAAGAGAGCACAAGAGAGTGACTACATTTTTTTGGCCCGATTTGGCATCATGCCATTATGGAAAAAAGGCACTTGAGTGGTACTCAAAGAATAATGTCATTTTTGTACCACGAGAGGCAAATCCACCTAACTGCCCAGAACTTCGGGAAAGGTATTGGGCTCTGGTAAAAATGGAATTGAAGAACACAGGAAAGATTTCCAAGAATATGTCCGATTTTAAGCGCAGGTAGAACACATGCTCCAAAAAGGTATCAGAAGCAACTGTAAAATCTTTAATGGGAGGGTCTCCGAAAAAAGTCGATAATTTTGCAAAACCCGAGTACTAAGTAAACATTTTAATGCTAAATGATTTTGTATAATATGTCATTATATTTGCGTATTTTGTAGAGTTTTTATATTAAAAGGTTTGATTTTTATTTAAGAAAATCCAACTACAAATTTTATTTAGAGCACTCTTTATATATTAACTTGTTTATACAAAACCTTTATTTTTTTAGACTAAAGCCATTACTATTTATTGCCACATTTATTAAATAGGAAGTTATCGGTAACGTTTCCATAGCATATTAAAAATTTATTTTTCAATAACTTATGTATCAAAATAAATAAATTACGATCATGATTAAAAACCTTTCGAATCCAACTGAGACTAAATATCATCTTGTTTACACCCACTTGATATTTTACAGTGAAGCTCATTTTACGCCAACTAATTACATAAAATCATAGTTGTGTGTAATTTTAATTAATTTTAATATTTAACAAAAAAAAAGAAAAACAGCTACAACAAACAGTAGCAACTTTAAAATAAATAGGTTTTAATTTGTAACAAAATCATTATTAGAATTTCTCATGCGCTTGACTTAATTTTCCTCTGGTTTTAAATTTGTAGATTTTTTTCAAATTATTTCTGTTACAAATTTGTAACAAATTATCATAAAGAAATATAAAGAATGATTAAACTAATTGTCAATTCGAACAAATTAGTTAAATGATTTTCAAAGAATGTAAATAACTAATTTGTATTTAAATATATTTTGAAATCGGATCATCATTAAGTTACCCAATCAAGCGTTAAGGTTTCAAATTTGTTTTGGTCTTGAATTAAAACAAGTAAGAAAGTGCTATAGTCGGTCACGACCGACCATACGATACCCTTCACCACTAACTATGGTCAAAGGTGTTCTTTTTCCTGTATAAAGACAAATATTTGCTAAATTTTGAAATTATACAAACATTTTCTCAAAACTTATGTACTTAAGCTGTTTCTGTCACTTTGACTTATATGGGGGCTAGGGTCAAATGTGGACCGATTATCTTGAAATTTAGCAAATTGATTACAGTTTATACAAAAATTATGTATGAAAAAAATAAGCTCAAAATTTGCATTTTCTTCAGATTTACGAGCGTTTTAGTGATTTTTGCAGGGACCGTAACTGTTATAACTTTTATCGTAAAAGTCAGAAAATAAAAGTTATTTTTTGACTTTTATTTTTTCGAGCAGAAATAAAAGTTATTTTTTGACTTTTATTTATTCGAAAAAAATAACAGTTAATTTTGACTTTTATTTTCTCAAGCAAAAATAAAAGTTATTTTGTAACTTTTATTTTTTTCGAGCAAAAATAACAGTTATTTTTGACTTTTATTATTTCGAGCATGAATAAAAGTTTATTTTTTGACTTTTATTTTTTCGAGCAGAAATAATAGATTTTTTGACTTTTATTTTTTCGAGCAGAAATAAAAGTTATTTTTGTTTAAATTCATGATAAATTTACTGAAAATTTTTGTCAAACAAAGATAATTTTTCAGTGAAAATAATTTCATATGCTCAAAAATTAATGGAGTTGAGTTTCAAAAAATAACATTTATTCATGACCGAAATAATAAAAGTTAAAAATAACTGTTATTTTTGCTCGAAAAAATAAAAGTTTAACAATAACTTTTATTTTTGCTAGAATAAATAAAAGTTAAAAATAACTGTTATTTATGCTCAAAATAATAAAAATCAAAAAATAACTGTTATTTTTTTTTTTCTAAAAAATAAAAATCAGATAAAAGTCAAAAAAATCTTTTATTTCTGCTCGAAAAAATTAAAGTCAAAAAATAACTTTTATTCATGATCGAAATAATAAAAGTTAAAAATAACTGTTATTTTTGCTCGAAAAAATAAAAGTTTAAAAATAACTTTTTTTTTTTGCTCGAATAAATAAAAGTTAAAAATAACTGTTATTTATGCTCAAAATAATAAAAATCAAAAAATAACAGTTATTTTTTTTTTTTTTTCTAAAAAATAAAAATCTGATTTTTAAAAATCATCGCATTTTAAGAAAATTTGGTCCAAGACTACCAAAATGGTATACTTTGTTTTATTCTCCGACATTTCCTTGCGGTTGCTTTTTTTAATCAAAAATTCAAAAATAACAGTTATTTTCGGTCCCTGGATTTTTGTCTCATTTAGTGCGTTTTGACGGAAGAGTTTGTATGGGAGCTGTGGTCAAATATGGACCGATTTCAACGAAATTTGGTACAGTGTTTTGGATTTACATAAGCAGTGTTTGTTTTAATTTCATGAAACTATATTGATATTTGTGGCCAAAATATCAATTCCGGGAAGTGGGTCCTATGGGAGGTACCATAAATAATGAACCAATTTTGACAAATTTCAATAGCCATGGTCCCACTATCAAAAATCTATTAAAATTTCATCAAATTATCTTTAGAATTGCGATCTGTTCTTTGATTACATGGTTTACATGAGGGTCCAGCCAGCCAGCCAGACGAACGGATATCGCTAAATCGACTCAAAAAGTGATTCTAGGCCTATTGGTATAATAAAAGGTAGGTCTAAGACAAATATTTCTTTGCGTTATATACACCAGCACAAACTTATAATACCCTTTCCATCTATGGTGGTGAAGGGTATAAAAATGAGCATTCAAGTTTTTGCGCTTTGAACTCTAAATGTCACGCTTGACATTTAAAAGCTGAAGTTAATAATTAAGGGATTTGTAAAAGTTTATACAAAATTTTTAAATGTTCTTATTTTAACAATTTTCTGACGTAAAAATTTTAACTTTTTTTGAAAAAAAGCTTTAAGTTGTTACACTGTGCACTTGTTATTGTAACTCTTTAACTTAGGAAAAGTATATAATTATATCAATTATTTATTTATTTTCCCTGAGATATAATTAAAGTTGTAAATTTTTCACAAAGACTAAGTCAACTGTGTACTACTAGTTCTCATATTTTGAATAAAATCCATTTGGGGTGGGGCTTGAAAATAAATGAAATAATTAAATCTAAAACTGAATATACTCATTTATTTTGGCTTACTTTAAATTACGTATTTATTTCATTATTACCCTAAACAACAATTGTTTAACATATTTAATTAATTAATCATTTTACAAAGTCTAACTTGCGATTTCAGAACAAAAAAAAAATTTATCAAAAAAAAAGTAAATGTGGTCCGTACATTGACCAGAAAAAAATTAAGTTTTTTTATACCCACCATCAAAAAGAATGGGGGGTATATTGAGATTGTCATTCCGTTTGTAATTTCCTTAATATTGGTTCAAAAATCAAAAACGATATATATTCTGAATCCTTATGAAATTCTAAGACGATTGAGCTATGTCCATCTGTCTGTCCGTCTGTCTGTTGAAATCACGATAACGTCTAAACGAAAAGAGCTAGCTAACTGAAACTTAGCAAAAACATGCTTTCTCTATGAGAAAATTTTGGTATTGAAATTGGGCAAAATCGGTTAGCATTTGGCCATAGCTCCCGTATAACCTCGTCTAGGCTAATCGCTTATTTACTAATAAATGACAAATTATGACAGTTATGATGACAAAATTTGGTATCTAGAAGTTTTAGATAAGCACTAGGCAGCATATAAAATTTCATCGAAATCGGTTCACATTTAGCCATAGCTCCCATACAAAAAACTTACGAAGACAGGCAAACTTACGAAGAAAGACAAATTTCACCCAAAATACACTTAAATGCCAATAAATCTAAAAGTATAACAGATATAACCACTAAATTTGGCACAAGAAAGTCTTATATCAATGCCAGCCAGTGTGCAAAATTTTGTCACAATCGGTCACTATTTGACCTACAAAAACACAAAAATTCAAAAAGAAAAGGGGATTTATGTCCGTCAGATAAAATCGTGATAGCTCCTTAACTACAAGAGCTAGTAAGACTAAATTAAGCACAAGGAAGTCTTATGTCAATGCCAGCCAGTGTGCAAAATTTCGTCACAATCGGTCACCATTTGACCATAGCTCCCATATAAAAAACTTATGGAAACACAAAAATACATAAAGAAAAGGTTGTTTATGTCCGTCTGTCCGTCAGATAAAAGCACGATAGCGCCTTAACGAAAAGAGCTAGAGGGACAAAATTTTACAAAAGTATTTTGGATATCTTGAAAAAGATGTATGTTGAAAATGGACAAAATCGGTTCAAATTTAGTTAGAGCTCCCATATAACCCCGCCCCGGGAAACACATTAATGCTGATAAATTGAATACAATTGTAATAGCTATGACGATTAAATTTAAAATAGGGAAGTTTTATGCAATTTTTGATCAGTTTATCAAATTTTATAGGAATCAGTTCATGTTTGACTTTAGCTTTCATGTGAAAAACACTCACGGAAACCAAAAATTTTAGCAAAGGCCAGTTAAAAGCTATTAAATTAGAAACTATGATAGCTATGGTCACTAAATTTTGCAAGAATAAGCTCTCTATATATACCAGCCAGTGTGTAAAATTTTGTTATAATCGGTCAACATTTGGCTATAATTCTTATATATATAACATCCCCTTTTTATATCTACAATCAAAAAGATTTGGAGGTACATTCATTATATTAAGATTGCACCTATGAAATTATATAGGCATCAATCAATGTTCAGCCCAGACTTTATATATGATGAATGCATTAGGAACTCATAACGAAATATATGGACCTGTCGTATTACTATTAACGTGTTTAGCCTAACTACATATTAATCACAACGAAAAGTATTTAACAACTTATTAATGTAAAACTATACCTGGTTATGAGACCGAATTTTGATCAAAGTAAATACTGGGGAAACCACTAAAATATTTTTGAATGTTGAACTATAAAGCTACGGAAACCTAATTTAGTCCAAAGGTCTTACCAACAATACCAAATAGCTTAGCGATTTTTCCAGTTTTGGTGCAGATTTTGAATTAGCTGCACCCTTGTAGATATATGAGATATGTTTCTAAATTTAACACAACTTGATGGTGGGTATATAAGATTCGGCACAGCCGAGTATAACACTCTTACTTGTTTATAATAATTATATTATATTTTTATGATCATTAATAAAAACATTCTCGATTTGGCTTCATTTTAAAATACATAACAAATACTGGAACGTTGGAGAGGAAGTTGTTTTAAACGTTATACTAGGTCGTTAAAATTTGATTAAATGAGTGTAATCTTAATTTGCTTAAAAATTTGAGGGAATTAGTCATTAACTTTGAAAAGTTGAACTTATTAAAGTTATCACAAACGATGAATCAAGAGCAACTTTGATTCATCGCTTACCTTGAGCATGTATTCACGTGAGTCTTGGGAGGGGATCGAGTCGCGGAACCAGAAGCAAGAGAAATAAATGCTGTATTATTTTAAGAAAATTGGCCCATCGATGACATTAAAGCTATATTTTCTTCATTTTCATTTTGACGATTTTATCAAACAACTCCCTACCGAATCTGATGAGCAAGGAAAGCAGTTTTACCAGACCACAATGCCCATAAAAAAACGGCACACTTTAAAAATTGATTGTTTCCTTGAATTTTAAACGGTTTGCTACCTTTGGACCTAAACAGGAAAAAAATTAAATTTTCAAATTTTTTTTACGATCTTGATCTTAAAGATTATTTTTTGGTTTTATATATTTACAATTTTTATTCTTTATGATAAAAGCTACAACTTTGCCTCAAAAAGTAAATCAAAATTTCGAACGGTTTGCAAGATATGAGCCTGAGGAAATGAATGACATTTTTGCAAAAATGACACCGAGGCCCCAAATCATTGGAGGTCAAAAAAAGTGTATGACTTGTTGCAAAGCTGGCAGACACGGCTCTGTTTTTTTTTTTTTTGGTCTTTTATCACGCAGTGGTGTCCGTATATCGTTATATTTCCATGACTTCAAAAATAAGACACAGCGCACAGTGGGATAGTTTAAAAATAGAATGGAAATAATTCTGTAACTTCCGTTGGGCAGATTTAAAAAAAATGTATGTGGATATAGCAGAAGTGTTGGGGAGCTAAAGTTTTAAACCTGGAAAGCCTAGATTGTACTGGGGTGGCACAATCGGCCCCCAAAGTAGGTCACCTAGGACTCATAAATCACCTAAAACTACATATATCTGTCATTTACCAACCGATTTGATAACCCATACTATATAACAAATATATTGGTTAAGATCTATAAAAAAACATCGATACATGTCAATACTATCTGTTAGGGCTTAAAAGATATTCGACTTCAAAAATAAAATTTAAAATTTTTGTCCTATACCGATTTTTATAATATTTGATCTATATAAACCAATTTTTTTGATTTAAAGTTTTCTAAAAAAAAGAAAAATTATACACATTCTACGATCAAGAAGTGCATAAAAAGCTTTACTAGCTTTAAAGTTATAAGAGCTTAAAGTCAATACTTGAAAAATAAACCATTTTCTCCCCAGGGTAACTGTTTGGTGTGACTTATCCACGCACCATTTCTTTTTTTTTTTTTTGAAAAATCTCAAGGCTAGGTGACGAATGTTAATTTCTTTTTACCAAACTCTCAACAGGATGGGGTGACTGCACACACAGCCAAAGGGAAAATTACCCCGAAAACCTGATCAATCGCTTTGGGGACATCCTATGATCCCCGAGGTCTTCCGATCTAAATCCCATGGATTTCTTATGGGGCTACCTCAAAGAGATGGTTTATAATGACAATCCTCAGTCTCATGAGCCAAGGAACTGTAGAGACGATGAGCTAGGAAGAATACCTAACACATTCCAGATGAACTAGAATCTGCTGGTATGCTTCTTGAAAGTTTTTTAAATAATCGTGATATTTACGAAAATTACAAAAAGTCTTCGACTCCTGGCAGTCTATCTTAGCTTAAGTCAGAACGAACTATACGCTAACGTTTCTGAGGCTGTTTTGTACTTAAACGTACGATTGAAAGAATATTGTTTGGTTTTTTCAAATTAATTTGTTTGGTTCATGAAGCAAAACGATTAAAGTAAAGCCGAATCTGTCTGTACATTCAACAAACGTTTGCGAAAGGTTTTGTTCCTTTTCATACTCTGATTTTATCTGCTCCGATGACAATAGAGATATTTTTCGAATCTATCCGATGGTTCCTATCGATCGGCTCAGAATAGCTTCCAGAAATAACTTCCTTTCAGCTAAAATTAGTAGTCGAAATCCGTATATAAAGCTTTGTTGCCCATATTTTACAATACAAGACCAACTCTTAAAAGCCACGTAAATTCCCCTAAAGTCACAAAAAACTCTTATAAGTCTATTGATAATACATCTTTGCGCAGATGCTTTATCCAATAAGCTAAATTTCGTAAAAATCGGCTCTTATTTGACCAATGTTCCCATAACCGACCATCAGAAATGCACATACATATACATTAGGGTGACAATTTTTTGTATGAAGGAAAATGATTTTTCGAATTTTATAACTTTTTCTACGGAATATTGTGACACTAGGTCTAAAAGTTTAGATTTGAAAATTTGAGCCAAATCGGACAACGTTCTATAGGCGCGCACCGGGTCCAAAGTTTAAGAGCCCATTTGTATAGGGAAAAATGGGTTTTTTTTTGTTTTTGCGAAATTTAGACCAAAAATAAATAATTTTTACAAGAAAAAAATAATAAAGAAAACTAACACAGCTTTATTTCAAATCGTGAAAGGCGAAAATCCATGAGGTAGTTCAAAAGTTATTGCAGTTTTCCCCCGAAAATGCATGTCCTTGAAAACGCGCCTAAGGATATGCACCAAAAATTGTATGTTGTAAATAAAGAAATTACAAAGTTAGACATGATTTATCATTTAATGGCTTGTTACTAGTAAATAGTTCAGTTTTGTTTAAATAGAATCAAATTTACTTAGTTTTTTTCATGTTGGAAAATGGTACATTTTTGTCAAGTCGGTTTCAAAAATCATTTTTAAAATTTTTTGAAAATTTTGTTTTAGAATTTGCTCTCCAGTGTGTTAAAACAGACAAATGGGAGAATAAAACCCAAAAAATTAGGTCGATATCTTGAACCGTTTCGCCGTACCTGTGATTTCAAATTGAAGAATTTCGCGAAAATGAAAATTTTTGGGATAAATTCTAGTAGACGCCCGGTAAATTTTACTTGTATTAAATTTTAACAAAAAAAAAAATTATTATTATTGCTTAGTTTATGAAAAACCTATGCTGAGAGGTTTTTTAATATTGGAAGAGAATTACACTTTCTTTACCGCGGTCAAACGTCAAAATTTAGATTTCCATAAAATTTTCATAGCAAGATTACGAAATATCAAGTAATAATCAGCGAATTTTAACAGAAAAGCGAAGCAAAACTCATTCTAAATATCCTCTCATCTATAAATAACCTATTTTCCGAATACCAACACATTGCACCGCATATTTAGGGACATCCCCTAAGTGCTGGCCCTAAAAAAAGTACCTTACAACTCTATAAACTGTCTCTAATTATTAATATATTGCTGTAAACTTTGACCTTAGATCATTTTAATTAAGCTCTAAAATAATAACATCAAGTCTGTTAATAAAACTTAAATCGGTCAAAGGCATAATTTATTCCATACATCCTTTATCTTCTGCAATTTTCACAAACAATAAAAAGTTTAAAATGAATCCATGGTCATATCGTATAAAATATTTAATAATAAAGAAAAATATTTAAAAGCTGGCAGACTTTCAGCAGCATTAAACCATATTAAACCATAAAAAAAACTTCCTTTTGTTAAACAAAATTGGCCATTTTAAAATAAAGTACTAACTTCCGTATTAAATATTTTACAAAAAAAAAGGAGATGTACGAGCAAAAGTGAAAAGGTAAAAAGGAAATACCTGCGAAAGGTTCGATTGTGTGGAAGTACAAAAGTAAGAAAGAGCAAAGGAAGAAAAGTATCCTTTGCCTGGTTTTAACTAAACCAAATTATGTAAATTAAGTATTTATTCATATAAAAGAACTTGGCAACAGCAAAAAAGTGAAAGATTTAAGAAAAAAAATTTGTATAAACTGAAAAGTATGCAGGAAACTACATTTCCCTTTGCCACTGCTAAATGTCTTGAAACACGCAAAATATTTGAAAACGACAATAAAAGAATGAAATTTAACAAGTAAGAGTGTTATATTCGGCTGTGCCGAATCTTATATACCCACCATCAAGTTGTGTTAAATTTAGAAACATATCTCATATATCTACAAGGGTGCAGCTAATTCAAAATCTGCACCAAAACTGGAAAAATCGCTAAGCTATTTGGTATTGTTGGTAAAACCTTTGGACTAAATTAGGTTTCCGTAGCTTTATAGTTCAACATTCAAAAATATTTTAGTGGTTTCCCCAGTATTTACTTTGATCAAAATTCGGTCTCATAACCAGGTATAGTTTTACATTAATAAGTTATTAAATACTTTTCGTTGTGATTAATATATAGTTAGGCTAAACACGTTAATAGTAATACGACAGGTCCATATATTTCGTTATGAGTTCCTAATGCATTCATCATATATAAAGTCTGGGCTGAACATTGATTGATGCCTATATAATTTCATAGGTGCAATCTTAATATAATGAATGTACCTCCAAATCTTTTTGATTGTAGATATAAAAAGGGGATGTTATACATATAAGAATTATAGCCAAATGTTGACCGATTATAACAAAATTTTACACACTGGCTGGTATATATAGAGAGCTTATTCTTGCAAAATTTAGTGACCATAGCTATCATAGTTTCTAATTTAATAGCTTTTAACTAGCCTTTGCTAAAATTTTTGGTTTCCGTGAGTGTTTTTCACATGAAAGCTAAAGTCAAATATGGACTGATTCCTATAAAATTTGATAAACTGATCAAAAATTGCATAAAACTTCCCTATTTTAAATTTAATCGTCATAGCTATTACAATTGTATTCAATTTATCAGCATTAATGTGTTTCCCGGGGCGGGGTTATATGGGAGCTCTAACTAAATTTGAACCGATTTTGTCCATTTTCAACACACATCTTTTTCAAGATATCCAAAATACTTTTGTAAAATTTTGTCCCTCTAGCTCTTTTCGTTAAGGCGCTATCGTGCTTTTATCTGACGGACAGACGGACATAAACAACCTTTTCTTTATGTATTTTTGTGTTTCCATAAGTTTTTTATATGGGAGCTATGGTCAAATGGTGACCGATTGTGACGAAATTTTGCACACTGGCTGGCATTGACATAAGACTTCCTTGCTTAATTTAGTCTTACTAGCTCTTGTAGTTAAGGAGCTATCACGATTTTATCTGACGGACAGACGGACATAAATCCCCTTTTCTTTTTGAATTTTTGTGTTTTCGTAAGTTTTTTATATGGGAGCTAGGTCAAATAGTGACCGATTGTGACAAAATTTTGCACACTGGCTGGCATTGATATAAGACTTTCTTGTGCCAAATTTAGTGGTTATATCTGTTATACTTTTAGATTTATTGGCATTTAAGTGTATTTTGGGTGAAATTTAGCCTGTTTTCGTAAGTTTTTTGTATGGGAGCTATGGCTAAATGTGAACCGATTTCGATGAAATTTTATATGCTGCCTAGTGCTTATCTAAAACTTCTAGATACCAAATTTTGTCATCATAACTGTCATAATTTGTCATTTATTAGCAAATAAGCGATTAGCCTAGACGAGGTTATACGGGAGCTATGGCCAAATGCTAACCGATTTTGCCCAATTTCAATACCAAAATTTTCTCATAGATAAAGAATGTTTTTGCTAAGTTTCAGTTAGCTAGCTCATTTCGTTTAGACGTTATCGTGATTTCAACAGACAGACAGACAGACGGACAGACAGACGGACATAGCTCAATCGTCTTAGAATTTCATAAGGATTCAGAATATATATCGTTTTTGATTTTAGAACCAATATTAAGGAAATTACAAACGGAATGACAATCTCAATATACCCCCCATTCTTTTTGATGGTGGGTATAAAAATATGCTAATTATGGGCTTTCATCTTTTGATGAAAGTTTTGGGAAAATTTGGATGTTCTGTTTAAAAATTTTTAATAATATGCTTAGATTATCTTTAGTAAAGAAATTTATAATTTGAAAACTTGGTAGTATATACTTTTATAGCCAAGCCGTAGTTACCTCGAGTATGCTTAAGAAATTTTAACAGTATTACTTGTAAGTTTTTGTAGTTTTATAGAAAAGTTATCGATAAAATGAATTTTCTATATTTCCAATATGAGTACAATTTTATGGCAACTGATATCCGATAATAGAAACTCAGTTGCCTTGTTAATTACACTGGCAACTTTTTGTACCTGTTGGTAAAGAAAAATCAAGTACCCTGAATTCGTAACGTGGTAACGTGATAACGTTTCTTTAGGTTAACTCTAGTTTTTGAGATATAGTGTTATAAATACATGAGAAGGTTGCGCAATAAATATTCACGTAAATCAAAAACTGTTTATTTTCTCAAGTTTAATTGTGTTTACAACTACCATAATGAGATTACATATGGCAACTGATAACAGAAACTCAGTTGCCTTGTTTATAACACTAAGCTTAATTTTGACAACTTTTCTTAACCACAAAAGGGAGAGCTAATGGGTAAATTTAAATCGAGTACGCTGAATTCAATGGTGATAACCGTTTTTTAGGATAGCTCTAGTTTTCGTGATATAGCGTTATAAATACATGGAGAAGGTTGCGCAATAAATATTCACGAAACTCAAAAACTGTTTATTTTCTTGAACTAAGTAAAAAAACCGAAACTCGACAACAAAATTATCTTTCAGAAACACGAATTACACTGCTCTGCAAAAATTCATTTTTTGTCTTTCCTCTTAATAAAACTATGCGGACTATATGGATCTTGATGCGCTAAACTCAAATCCGTTTTCGGTTTTTCTCCATGAGACCTGGATTTTACGAATTTCGAGTTATTAATTTCTAAATAACTCCAAAACGATAAGAGATACAGAAAAATTATATTAGACTAAAATAAATGCAATTTTGTTATGCATTTTAATTTTGAAAATCGGATGAGTCGTTCTCGAGTTAGGACGAAATAGGTCTCCGTACCTGACTAATTTAAGGGGAAAAATTTGCCACTCCCATAAAAAAAATCCAGATCTGATGGAAAAAAAAAGACAACGGATCTGAGTTTAGCGCATCAAAATGCATGTAGCCCACATAGTTTTATTAAAAGGAGGATTTGGCTGCAAAGCAGTGTTTTTTTTAATCCGAGCAGTCGTTTTGGAAATAATTTTTTTTGTTTGCGGAAAAAAAAAAGATTTTTTTTGAAAAATCGAAAAAATTTCCATTTTCAAAAATTTATTTCAAAGTCCATAATCCAGTTAAGCAGTTATTACTAATATAGGAAGTGTCGAACAAAACAAGCCCTAAATGATATATTATCCCTAAAGTTCTAAAAATTGATGACATCCTAAATGAAAATCATACGCAAAAGAGTAAAAACACACAAGCAACTATCGTTCCATGATATTGTTACGTTTTTCCTTTTCAGTCAAGCCCGACTATATGATACCCTTCACTACTAAGGTCAAATATGGACCAACAATTTAACAAATTTTCTTTAAGTCTTAGAGACATACATACATATACTATGTACTATTTTCCAAAATTTCGGGTTTCATATAGATTTATGTCATTTCCGGCTAAGGACCTGATATGGGAGCTAGGGTCAATTGCTGATCGATTGTTACCAAATTTCGGTTATTAGTTTATATTTACAAAGTATTTATCTGTGCCAAGTTTTAGTAATAAAATGCATTTATCTTTAGATTTATAAGCTTTTATGTGCTTTTCTGGGCATTTAAAAGACTTTTGAGTTATAGTCAAATATGGGCCGATTCATACAAAAATAGGTACACTAATTTTGGATACCATAAGCAACATTTATGCTGAATATTATTAAAGTAGATTCAAATTTGTGCCTGTTATGGGTCAAAAACTCTATTCCGGGAAGGCATTCTTATGGGAGGTACCCGAAATAGTAGACCGATTTTATCTGAAAAGTATAGGGGTCGTCCTTGAACCGAAATAATAAAGTCTGTGCCAAATTTCATGAAATTATCTTTGAAGTTACGACCTGTACTTTGATAACAAGTTTACATAGATATCCAGCCAGACGGGCATCGCTAAATCAACTAAAAGTTCTCAGACCAATATTTATATGCGTTACAAATATCGGAACAAGCCCAATATACCCTTTCCACCTATGGTGGTGAAGGGTATAAAAATATATAAATAACATGAATTTTTTATAGAAAAGTTAATAATTACTTAGATTTCCATTGAATTATAGTCAACATTTAAGATCTCGTTAAGGAAGTTTATAAATAGGCTAATTAATGTGTAATGTACCTATCCCAATCACTTTAAAAATATCTTAAGTAGGCCAATATCTAGATCAGTGCCCTCTCATACAAGTGCAGAGACAATGATCTATGGACCCCTCCTAATATTTTTCATCATAGGTTTTGACAAAAGTCACTTATCGCAAACTTCAGCTTAACTGCTTGTTTTCCAATCAGACAGTGACCTGTTATGGCGGAAACAAGTAAGGATACGTCATGCCTTGATTATAATCTGTCAGAATGTTAAGATATGAGCCTTAACATAGCTTTACAAATGTATGGCACTTCGTTTACTTAGCACGAACAACAGATGGCGCAAATGTTCGTTGTTCGAACTGCCCAAAAATTCACTTGTTTGAGGAAATGTGTGGTGTAACAGAATGATTCTTCCTCTGATTAGTTTTAAGAATTACTCCGAAGACTTTCGGCAAACAAATGGTCATGTTTAACTTAGAACTGACTGTTCTACATACTTTGGTCAAGGCGAACAGTCTCCAGATGACCCTTTTAAAGAAAGCGACCATTCGTTTTGCTGTGCTTCTTCCACGAACAACTTTTGCTAGATTTAGCTCAATTTAGATGTTTATAATTAAAGAAATTGATATTTGGCGTGAATAGGGTTTGAACCGAGGCAGGCCACTTTAGGCACTGCATCGATGCTTTGAGGATTAACAATCAAGTACCTTGTTGACCGAGTCTTGCTCGGAGCTTTATGACAAGCATTTTGAGGCAAATTTTAAAGTTTTCATATATTTTATTTTTAAAGTACTAAAATAAATAAATTTAAAGGAAAGGCATTACATAAATATTCAGTTAATTTTAAATTATTTGATTTATTTTGTCCGATCAACACATAGTTTACATACTTTGCATAGTTTTTGAATAATTTTGGAAAATGGTCATACAAACAGAAACCTCCGTCGGCTCATGCGCAACAACTTTGCTAAAGATTATAGCCTGATCAAATGCACAGTTTACGATTTAATTCATTTTGAGTAATTTTCAATGGCGCCATCTGTCCGACTGTGGTCATACAAATTAATAAACCTTCGTCCGCAACAACTTTGCTAAAGATCATAGCATGATTAAATGTACATCTTACGATTCGAATTGACGATTTGACTTTGAGTAATTTTCAGTAGCGCCACCTGTCGGAAATTGTTCACACCAACTACAAAAAATCCGCCGGCTCATGCGTTACAACTTTGCCAAAGATCAGAGCATGATGAAATTCACAGTTTACAATTCATTTGTTTAAAAGTTATAACATTTCTACTTTTTTCCCCCTTATATCCCCTAATTTCCAAAAAAAGTTCCATATGCATATTTGTTAAGTTATCAGTTTATCCCTTTTTTACCCATGTTTGCCCCAAAATCAAAAAAGGACCAAATACGTGTTTAATATTTTATTCACATCTATTGACTTTAATACAAAGTTCCTTTCTATGTTCTATGGTTTAAAAAATAAGAGTGGGTTAAAAAAAGTACCAAAAAACTATTTTCAGCCTTTTTTACCCCTTATCGGACATAGTTTCAAAAAAGTACCAAACAGCTTTCCGCTTATTTTCATAGCTGTTCAAAACGTAAATCTTTACCTATTACTTTGGGGGATATAACGTTTTCGATTTTTTCCTCTTTTTACCCCCTTAGCGGTAAAACTTCCAAAAGTCTCTTCATATTCGATTTATACGGTACCTAGTGTCTAAATTTTGTTAAAATCGTTAGAGCCGATTTCGAGATAGCCATTCTATATATGAGAGCTAGGTCTTATATGAGAGCTAGTCGACCGATTATCTCGAAATTTGCCAAATTGATTACAGCTGTTAAATAAACTTAAAATTCTCATTATCTTTAGATTTGCGAGTGTTCTAGTGTTTTTTGTCCCATTTAGTGCGTTTTGACAGAAGAGTTTGTATGGGAGCTATGGTCAAATGTGGACCGATTATACCGAAATTTGCCAAATTGATTACAGTTGTTAAATAAACTTAAAATTCTCATTATCTTCAGATTTACTAGCGTTCTAGTGATTTTTGTCCCATTTAGTGGGTTTTGACAGAAGAGTTTGTTTGGGAGCTATGGTCAAATGTGGACCGATTATCTCGAAATTTGCCAAATTGATTACAGTTGTTAAATAAACTTTAAATTCTCATTATCATCAAATTTACGAGCGTTCTAGTGATTTTTGTCTCATTTGGTGCGTTTTGACAGAAGAGTTTGTTTGGGAGCTATGGTCAAATGTGGACCGATTTTAGCGAAATTTGCCAAATTGATTACAGTTGTTAAATAATCTTAAAATTCTCATTATCTTCAGATTTACTAGCGTTCTAGTGATTTTTGTCCCATTTGGTGCGTTTTGACAGAAGAGTTTGTATGGGAGCTATGGTCAAATGTGGACCGATTATACCGAAATTTGCCAAATTGATTACAGTTGTTAAATAAACTTAAAATTCTCATTATCTTCAGATTTACGAGCGTTCTAGTGATTTTTGGCCCATTTGGTGCGTTTTGACAGAAGAGTTTGTATGGGACCTATAGTCAAATGTGGACCGATTATCTCGAAATTTGCCAAATTGATTACAGTTGTTAAATAAACTTTAAATTCTCATTATCTTTAGATTTGCTAGTGTTCTAGTGTTTTTTGTCCCATTTGGTGCGTTTTGACAGAAGAGTTTGTTTGGGAGCTATGGTCAAATGTGGACCGATTTTAGCGAAATTTGGTACAGTGATTTTAGTTTACATAAGCAGTATTTATTTTAAATTTCATGAAAAAATATTGATATTTGTGACCAATATATCAATTCCGGGAAGTGGAACCCATGGGAGGTACCATAAATAATGGATCTATTTTGACGAATTTCAATAGCCATGGTTAAATAAATGATCTGTGCCAAATTTCAGCAAATTATCTTTAGAATTGCGACCTGTACTTTGATTACATGGTTTGCATAGGGGTCCAGTCAGCCACACGGAGGGACTGACATCGCTAAATCGACTCAGAAAGAGATTCTAAGAATATTGATATAATAAAAGGTGGGTCTAAGACAAATATTTCTATGCGTAAAGCATGAAACACAATTGGAACGAACGACCAATTTTTCGGAACGAATATTCGTCGTTATAAATAGAAAATATGGGCTTATATGAATGTGCACACAATTGATGCGTACGACGAAATTCATCGTGCGTATCGAACAGTGCGATAGGTTTATTTCTATTTCATACGCAGACGAACGACGACTGAACTGGATTAGAGTGGATGTATTTCTATTTCTGTTGTAAAATATTAGAAATTATATGTGTTTTTGTTAAATATGGTCACCTTATAAAATACAAACAAAAAATATTTATTTCAAATAAAATTATTTAAATGTAATAATCTCGTGTAATAATTAAAGAATAAAATTAAAAAAAATTACAAATGTTGAGAGTGCGCGATATGTCCGAAAGTGTAAGTATAATTACGTGCAAATAAAAAATCAACAAAAATGGCGTCAACAACGTTTATTCGTCCCAAATGTGTTCAATGGACGAATTTACAAGACGAATTTTTAAATCCGAATTCGTCGTTACATACATCAGCAGAAACTTATAATACCCCTTCCACCTATGGTGGTGAAGGGTATAATAAAAACAGTCATTTTAGGATCATTTAAGTGATTTCACTATGGCTACGCACATTTTGCAAGATTTGTTAGTGCTTTTTTAACTAGTCGCTTTCTAGCGTTTCTATGAGTCTTTTTGTAAACTTGTTTGATCATCTAAAGGAATCCTAAAAGACTCATTTGCTGATATCAGGAATTTCCATTCCTTCAAGTTTCTGGATTTCTTGCCGTAAGTCGAATATAATAAAAACAAAAAACAAGGAAAAGGGTTTTCCTAGCCTTAAGCTTACATTGAGTCATACATAATACCGTAATTTTGTTGTTGATATTTTCATACATATACAAGTTTTTGTTATTTGGACTTAATAAGAGCCGGTTACCAAATATATACAACAACAATAAGGGGTATCAGCCAACAGCAAGAAACAGTTTGCATGAGTTGTAAAAAAAGTCATAAACGTGACAACCAAAAATGTCCAAACAACCGAATAAATACTCATGTACACAAACGTTTTGACAGACGAACGGACCGACGAATTTACGTACATAGTTTATTGGCATTTATGATTTTATGGGAGTTTATGTGTTTTTGACTTCTTGTTTTTTTGGCCAAAAAAAAAAAAATATGGAAAAGTTAAAGATTTTAGGTAAAATATTTATTTTTTGAGGGGATAAAAAAGCTAAAACTGTTTAAATATTTAGATGTTTCAGTTTTGGCTTTGACGCGTGTTATTTGTTTAAGGTACGAATTGGGTATAAATGCTACTAGATAATTAACATAAAATAAATACAACTTTTATGCTAGAAACACAATCACGACAGCAGGCTACACGAACACCGACTACAAAAGTGGTTGGCTGCAACAGTCGCCTTGTAGTCAGCTACTTAATGATTTTTAAGACGGCAGCTGCATTGAAAACAGCTGATATACATAGATTTTTGACGTTTGGACCATAAAATTTTTTAATTTGTTTTTTTAAAATAATGGACTTCCTCTATTATTATTTCATCCAAGTCCATACCTGAAATATATTAAGAAAAATTAATAATAAATAAAGAAAAAGTTATAATAAACTTACCAAATAAAACAAAAGCCAAACAAACAGATAGAAAAATTAAACAAAATAAATCAAAATGTCCACAATAAAAACAGCTGCTTACGAGTGATGCCAATATCGCATTTATAAGATGGGCAAAATGACGATTTATATTTTGACAGAAATTACATAAATCATTTTTAGTAATCAACCTCCGATATCAACGGTTTTCATGTACCTGATAGTATATATAAATCAAAAAATTCTAATAGAATGATTTTAGTGGAATCACTTATAGTTTGAGAGTTATGAGCTTTTTAAATTTTAAAAATTGTAGGGCATAACTTTAGAAGCTTACATCCGATATTAACTTTTTTGGTATCAAACAAAAGCTACTAAAAATACTTTTCAAATGATATATATATATATTCTTCCGATTTATAATGGTTTAAAAGCCCATATTCTAAAAACTTATTTTCACAACCGACATTTTTTTATAAAAATACGCATATCTTGAAACAACATAGATATAAGTATGCTCTTTTAAATAATAGATTTTATACAGGACATATTAGGTTTTATATAACCTAAACTACGTAGCTCTAGCACATGAAGCGTGTGAGTTATGACAGTTTAAAAATTAACTTCTTAAAAATATACTTTTATTGAGGTAGAGTTATATAAATATAAATTTTTATATCATATATTAATCAGATATCATTATATACATTATATATATAAATATTTGATAAATATATTAATTGTTTATTTCAATTTCCTTCATCTTAATTATTGTATATAAAGTTAAGTGGTTTAAATCGCTCATTTATTTCATTATTATATGGTGTTGACAGCACTAAATCTGTTATTGTCGCCAATAAAAATAGAAATTAGTTTAATCTTGGCTACAGCTACAACGGTGGTCGGTAGTCGTGTAGCTGTGCCGACGTTAATAAATTTATTCGCATTTAAATGCGTGTAACCTTATGCATTAAACACATAGACAACAGCAGGCTACGGGCTACAACCTGTCAAAATTAGAATACATGAATTCAAATATAAATAAATTTTTTAGAGTCGACACGGCTACACGACTACCGACCACCGTTGTAGCTGTAGCCAAAATTAAACTATTTTCTATTTTTGTTGGCGACAATAAAAGATTTAGTGCTGTCAACACCATATAATATTGAAATAAATGAGCGATTTAAACCACTTGAATTTATTTACCACAAATACAATGGGGAGAATTTATGTAAACAATTTACATACTTATAAAATATTTATATATTTAATGTATATAATAATATCTAATAAAATATTATGTAAAAATATATATTTATATAACTCTAACTCAATAGAAGTAAAATTTTAAAAAGTTATTTTTGAAACTGTCTAACTCACACGCTACGTGTGCTACAGCTACGTAGTTCATGTTATATAAAAGCCCAGTATGTCCTTTATAAAATTCATTATATAAAAGAGCATACTTACATCTATATTGTTTTAAGATATACGAATTTTTATAAAAAATATATATTAGCTCCTTATCCATTATAAAGAATATTATATAGAATATATAAGAATATAAAAGATACTTAGTAGCTTTTGTTTGATACCAAAAAAGTTAATATCGGATATAAACTTCTAAAGTTATACCGTATTATTGTTGAAATTTAAAAAGCCCATAACTCTTAAACTATTAGAGATCACACCAAAATCTTTCTATAATTTTTTTTTTGACATAGACATACCATCAGGTACAGGAAAACCGTTGATTTCGGAGGTTAATTAATAAAATGAATTTATGTCGTTTTTATCAAAATTTAAATTGTTATTTTGTCCATCTTATAAACGCGATATTGGCACCACTCATAAACAGGTGTTTCGAAATGTAGCTGCCATCTTAAATGTAGCTGCCGTCCCCAAAATAATTAAGTAGCTGACTACGAGGCGACGATTGCAGCCAACGACTTTTGTAGTCGGTGTTCGTGTAGCCTGCTTTTGTCTATGTGTTTAATGCATTATTTTGACAGGTTGTAGCCCGTAGCCTGTAGCCGTGATTGTGTTTCTAGCATTAGACAGAAACTGAAATTTTGTGGGCGTAGAACTTCATTTAAAATTTACTGACTTCTCATTTAAAATTTACTGGTTTCTTCCCATTTCTTTGGAAACGGTTGAACTTATGATAAGATCATCATAAGTTCAACGAGTAATGAGTAATGTTTCACCAAGGAGGGGCTCTTGTACCCTGGTTTATATACATTTCCTGGTTTGTTTACCAGTCGTTAAACTTATATAACAATAAAATGTAATGCCAACATATTTAAACATTTATAAACAAATATTTGGACTTCATTTCATGTTCATTAAATATTAAACAAATTTCTTCTGGTTTTTACCCAAATTAGAGTCAGTTATTTTTAAATGTCTTTAATAGATTTCAATCGGTCAGTGTCACAAATGTCTGGCAACAAAACCGGCGACCACAAATCATCATAGACATTTGCTATTTTTAAGTAATTATACGAGTATTGAACAACTATTGCAAAATACCAGTTAACAAAAAAAGCCAATATTAGCAATTTATGCAACAACAACATTTTAAAGACAGTCTATAACCGCTCATCCGTACCTCCTTCCACATTTAACTGGTTAACAAATTATTTGATATTTCTTTTTATAAAATTGACTGCAAGAAAATCAATTAATACCATTTACAAAAAAAATATGTAACACCTAAGTAATAAAAACTACATAATTATTTTGTTAGCATGTCTTGTGTAAAGATAAAGTCCATAAAAAACCAGAAAATTAAAGAAAAATTTAACAAATGGATCCATAAGCCAACTGTTTGTTACCGTTATAAATTATGGCTGCTTGGTCAGATTTGAGGGGTAAAAATATTGTGAACAAAATTAATATTAACTCAAAGTTTATAGATAACTTTGGGGACTAATAAAATGTTTTACAATCCTTCCTTATCCTAAAATTAAACCTAGAACTAAACGTATAAGCCTAGAATAGAATCGAGCATAACACCCAAAACTAAACGTATAACTAAAGTTAACCCTAGAACTAGGTTCAGTTCTCAACCCTAAACTAAAACAAGTAAGAAAGCGCTAAAGTCGGACAAGCCCGACCATACGATACCCTTCACCACTAAGTTCCGACGGCAGTCGGTTCTACGTACCGGAACGACTCGGAAATCATAGGATTCCGACCAAGGACTGCCACTTCTGCAATATTACCAATAATATCACAGTTTCACAACAACAACAACCACTAAGGTCAAAGGTGTTATTTTTCCTGTATAAAGACAAATATTTGCTAAATTTTGCCATCATAAAAACATTTTCTCAAAACTTATATATTTAACCTGTTTCCGTCATTTGGACTTATATGAGAGCTAGGGTCAAATGTGGACCAATTATCTATCTATTTGGCAAATTGATTACACTTGTTACAAAAATTATGTATGCAAAAAATATACTCAAAATTTTCATTATCTTTAGATTTACGAGCGTTTTAGTGATTTTTTTTGTCTCATTTAGTGCGTTTTTAAAGAAAAGTTTGTATGGGAGCTATGGTCAAATGTGGACCTATTTCAACGAAATTTGGTACAGTGATTTAGGTTTAAATAAGCAGTATTTGTTTTAAATTTCATGAAAAAAAAATTGATATTTGTGTCCAATATATCAATTCCGGGAAGTGGGACATATGGGAGGTACCATAAATAATGGATCACTTGCTTCGTCTGTTGAATGCGCTCAGGATGCATTAAAAAGCTCTTAATTTTAAATTTGTTTAATTTAAAATTTTATACAAGGTTTATTATTATTAAATCTCTTAAATACTTAAACTTAAGCTAGAATAACCAATATCTAAATTTCTATGTAAAACTAAGTTGATATATATTTATACTTAACAATAATAATGATTGGAGAGAAATATCAAAACTTATGTCTATTCTTGAACTAAAGCAAAACTACCAAACAAATTTTTTGACATAATACATAGGCGATAGGATAGTGTAGTTAACCTCTTTACTACGTACCACCGGTATTTTTACGGTAAGCAAGTAATTTTTGTTAGTTATGCATTTGTACATTTATGACCTTTTTGGGGTACAACTTTAATCTTGATATAATACTAGAAAATAGATTAGATAAGAAGACCTTGCAGGATCTATCTTTTCTTCTGTAATCCTTGACTTATAGTGAAATATAGGGCCTCAACCATCTTTTACATCGGATTCTATTGCGAGATGACATACGTAGGCATACGTCATTCCAAGAATAGCTTTCTGCTTGCAGCTACGCATCAATTGATCTTCTCCACGTTCTAGCAGGTGCACCAACACGACGGCCTCTTCTTTGTGGATTTCAACGAAGCGCTTGTCGAGCAATGTTGTTATTTGGGCTTCGAAATGTGTGGCCTATGCACCGCCATTTCTGTTGACCTACTTCTATAATAGTAGGGATTTGTTTATCGCGTTAAGTAGATCTTCATTTCCTATGCGCTTCGGCCACCATTTGTGGTATTTGTTTGTTTCCAAGTTTCGCAGCCGTAATACAGGAAGGACTTGACATTCGAGTTGTACATTCGTAACTTTCACTATCTGCGTCGGATATTCTATTCAAAATTACTCGACTTAGTATTATGATCGGAATTGGAAGAAGAGGCGCAGAGCTTATATAGATATCGACCACCATTTAGTAACATGTAAAGTTTGATTAAAAGTAGTGGCTCTGAGATATGATACGGCAAAAGCCGATCGGAAAAGTGATGTAGGGAAATTGGAATCGGAGAAGTATCGAAATGTCTTTATTACTTCCATAAGGAGTCGGCTTTCAGATGCTATTACCGAAATTTCCTGAAGTGTCATTAAGATGTACAATGAGGTTAGTCTACAAACATTGGGTTTTAAAGATCATAAAAGGAAAATCTAGCTCACCCAAACAATATGAGACCTGCTTAAACAACTTAAAATTCTATACCAGCCAGTTCGTCTAGGTCGCCAGTCAATACCAGCCAGTTCGTCTAGGTCGCTTAAGAAAAGTGAATCCCCTACTGTTCGCTAGGGCACATGCATAGAAGATGTTTCATCGATTCAGTCTCCTAATCGTCTCCACAGCTTCTGCAAAGGGATTGGTGGTAACCTTTATCCTAATTGCATGTCTTCCAATCAAACAGTTTCCTGTTATAATGGACACGGGCAATAAGACATCAGGTCTTGATAAAAAGTTAGATCTCTTTCGCAGTAGAAGCTTGCAAGTGGCTAGAGGCATACCCACGGGCTGCAGTACGGCTGGAATCGGTAAGGTAGTCCTTATTTAGGCCTATACCTTTGGAGTCAACCCTGAAACCCACTTGATTGTTAAGTTTTGAGCCGTCAGTGTAGAAGTCTAGGAGTTCTGCCGTTCCATGCATCTCTATCTGGTATGAGGGTATGGTACTTCATATCGAACAATGGTTTGGCCAGAGTGTAACCAGTGAACCCCGGTATGTCAGGAATCGTGCTATTGTTCAATCACTGTGACAGCTCCCTCAGTCTTACTGCTTCATTTGCAGTCTGTATACCAACTATGTCTAGAGCCAGTAAATGCAGAATAACATTTAGTGCATTAGATGCATCCACAAAGCGTAGAGGGTGTCTCCCGACCAAATTTCGAAAAATCTAATAGACCATATTGTAGTTGACGGAAGGCACTTATCAAGTGTATTGGATGCACGCTATGGCAACTTATTGCCAACTCCATGACAACTGCTGCAAAATCTGTATAAGGGTTCCAAAACCCTCTTCCTAAAAACTCATTGTATGACGAGGAGTGTCGCAATGCCACCGCTGAGAAAAATGCAGCCTACAGGGCAGCTGTACAAACAGTAGCAATGCGTCGAACTTTAGAAAGATACCAAGAGAAAAGGAGGGAAGAAAAAAGAAAGAAAGAGTCAAGTGTGTCAATTTTACCAAAAATTTAAACACTACACGGATGGTTTTAGCAGTTGTATCTGCTCCTGTAAGGACGACTAAGGAAACCTAGTAACAGATACAGAAAGCGCGCTAAAACTATGAAGGGAGCACTTTTGAAATTGTTGGTCGGAGTCTCAGTGTTCTTTGTAAAGTGCGCAAAAATGGAGATAAAACCATTATAGACGTATAAGTTAACAAAATAATTGGAACCTATCAATGTGACTTTAGACCGGGAAAATCTATCATTGATCAGATCTTCACGCTACCTGGAAATCCGTTTTTTCAAGTATTGAGAAGGAATCTAATAAAATGGGTCTAGTTGTCAATGAATCAAAAATAAAACATTTGGACATATTGTGAAGGAATATTTGGGAAGCCCTCTTCAAAGTGGGTGCCGCACTAACTCACAATCGACCAAAAACAAAATAATGATTAAGCGAATGTGAGATTATGGATAAAAGAGGATTCCATCATTTCACACCAAAGTCCAATCGATATTTAGACAAGCGATATACAAAAAAAAAGTGGAATTAATAGGAATATATCCGTAGAGCGACCCCTGCTTAATCCAATATCGGTTGCTTAGTAGGTTTTTAGAGTACAAGTGGTTTGCAGCCATCCTACCAATAACTGTACAGAACAATTTGCTTTTTGAAGGTAATTTTCATCCTGTTAAGGGACTGGCGTTACATACCACCTTCCAACTCAAAAGTTAACTAATGGTCAAGCTAACGTCGAAGGTCACTGTTTTCAGACCAGGGGATTTACTTCGTATCTCGATTCGAAAGAAATTCTTTTCAAAACACTTTATGCTTTAAGGATATAAATCTGAACAATTTTATTTTCGAATCGTGATACAGAGTAATCCATCAGTGCTGTTATGCCATCCGCACTTCGAAAGATTTATGGAATAATCTAGAGGGTATAAACACCGAACAAAAATTGAGCTGTACGAGCTCAAAATATAACGGTTTCGTTGAATAGGTCATGTCGACAACCCAGCTAGAAAGGTGTTGGATAGTGAAAATTATAGAAGGTGCAAGAGGGGAAAGCCGATACTCCGATTTATGAACTATGTGGAATAAGATTTGGGAACGATTGGTGTGATCAACTAGAGAGAGCACGCCTTAGGTCGCAGTGTTTGAAAAAAATATTATGGCAGGCATTAGTTGTAGTACAATCTAAGTAATTAGGGGCTGTTTATAAATTAATTAACGCTCATGGGGTTGGGAGGGGGAGCTAAAAATCTGTTAAAATAGCGTTACGTAATTTGTGAACAGCCCCTTAAATAATGCATTATTGTGATCTTTGGCCAACAATTAGTAAAAAGAACAACAAATAAGAGAGTGTTATAGTCGGTCAAGCCCGACCATACTATACCCTTGACCACTAACGTCAAAGGTGTTCCTTTTCGTTTATATTTGCAAAATTTTGTCATCATACAAACATTTTCTCAAGACTTTTATATTAAAGCTGTTTCCGACATTTGGACTGATATGAGAGCTAGGGTCAAATGTGGAACGATTTTTATCTCATTTAGTGCTTTTTGACAGAAGAGTTTGTATGGGAGCTATGGTCAAATGTGGACTGATTCCGCAATTTGGTACAGTGATTTTTATTAACATTAGCTGTATCTGTTTTAAATTTCATGAAAAAATTTTAATATCGGATGTTTTTTATTGAGGTATGGAACTTTAAGTTGGCATCACTTTTTTAACTGGCGGCCATTTTGTCAGCTGTCAAGTGATTAATATTTAGTTTGGTTTGCCATTTCATCATGAACAGGTTGACAAAAGATCAACGCTTGCAAATCGTGCAAATTTATTTCGAAAATAATGGTTCAGTTCGCGAAGTTTACCGCAAGCTCCGTCCATTTTATGGTCGACATAATCGTCCATCAGAGCAATTAATTCGGTTAACCATGGATCGTTTTCGCACTACGTTTACTCTATGTGATAATACGCATCCGCAGCGAAGTCGAACAGTGCGCACCGAAGAAACAATTGCCGCTGTAGAGCAAAGTGTTGAAGAGGACCCGAATGAATCGATTCGCCACCGTGCACAGCAATTGGACCTTTGTCCATCAACTTTATGGAAGATTTTGAGCAAAGATCTTGGCTTGCGACCTTACAAGATCCAGCTTGTGCAAGAATTGAAGCCGTGATTTTGGTGTATGGGCCGAAAATGAAATTGATCTCGATGCTGATTTTCATCGCAAAATTTTGTTCAGTGATGAGGCTCATTTTTGGTTGAATGGCTACGTCAACAAGCAAAATTGCCGCATTTGGAGTGAAGAGAATCCACATAAGACCCTTGAGACGCCATTACATCCACAAAAACTGACTGTTGGCTGGTGGAGTCATTGGGCCATACTTCTTCCGAAATAATGCTGGAGAGTCAGTTACCATAAATGGAGACCGGTATAGAGCCATGATAACCGACTATTTTGTTCCCCAATTGGATGGCATGAATGTGGATGAGTTGTGGTTCCAACAAGACGGCGCTACATGCCACACAACGCACGTCACAATTGATTTATTGAAGGAAACATTCCATGAGCGCATAATTTCGCGGAATGGACCTGTCAATTGGCCACCAAGATCGTGCGATTTGACACCACTGGATTATTTTCTTTGGGGATATGTGAAGTCGCTCGTCTACGCCAACAAACCAGAAACGTTAGGAGACTTGGAAGCCAACATTCGTGGCGTTATTGCCAACATATGGCCCCATATGCTCGAAAAAGTAGTTGAAAATTGGACCTGTAGAATTGGCTTTATTCGAGGCAGCCGCGGCGGCCACATGCCCGAAATCATATTTAAACATTAATGGCATAAAATTATCCTTCCAATAAAACCAAATTGATGGACATTAAAACGATTTTCTTGTGTTTTATTTCAATTCGAAGTTCTATACCTCTAAAAAAAACACCCATTATTTGTGGCCAAAATATCAATTCCGGGAATAATGAATCGATTCCAACGAAATTTGGAAGAGTGATTTTGATTTACAAAGGCAGTATCTGTTTTAAATTTCGTGAAAAAATTTCGAAATTTGTGGTCAAAATATCAATTACAGGAAGTGGAACCTATGGGAGGTACCATAAATAATGGACCGATTGACGTAATTCAATAGCCATGGTCCGACTATCAAAAAATTATCTGTGCCAAATTTTATCAAATTATATTTAGAAATGTGACCTTTACTTTGATTACAAGGTTTACATGGGGATCCATCCAGACAGCCAGCCGACCACCCAGACGGACGGATGGACGGACGGACTGACTGGCATCGTTAAATGGACTCATGAAGTGATTCTAAGTCAAAGGTAGGTCTACGACAAATATTTCTATACGTTACATACATCAGCACAAACTTATAGTACCCACTTATGGTGGTGAAGGGTATAAAAATTAGTTTTAAGGCATTCAAAATTATGGATCTTGTGGAGTTATCGGAAACATTAAAAATTAACTTTTGTTATAAAAAATAACAAATTGTTCGCTTTTAGAGTTAATAGGCCGACAACTTTTTATAGTGTCCAAGAGAGCAATAACATATAAAAATAGACATGTCTAAGCATGTCATGTCATAGCATATAATTAACAATAGCCGCTGGTTTTTCTTTTTATAGACATTTTTTACATTTATCTTTGTCTTAAAAAAAAACAATTTTTATTTATTGCGAAATATTTCTTTTTGCAATTTCAATTTTCTTTTGTTGTTGTAAAAACCTGATCAAAGGCCATAAAATATGTATTTACAATCGTCAAATCGAATATGTTTTGTTTTAAAAGAGATAGCAATGATTCATCTTTACTATAAATTGGCTGGTGGTTTTGCAGAAAAACAACAATAAATAAGATTTTAATTGCATGAACTACAAAGTCAGAGAGATGCCAGATGGTTTTTGAAAAGTTTAGAAATTTAGCTAGAATTTTGAATAATGGCAAATGTAGATAGATAGATAATTCCCCGACAACATTCCAATTGGAACAAGGGGTACTTCTGTTAGACAATGAGCTGCATCCGATTCTATTTTTAGACTCATTGAAAGGGACCTACGTTTTAACGCCGGCTCCGAACGGCAAATGCATTAGTTAGAGAAGTTTTTCATAGCCTAATACTCAATAACCAGTGGCTAGCTGAGTTATGAGGTGAACCGCCGGCTTTTTTGAAAATTTATTTTTCAAGTGGTCTGGCCAGGGATCGAACTTGGGCCTCTGGTATGCTAGGCGGATGACTAACCTGCTATACCATGGCAAATGTACTTTTTTAAATAGTTAGGAAATAGTTAAGAGGCACTTAAGATTACACAGGGCAACAGCAAAAATATGCTCGAGTAACCACTATATACATTTGATGTATCATGGCTACCTTAGTACAAAAATGGTAAAATTTTTAAATTCTATGGATAGGTATATAATTAATGATAACTCAGAAACTAATAATCGGATATTATTCAAATAAAATCAAAAAAATTAAGATTTACATAGCCTTTGATTCATCTATATGTCGTGTTTCAATCGGATCAATAGTATCAGAGTTATAATAAAAAATTTAAGAAAAAAATATATTTTTTACATAAAAATGGCAAAAATTTTCGTTTTAAGAAAATCATGAAAAATAGAAAACGACAAGAAATGTGTATATTCATTATTTTGTCTCAAAGCCACAAATAATAGCAGCAAAACGAGATATCGACCATAAAAATCGATTGATTATTTTCGAATTTATTCACAATTAAGTGAATTCACTCATTTTCAAAAATTTTGTATTTTTGCTTGATATACGTATACAGGGTTTTTCAAATGTGTGAAAAAATAGATTTTAGAATTTCAAGGAGTGCCGGTCGGATTATTGTGAGATTTGGTGAGGAACTTTCACCCACAAAATTGAAATTGGAAAATTTATTTTTTTCATACATTTGAAAACCCGCTATAATGCGTATATCAAGCAAAAAACTAAAATTTTGTGAAAATGAGCGAATTCACTAAATTGTGAATAAATTCGAAAAAAATCAATCGATTTTTATGGTCGATACCTCATTTTGTTGCTATTATATGTCGCTATGCGATAAAATAATAAATCTTGAAGTTTTTTGCCGTTTTCGATTATTCATAATTTTTTTAAAACGAAAATTTTTTCCATTTTTATATAAAAAATTTATTTTTTTCTTAAGTTATTTATTATAACTCCGATACTATTTATCCGATTGAAACGCGATATATAGACGAATTAAAGGCTATGTAAATCTTAATTTTTCTGATTTTATTTCAATAATATCGGACTAGTAGTTTTTGAGTTATCATTAATTATTTGAAGAAATGTCTAAAAAATTGCAATTTAAAAAAAATTTTAAAAAATCTATCCATAGAATTTAAAAATTTTACCATTTTCGTACAAAGGTAGTCATGATACATCAAAATCTAATGGTGGTTTTAAGAGCACATGCAATTTTTTTTATTTTGTTGTGCTGTGTTATTTAAATAAATTATATAGAGTCTTAAACTTTTACATCTGGCAATCTTTTTTGGTTTCTTTTTAGTATCGTAACCCGTCATATACTATTTATAATTTTGTAATACCACAATTGAGTGCAAGTATTTTTTTTATATAAATTTCCGTTTATTGTCAATGCTTGATTTCAATGCTGTAACATTGATTTTGGTGACCACTTCCATTTGAATGATTGTCATTCATTCGTTTTAATCATATTTTATGGTTATTTTATTACAATAAATTAAAATATTTATGGTTTTTTTTTCTACAAATCATCATCGCATCATGGACCTAAATCGGCCAGACAAAAGCAGTTGACAATGATTTTCGTTAATTTATTAAAGATGCAATTTATATGAGTTATGGACACACTTACAGTCTTTTAAAGAGTAAATTCATTTCTATTGCAACAGTTTTTATACAATAAATTATCAGATTGTCTGAAAGTTGAAAGTTTTCTTTTATGAGTGGGCTTTGAATCTATTAAAGTATTTTATGTTTCTATTAAAATTTTTTATTACTTCATTTATTCATTCATTTGCATTATCATCAATAAAAATTAATTACATTTCATAGGAAATTTGTTGGAAGTTTTTAATTGAACATTAAAGAGACTTTAATGGATTTAATAGCATTTAACGGCAACTTTAAATCCTATTTAAAATGACTTTGAAATTGACTGTTTCGGGGAAATACATTTTATGTATTTTTATATCCACCATCAAAAAGAATGGGGGGTATATTGAGAATGTCATTCCGTTTGTAATTTACTTAATATTGGCCCAAAAACAAAAAGCGATATACATATATTCTGCATCCTTATAAAATTCTAAGACGATTGAGCGATGTCTGTCTGAAACTACGATAACGCCTAAACGAAAGGACCAAATATTGAAATTGGGCAAAATCTGTTAACATTTGACCATAGCTCCCGTATAACCTCGCCTAGGCTAACCGGTTATTTGCTAATAAATAAAAAACTATAATAGCTATGATGATTAAATTTGATATATAGAAGTTTCACATAAGCCCTAGACATCATATAAAATTTCATCAAAATCGGTTCCCATACAAAAAACTTATGAAAACAGCCTAAATTTCACCTAAAATACACTTAAATGCCAATAAATCTAAAAGTATAACAGATATAACCAGGGACCGAAAATAACTGTTATTTTTGAATTTTTGATTAAAAAAAAGCAACCGCAAGGAAATGTCGGAGAATTAAACCAAGTGTACCTTTTTAAAAATCTGATTTTTATTTTTTAGAAAAAAAAATAACAATTATTTTTTGATTTTTATTTTTTTGAGCAAAAATAACAGTTATTTTTAACTTTTATTTTTTTGAGCAAAAATAAAAGTTATTTTTTAACTTTTATTTTTTCGAGCAAAAATAACTGTTATTTTTGACTTTTATTATATCGAGCAAAAATAAAAGTTATTTTTTGACTTTTATTTTTTCGAGCTGAAATAAAAGTTATTTTTTGACTCTTATTTTTTCGAGCAGAAATAAAAGTTATTTTTGTGTTTCCAACCCCAATTATGATTACAAAACTCAACTCCATTAATTTTTGAGCATATGTAAATTATTTTCACTGAAAAATTATTTTGTTTGAAAAAATTTTTCAATAAATTTATCATAATTTCAAAAAAATAACTTTTATTTCTGCTCGAAAAAATAAAAATCAAAAAATAACTTTTATTCTTGCTTGAAAAAATAAAAGTCAAATAATAACTATTATTTCTGCTCGAAAAATAAAAGTAAAAAAATAACTTTTATTTTCTGACTTTTACGATAAAAGTTATAACAGTTACGGTCCCTGGATATAACCACTAAATTTGGCACAAGAAAGTCAATGCCAGCCAGTGTGCAAAATTTTGTCACAATCGGTCACCATTTGACCATAGCTCCCATATAAAAAACCTACAGAAACACAGAAATACAAAAAGAAAAGGGGGTTTATGTCCGTCTGTCCATCAGATAAAAGCGCGATAGCGTCTTCACAAAAAGAGCTAGAGGGACAAAATTTTACAAAAGTATGTTGGATATCTTGAAAAAGTTGTGTATTGAAAATGGACAAAATCGGTTCATATTTAGTTAGAGCACCCATATAACCCCGACCCGGGAAACACAGTAATGCAGATAAATTTAATACAATTGTAATAGCTATGTCGACTAAATTTAGAATAGAGAAGCTTTATGCAACTATTGGTCAGTATATCAAATTTTATAGGAATCGGTCCATATTTGACTATAGCTTTTATATAAAAAACACTTTCGGAAACAAAAAAAAAATGTAGCAAAGGACAGTTAAAAGCTATTAAATTAGTTATGGCTACAATCAAAAAGATTCGGATGTAGGGACTCCTAACAAAATATATGGACCTGTTGTATTGCTATCAACATATTTATGTATATATTAAGCTAAACGAAAAGTATTTAAGAGATTATTAATGCTAAACTATACCTGGCTATGAGATTAAATTTTGTGCATAATAAATACTAGGGAAAAAACTTAGATTCCCTTAAATATTGAACTATAAAGCTACTGCAATCGAATTCAGTCCAAAGATTTTACCAGCAATACCAAGTAGCTTAACAACTTTCTTCAAATTTGCTACACATTTTAAATTAGCTACAACCTCGTAGATATATGAGCGATATTTCTAAATTTAACACAACTTGATGGTGGGTAAATAAGATTCGGCATAACCGACTATAATGCTCTTGCTTGTTATATTAAATATTAAGCTCTACTGAGGTTGGGTTGTGGAAAAAAGGACTAGTCCCATGAATGTATAGATATTAACGGCCTTAAGGTAGGATAACATGATTGACATCGTTCAAAAGCTCCAAATCTCAAACAAAACTTCGACGCAAATTCCGGAGGGTCAAAATTCCTTTAAGATCTATAAAAAAATACATAGGTCTAAAAGAAATTTACTGTATTTTATTGCCCAGTCACTGAGGAATGTCCATTAGAACTTTCTCTGATATTTGGTGAACTTAACCCCTTTTTCATTGGAGTCAAAGGTCAAAATTTGGATTTTTAGTGTCAAAAATACGAAATGTTTTGAATCTAGTAGCGAATTTCGATAAACATTAATAAAAAATAGTTATTTTTAAAAATAGTAGTTATGTTTTATTAAAAATATTTTTTTAACCCTTAACAGACATTTTAGTCCCCATGTCTGTTAAGGGTTAAAGAAGTATTTTTAATAAAACAACTTCTTAAAAATAACTATTTTTATTAATTTTGATCGAAATTCGCCACTAAATTAGTTACATTTCGTATATTTGACACTAAAAATCCAAATTTTGACCTTTGACCCCGCTTAAAAAAGGGTTTACCTTACCCAATATCAAAGAAAGTTCTAGTGGACATTCCTCAATCACTGGGCATTAAAATTCAGTATTAGCTTTATCAAAAGGAAACTTAAATAAAATTTACTAAGCATCTACTTAAATAATGTCCAAAAATTTACTTTTTCACGAAATTTTACGATTTCAAGTCGCAGGTACAGCGTGGATTTTATTACCACATCTGTCTATTTTAACATGCTGATCAAAAATTTTTAAATTTTGAATATTTTTTTAACAAAATTTTCCAAAACTTAAAAAGTGAGTTTTGAAATGGTCCCTAAAAAAAGTACCATTTTCCAGTATAAAAACAACTAGGTAAATTTAATTATATTTTAATAAATTTCAACTATTTAGTACTTATAAGTCTTTAAATGATAAGGAATACCTTACTCTGTAATTTCTGTACTCTTAAGTTAATTTTTTGCTACATATCCTTAGGCGTGTTGAAAAGGATACGAATTTTCTGGGGTTTTTATGACTCTAATGAAAGCAGATCTAGTTATCTTCTGCATCCAGTTATTGGCTTTGATCATATTCTTATTTGTTAAAATTTACCAAAGACCGAGAAAATCCTAATTTTTCCCCTTACAAATGGGTCCTAGAAATGAATGCCACCTCATGACATTGACCTTCTAAGCCCCTTAGTACCTAAGCATCGATTTTTAACCCAGGCGTATCGAATTTCAAAAAAAGTTGTTTTTCGCTAATGTGCATATCGTTGGTCTTATGTAAAAAGGTCCTAACTCACACTTTTTTCGAAATTGATTTTTTTTGTGATTCCAATGCATTTAACGCAAATAAACCTCCTCACAAAAATTTAATTCAATTTTATCAGAATTAGCGGTTATTAAAGTAATTTTCTAAAAAGCCCTAACTTATTCCTAAAACATATATATTTTTTAAAAGCTCTCGCCAAATTATGTGTAGTTGCATCAACAAATAATAGAAAACTTTAAAATTGTAAAGCTTTCGGTAGAAAAACTTTCAATAGCTTTCCTATAGGTAACTTTTAATATCTAAAACTTTCTACTAAAAAACATTCCACATCAAAAGCTTTCCAATAAAAAACTGTAATTATTTATCTAAAGTTTTCATTAATAAAACTTTCTTTTCTTATATTATGTTTTTATATTAAACTTTTGTCGACGACATTTTTCAGATAGAAAACTTTCAATCTTAAAAGCTTTTCTAAAGATAACTTTTAATATCTAAAACTTTCTACTAAAAACATTCTATCGGGTGTTTTTTATTGAGGTATAGAACTTTAAGTTGGCATCACTTTTTTAACTGGCGGCCATTTTGTCAGCTGTCAAGTGATTAATATTTAGTTTGGTTTGCCATTTCATCATGAACAGGTTGACAAAAGAACAACGCTTGCAAATCGTGCAAATTTATTTCGAAAATAATGGTTCAGTTCGCGAAGTTTACCGCAAGCTCCGTCCATTTTATGGTCGACATAATCGTCCATCAGAGCAATTAATTCGGTTAACCATGGATCGTTTTCGCACTACGTTTACTCTATGTGATAATACGCATCCGCAGCGACGTCGAACAATGCGCACCGAAGAAACAATTGCCGCTGTAGAGCAAAGTGTTGAAGAGAACCCGAATGAATCGATTCGCCACCGTGCACAGCAATTGGAGCTTTGTCCATCAACTTTATGGAAGATTTTGCGCAAAGATCTTGGCTTGCGACCTTACAAGATCCAGCTTGTGCAAGAATTAAAGCCGCGAGACCATGCAATGCGTCGTGATTTTGGTGTATGGGCCGAAAATGAGATTGATCTCGATAAAATTTTGTCAATTACTGTTTAAAATCAGTTTTTACCTTCTCCTGTAAAGTTTTAAATATGCGAGTTAGGGCCTTTTTACATGGGACCAACGAAATATAAAGTACTTTTATGTATTTTGTATGATAATCTTAATAACCTTATTGCTCATATTTAATATGGGCAATACCATATTTAATACTGTGCCACTTTAATTAACTGCATTTACCAAAGAATTACTCAAAATTATTCCCGAAATACTTACAAGTGTGTTCCCATTTAAACACCTGTTAACAATTATGCCCTAATTTATGAAGAAAACATGTCAACTTATTCTTTAACTAAAAATTTCTCCTCAAACCTTTAATCATGGCACATTCAACTCCTCAAAACATTTACCAAATACATTCTCACCTTGACCCCAATACGGAAATAACGGTAGAAGTTAAGTTAAGAATACGAATCAATAAAAAAAAAAAATAAAACATAAAAAAAATTCCCGCCCACTGACCCATGAGTTATAAAAAATAACCATAAAATACTATAAATTAAACCAAACAGAAAAAAAATATCCAGTTTGTAAAATTATAACATTTTTTCTATGAATTTGTTACGATTTCAAACTAATTATTAAAACAAACACGCGACTTTTGTTTGATTGTTATTCATAAAAATTGACATTTTATAAAAAACAAAGTTAAAAAAATACATTTTTTTTTAATTTCAATTACAAAACAAATTTAATTGTATTTTTAATTAGCTAGAAATTTACTGAAATAATTTGAAATTCTAAACACATCCAGTTTCGAAATCTATTTTTATTTATTGCTATTACTATTTTTTAAAGAAAAAAAAACTAAAGTAAATGTATACATTTTATTCTTTATTAAATTCTTTGACTTACATTTATATTATGGTAATAAGTAAGAAGGTAATTAGACAAGCCCGATTATCAGACACCCTACACCATCACGGTCAAATATGCTTAAATAGTCAGCAAATGCAATAGTTTCTTAAAAAGTTTAGTTTAAAGGGTTTTAGTTAAAAAGTTCAATACGACCTTGATTAATTTAGGCTTTGTTCCAACTACTAGATGGTTTATGTAAAGTTAACTCAACATCCGTCAAGCGGTTCTTAATTTATCGCATTTTTTTAACAAATTACTTTCTATTTTTTAAAATCCATGGAAATTTTTTATATTTATTACTTAGTATAGTTTCCATATATTGTATAAACTCTAAAAATGATCTTCCTTTATTGTATATAAAAATTAATGTTTGTCCGTATGTCCTTTATAGAATAGTATTTACGTTAATTCAATTAATTTTCGATAGATGGCGCCAAAATTAATTAAAATTAATTGAAACGCATTTGATCATGTGTTGATCGGACAAAATCAATAAAATGTTTCAAAATTAATTGGATATTTGTGTAATGTTATTAAAATTCTTTAGACTTTGCCCGACTGTTTAGTAGATGCTTACTCAAAATCCATCAAGCGATTCTTCATTTATCGCATTTTTTGTAACAAATTACTTAGTATGTTATTAAAATCCATGGAAATTTTTTATATTTACATATTGTTTTATATAGTTTCCATATATTGTATAAACTCCAAAAATTATCTCCCTTATTGTATATAAAAATGGAAGTTTGTCTGTATGTCCTTTATAGAATAGTATTTAAGTTGATGCAATTAATTTTCGATAGATGACGCCACTTTAAATTAATTAAAATGAATTGAACTGCATTTGATCATGTGTTGATCGGACAAAATCAATAAAATGATTCAAAATTAATTGGATATTTGTGTAATGTAATTAAAATTAAAATTATTTAGGCTTTGCCCGATTATTTTGTAGATGGTTTATGTGAAGTTTACTCAAAATCCGTCAAGCGGTTTCTCATTTATCGCATTTTTTGTAACAAATTACTTTCTATTTTTTAAAAATCCATGGAAATTTTTAATATTTACATATTGTTTTATATAGTTTCCATATATTGTATAAACTCTAAAAATTATCTCCCTTATTGTATATAAAAATGAAAGTTTGTCTGTATGTCCTTTATAGAATAGTATTTAAGTTGATGCAATTAATTTTCGATAGATGACGCCACTTTAAATTAATTAAAATGAATTGAACTGCATTTGATCATGTGTTGATCGGACAAAATCAATAAAATGATTCAAAATTAATTGGATATTTGTGTAATGTAATTAAAATTAAAATTTTTTAGGCTTTGTTCCGACTATTTAGTAGATGGTTTATGTAAAGTTTACTCAAAATCCGTCAAGCGGTTCTTCATTTATCGCATTTTTTGTAACAAATTACTTTCTATTTTTTAAAATCCATGGAAATTTTTTATATTTACATATTGTATAATATAGTTTCCATACATTGTATAAACTCAAAAAATTATCTTCTTCTATCGTTATATATAAAAATTTATAGAATAGTATTTATAGAATAGTATTTAAGTTTATGCAATTAATTTTCGATAGATAGCGCCACTTAAAATGAATTAAAGTGAATTCAATTGAATTTGATCATGTATTGATTGGACAAAATCAATAAAAGAATTCAAAATTAATTGGATATTTGTGTAATGTAATTAAAATTAAAATTCTTTAGGCTTTGCCCGACTATTTAGTAGATGGTTTATGTGAAGTTTACTCAAAATCCGTCAAGCGATTCTTCATTTATCACATTTTTTTGTAAAAAATTACTTTCTATTTTTTTAAAATCCATGGAAATTTTTTATATTTAAATATTGTATTATATAGTTGCCATATATTGTATAAACTCCAAAAATTATCTTCTTCTATCGTTGTATATAAAAATGGAACTTTGTCTGTATGTCCTTTATAGAATAGTATTTAGGTTGATGCAATTAATTTTCGATAGATGGCGCCACTTAAAATGAATTAAAATTAATTGAATTGTATTTGATCATGTGTTGATCGGAAAAAAATCAATAAAATGATTCAAAATTAATTGGATATTTGTGTAATGTAATTAAAATTAAAATTCTTTAGGCTTTGCCCGACTATTTAGTAGATGGTTTATGTGAAGTTTACTCAAAATCCGTCAAGCGGTTCTTCATTTATCGCATTTTTTGTAACAAATTACTTTCTATTTTTTAAAATCCATGGAAATTTTTTATATTTACATATTGTATAATATAGTTTCCATACATTGTATAAACTCCAAAAATTATCTTCTTCTATCGTTATATATAAAAATTTATAGAATAGTATTTATAGAATAGTATTTAAGTTTATGCAATTAGTTTTCGATAGATAGCGCTACTTAAAATGAATTAAAGTGAATTCAATTGAATTTGATTTTAGATGGTTTATGTGAAGTTTACTCAAAATCCGTTAATCGGTTCTTCATTTATCACATTTTTTGTAACAAATTACTTGGTATTTTTTAAAATCCATGGAAATTTGTTTATATTTAAATATTGTATTATATAGTTTTCATATATTGTATAAACTCCAAAAATTATCTTCTTCTAACGTTGTATATAAAAACTGAAGTTTGCCCGTATGTCCTTTATAGAATAGTATTTAAGTTGATACAATTAATTTTCGATAGATGACGCCACTTAAAATTAATTAAAATGAATTTAATTGCATTTGATCATATGTTGATCGGACAAAATCAATAAAGTGATTCAAAATTAATAGGATATTTGTGTAATGTAATTAAAATTAAAATTCTTTAGGCTTTGCCTGACTATTTAGTAGATGGTTTATGTGAAGTTTACTCAAAATCCGTCAAGCGATTCTTCATTTATCACAACTTTTGTAACAAATTACTTGGTATTTTTTTAAAATCCATGGAAATTTTTTATATTTACATATTGTTTTATATAGTTTCCATATATTGTATAAACTCCAAAAATTATCTTCTTCTATTGTATTTAATAATGAAAGTTTGTCTGTATGTCCTTTATAGAATAGTAAACTATGCACTTGATCATGTTATGATTTTTAACAAAGTTGTTGCTAATGAACCGACAAAGGTTTCTATGTTGGTACGACCAATTTTCGATAGGTGGCGCCACTGAAAATTGCTGAAAATTAATAAAATCGTAAACAATGCATTTGATCATGCTATAATCTTTAACAAAGTTGTTGCGCATGAGTCGACGAAGGTTTCTAAGTTGATGGGATTAATTTTTGATAGATGGCGTCACTGAAAATTAATTAAAATGAATTGAATTGTAAAATATGCATTTGATCATGTGTTGATCGGACAAAATCATTAAAAGGTTTTAAAATTAATTGGATATTTGTGTAATATCTTTCCTTAAAATTTATTTTAGCTGATGGCGCAGCAACGCTTTTATGGTACATCTAGTTTTGTGAGTTGGTAAAGAAAAAATCGCTGTATCTTGAGAACCCGTGGTCAGCCCATATCTAAATTTTTACTGAATAAAGCCAACCCAGTTGCCCATTTACTATAAAATCATATAGAACATTAAAATAACGTTTTTAGGATATTCAAGGATAAAGGACATTTTTCATAATAAAGGATTTTGAGAAAGTATAATTGATAAATTTTATTATATAATTTACAAGAAGAATTAAAATGCTTTAGGTTTAGATCCAACTATTTAGTACATGGTTTATGTGAAGTTTTCTCAAAATCCGCCAACAAATTACTTAGTATTTTTTTAAAATCCATGGAAATTTTTTATATTTACATATTGTATATTTTAGTTTCCATGTATTTTATAAACTCTAAAAATTATCTTCTTCTATTGTATATTAAAATTAACCAATTTTCGATAGGTGGCGCCACTGAAAATTACTGAAAATGAATTAAATCGAAAACAGTGCATTTGATCATGTTATGATCTTTAACAAAGTTGTTTAAGATTAGGTTTTTACGTTGATGCGATTAATTTTCGATAGATGGCGTCATTGAAAAAATATAAAAAATTAAAATAACGTTTTTTTATATTCAAGCATAAAAGACATTTTTCATAATAAAGGTCGTTGAGAAAGGATAATTGATACATTTTATTATATAATTTAAAAGAAGAATTAAAATTCTTTCCAACTACGTTAAATTTATAAATTTCTGACAACTCGTTCAGAAGTTATTGCGTCTTAAACATTGACAATTTTTCACAAAAAAACCCGAGATGTTAATCTTTGATAGCCTATAGAATCTAAACGATATAAGATATGAGGCTGGTTTTTAAACCATAATATTCGAACTCAAAAGGAGAATATATATTTTGATTTTAAATAAAATCGAAGAGATTTAAATTATAAATTTTTATTTTTGGGAAGAAAATTTTCAGAATCATTCAAGACTTAACCGACTATAATAATTTGTTACAGATTATCTCATAAGACCTTCTCCTTAGAATTAAAAAATCAATAAATTTTTGAAATTAATATCTTCAGTTTGTGGTAGCACTATCAACCGTATTTCGTTTAATGTTTTGAACTTACACAGTGTAATACTTAAGGTTCATGCCTCAAAGTCATAACTGCGTTAATGCCTAATTAATTTAATTTTTAACAAAAAAAAAAGTTTAAAAAAATCTATGTTAATTTGTTTGGAATTAATGTTGTTTAGTTTAACATAGAAGCAAAACTAAATGAAGGTTTTCAGTTTAAACTTTTTAATTGTATTTTTATTAAAATATTTTTTTTCATTGTTTAGGTCTATAGTTTCATTTGCAAATCATTTTTTTTTGCCTACAAACTCTTTGGTCTTTAAACATCCTTCTTGAAGTAGTTTTTATTACAAAAAGTTATGAAAAAATAACAATAATAATACAAATTTTAAACAAATGTTGAAAAATTTAAGATGCCGAGAGGCTGAGTTTTGCAACACCCTATCATATACTTACATACTTATGTATATACCTTTTTATATGGTAGATAGATATTTTATTATTTATTTAAAAAAAATGGAAATTTAAAACTTCAATGTCATTTTAATGAACAAAACCTAACAATTTTAAAAAGTCTAGTCTCGAAAGTATTAATTTTATATTTAGTCGTATATAAATTTAAAAACATTATATTATTTAGCTTAAAACCACATTTCAAAATAAGAAATATTGTATTTTTTATTCGAGTTATAATATATAAAACTTAAGGTTTTTATTATTTTTTTTAGTTGGATTGGAAAAAATTTTAACCGCAAACGAAGATGTAACAAATATTTTTTTAAACACGATCAACTGATGATGCTCTTAAAGAGACTATAAGCGATGTAAGGGGAAAAACAGATCAAATTTGTCATTAAACCAAGAAAATATATTATTAACCCTCTGCAACTGACGTGGCAGTCTAGCATCACACCAATAAAGTCCATGTTTTGTTTAGAAATTGGAATAATCTATATATATAAAAATCAATGATACTTTTCTTTGTATCTTTATAACTCAAGAACGGGCTCACCTATTCAAACCAAATGTTTAGGCTTTGTTTGCACTATTTAGTAGATTCTTTGTGTAAAGTTTGCTCAAAATCGGTCGAGCGGTTTTTCATTTATCACATTTTTTGTAACAAATTAGTTTTTTTTTTTGAAGTTTATAAAATCCATGGAAATTTTTTATATTTACATACATTTTGTATAATATAATTTCCATATATTGTATAAACTCTATAAATTATCTTCTTCTAAATATGTATGTAAAAATTTGATCATGTTATGATCTTTAGCAAAATTGTTGCGCATGAGCCAAAGAACAATGACAAGTTCCGACAGGTGGCGCCACCGAAAATTTATTAAAGTTAATTAAATCATAAAGTTCTTTCGTATGAACCGACAAGGGTTTCTATGTTGGTATGACCAATTACAGGTAGCGCCACGGAAAATTACTCAAAATTAATTAAAACATAAACTCTACATTTGATCATGCTATTATCTTTAGCAAAGCCGACAAAGGTTTTTAAGTTGGTACAACTAATTTTCGCCAGATGGCGCCAAATCTAAATTAATTGAATCAAAATTAATTGAGTCGTAAATTGTTCATTTGATCGTGCTATGATCTTAAGGCTTTATTTGGACTATTTAGCAGATTGTTTATGTAAAGTTTGCTCAAAATCGGTCGAGCGGTTCTTCATTTATCACATTTTTTTTTGTAACAAATTAATGTTTTTTTGGAGTTTATAAAATCCATGGAAATTTTTTATAATTACATACATATTCTATTCATTTCCATATATTGTATAAACTCTATAAATTATCTTCTTCAATATATGTATATAAAAATTTAATCATGTTATGATCTTTAGCAAAGTTGTTGAGCATGAGCCGATGAGCATTGGTATGACCAAGTTCCCACAGGTGGCGCCACTGAAAATTTATTAAAGTTAATTAAATCGTAAACTGTGCATTTGATCATGCTATTATGATCTTTTGGAAAGTTCTTACGCATGAGCCGACGAGAGTTTCTAAGTTGGTATGAATAATTCTCGATAGGTGGCGCCTCGGAAAATTACTTAAAATTAATTAAAGCCTGCTATTATCTTTAGCATTGCTATTACTCGTATCTTTAGCAAAGTCTAAATTAATTGAGTCAAATCTAAATGAATTGAGTCAAAATTATTTGAGGGATAAATTGTTCATTTGATCATGCTATGATCTATAGGCTTTATTTGGACTATTTAGCAGATTGTTTATGTAAAGTTTCCTCAAAATCGCTCGAGCGGTTTTTCATTTATCACATGTTTTTTTTGTAACAAATTAATGTTTTTTTAGAGTTTATAAAATCCATGGAAATTTTTTATAATTACATACATATTCTATTCATTTCCATGCATTGTATAAACTTTATAAATTATCTTCTTCTATATATGTAAAAACTTAATCATGTTATGATCTTTAGCAAAGTTGTTGAGCATGAGCCGATGAACATTGGTATGACCAAGTTCCGACAGGTGGCGCCACTGAAAATTTATTAAAGTTAAATAATTCGTAAACTGTGCATGTGATCATGCTATGATCTTTTGGAAAGTTCTTACGCATGAGCCGACGAGAGTTTCTAAGTTGGTATGAACAATTCCCGATAGGTGGCGCCACGGAAAATTACTCAAAATGAATAAAAACCTAAACTCTGCATTTGATCATGCTATTATCTTGAGCAAAGTTGTTGCGCATGAGCCGACAAAGATTTTTAAGTTGATGCGACTAATTTTCACCAGATGTCGCCAAATCTAAATTGAGTCAAAATTAATTGAGTCGTTAATAGTGCATTTGATCATGCTTATGATCTTTAGCAAAGTTGTTGCACATGAGTCGATGGAGGTTTCTAATGTCATTCCTTCAAATTAATTTAAGTTGGCGTAATCATATAAATACGGTCTTACAAAAGAGCAACTTTTGTAAAAACTTGGAGTGCGGCCTAGTGGGAGTTATAGGCCCAGATAAGGACTTACAAAAACCATTTTCAAAGATTTCAAAACCAGTGGAAAATTTTGAGATATTCACAAAAAAAATGTTTTTGGGTAGGTCGTAATACTTAAGTACCTCAAATTCTCACATTTACAGAGTGATTTTTTTTTTTTGAGTGAATTATAAACAGTTTCGGAACGATGAAGGGACCAAGCTTTTACAAAAATAAAAGCTTTTACAAAAGTGAAAGCTTTTACAAAAATAAAAGCTTTTACAAAAGTGAAAGCTTTTACAAAAGTAAAAGCTTGATCCTTGGTAAAAAATTTACATGCGTAGTATCTTTATAAAGGGTTTTTCAATAAGAGCGCACCAAATAAAAACAAAGTAAAACAAAAACGGTTTTGGATATCAATAAAATTCTTTATACCTGTAAAAGCACGTTTGATGCCATTATGTATGGAACTCGAATTCTTTTGCATGGCCTCCACGGGCACGCTTGCAGACGTCCAGACGCTGAACCCATTTTTAGGCGGTTTTCAAGCATTAATTGACCGATACTGCTGCAATTTCACGTTCGATATTCGTACGAAGTTCATCAATCGTCGCTGGCTTGTTGGCCTAGACCATAGACTTGACTTAGCCCTACAGGAATAAGTCTAACGGCGTCACATCGCAAGACCGAGGCGGCCAATCGACTGAACCATTTAGTGAGATAACACGTTCTTCAAACTTGGTGTTCAATAAATTGATTGTAACATGCGCTGTGTGGCTTGTGGCGCCGTCCTATTGCAACCACGATCTTGAAATATATTATCCATTTAAATTGTGTTTGGTAGTCTATATATATCATGATATAAAATATATCACGTTAGTCGCAGAGGGTTTATATAGATTTGTCAGGGTCGTCGTTTTAGATGCTTTTTAATTTGTATGAGATATTTGTGACAGCATTTTCTTACTATCGATCGCTATATAGACAACAAATTACAAAATTTGAAAAATATGATTCTAACGGAAAATTTCAACTACTTAAAATAATTATCTCAAATTCATGCCCGTCCATAAGGAAACATTACGAATTACAGCCATGATTCGTTCTTAAGATCCACAACAAATAACTCATACTTCATTACCACATACTCTTAACCTGATCATACTCGTACATAACTGAGAATAAATCATTTTAATTTGGCAACACTTGTCTGCTTAAGAAAATCCAACAACATTTTTTTTAAGATCTGGTCTTTCTTTGTCTGTTTAAAATACTTCTACTGTTTGCGAAAGATTTGTAGCTTCAATATTTTATTCAGCTTAATTTTTTTTGTTTGCTCTTTATACCCTATAAAGGGGGAAAGCGTATTATGAGTTTCTGCTTACGTATGTAACACATAGAAATATTCGTCTGAGAACCATATTAAAGTAGACCGATCGATTCAAAACTAGTAGAAAAGCATTGACCGACCCGACTTTTTAATACCCTTCACTTCTAGGGTTAAATATGCTATACAAAAATGAAGCTTTTTGCTGCGGCATGAACTTTTGGGATAATATTTAAATAAATTATGTCTACTGATCCCAAAATGACTTGACGTTTTTTTAATTGGCTCTAGTTTTCGAGATGTAAATTTTTTTCGAAAAAAAGGTTTTGCGTGACTAATATTAATATAACTGAAAAATGGCTTACCCTATTTAATAATTAGAAAAACCAAAATTCGGCGACAGTATTATCTTTAAGTTGTAGTAAAAATATTTTTAATTCACTTAGCAGTTACCGAGATATTCTTCACTTTAAATCAAAAAATTATGTTTTTGAAAATTTTTCTGTTTTTTGTTTTAATCATAAAAATTAAAACAAATTTTCCATTCTTTTACTGTTGTTATATAGATGGATATATTCCAAGCAAAACGAGCTATATTTTGTTATGATCGATCAAGAACTATAGGTTTTATTAGGAATTAAGTAACAAAAGGATGGTGTATTTTTAAGCATTACAAATATAAATTAAACAAGTAAGAAATGCTATATTCGGTCTAGCCCGACTGTATGTTACCCTTCACTACTAAGGTCAAATATGGACCAACAATTTAAGAAGTTTTCCTTAAGTCCTTAAGAAACACACACACACTGTGTGCTATTTTTTGCGAGATTAAAGTAGATTTATGTAATTTCGGCAAAGGGTATGATATGGGAGCTAGAGTAAATTGTGCATCGATTGTTACCAAATTTCGGTTATCGGTTTATATATAAAAAATATTTATTTGTGCAAAATTTCAGAAAGAAAATGCAATTATCTTAAAATTTATAAGCATTTTTGTGCTTTTTTAAAGAAATATTTTTTTGGTGTAAATTCTAAAATATCTCTAAAACGACTAAGTGGATAAAGAAAGATGTAAGGACGACTTAAAGATAAAACTGTTTTCGAATTTCGGTTTTTCTCATTAGCTCGTTATATTGAGCCGTTTTAGAGTTATATTAACATTATTTGGAAAAAAACATGTTTTCCGAAAAAAAAATCATATCTCAAAAACTAGAGCCAACTCGGAAAAATTAAAGTCACTTTCGGATTAAGCAGACCACAGTCATCAAGATCTGATCAACATATCTCGTACCGCAAAATATTAATATTAAATATATCCTGATCCTACTAATATTTAAGGTTACCTTGATCTTACAATAAATAGCATGACGATCTTGCTGTATCAGTTGAGGCAACGCTTTTCGGAACAATAAATAATTTTGGGCGAATTCTCCTCATACTAGCTTTCATATAAACGTATATATATATATATAATATATAATTCCCCGGTAACATTCCAATTGGAACAAGGGGTACTTCTCTCAGACAATGAGCTGCATCCGATTCTATTTTTAGACTTATTGAAAGGGACCTACGTTTTAACGCCGGCTCCGAACGGCAAATGCATTAGTTAGAGAAGTTTTACATAGCCTAATGCTCAATAACCAGTGGCTAGCTGAGTTATGAGGTAAATAAACCGTCGCTTTTTTGAAAATTTATTTTTTCAAGTGAGTCTGGCCAGGGATCGAACTTGGGCCTCTGGTATGCTAGGCGGATGACTAACCTGCTATACCACGGCGGTTCACATATAAACGTAAGTCTTAGAAAATATATCAATTTGATCATAGTGGTGTAAGGTTTAATATGATCGGGCTTGTCCGAATTTATTACTTTCTTAATTGTTTTTTTTTTTTGTATCTTTGTTATTTAGTATAACCATAACACCATTAACTATATGTTTAACCACATACTTGGCTACTAACGAAGTAAAGTAATAGAAGGCAGTTTCAAAAGTTTTCGTAATAAATAACATTAACAATTTGCTTCAATACATAATTAGGCTTTTTAACAGGCCTAGCAGTAAAATTAAGATAATCTATGATCCTTTCTGATAAAAATCCCAAAGAAATGAATTAGTCACTAATCCAAACCTCAAACAGATTTCAATGAAATGAGCTTAGACAAAATTTTTACGCGGACTCAGACCTTAACAAATCTGTAAAAATGTAAGGACCTTGGGAACTTGGGAAGATGTAGAGTTCCGAATGATTTCTAACTTTTTCTCAGGAATGGTTGCGTGTGCCTCTATCCTCCTGGTGACCGCCATTATTAGACTGCCTTTGTTCAAAGGTTTCAGTGGATCAGTTTTTCTAGTTTTCTTATAAGTCGACGCCCAGTACTACCAGCCCATGCAACCAAAGAACAAACATCGAAACAGTTGTCTTAGGTAAATAAAATTTGATGCCGAATCGATATATATTTGCTCAAAATAATTGCTATAAAACCGGTCCAAGAACACGCCTACCGCCACATTTACTTTAATATTCAAAAATCAATAAAATTTAGAAAATCAAAAATATCTACTGGATTATTTAATAAAGGATGGGTATAATTGTTTGTTTTCGACAAAATCGACAAAGACCAAAAAAAGCAAAATATCTCTGAAAGCAGTTGCAGTTGACTTTGATGCCGAAAAGGTATATCTAAGCAAAATCGGTCTAAGGACGCGCCTACTAAATATTCACAAAAACTTTAATATTTAAGAATCGACAAAAATAATAAATTTTAGAGTAGTTGTCGTAAACAAACGTAAAAGATAAAGTCAACCTCGTCATAGCCATCTATAATTTAGAAATAACGTTCCCAAACAGAGGCAATGTAGTCTTTGGTAACCCTTGATATTACAGTTTAGCGCGAGTTGCATAACATTACAAATTTAAGATGGTTTTATTTTTAGTACACCCGATACCACTTGTCGGTTCGCGAGAGGTATTTATTTCCTTTTAAGATCAATTTACGGAAAGAATTTCAGTATTCGCCACTTGAGGACTAGCCTTATAAAAAAACCATTGGCTGACTGAAAACGATACTCAATAGAATTAAATACATCATCGGTCACAGGTTTCTTTACACGCAAATAAATCGAAAACACCTTCACCCATCGCTGTTCACAGTCGAAAAGCTCCAGAATAAACTTACTACTGAATAAATATATGTATCATTTTATTAAGCTTCATCTCCGATTAGATATATGTATGTGCCACATGGGCTGAAAAATTCCGGGTCTAACAAAGAAAGTACTTTTTTGATTCAAAATTACCATTGTTTAGCAATGTCATCTCCATCGAGAGTAACACAAACATTCCAACGCCGCTGTAAGATTTCAATACAACTTCGTGAGAAATTTCTTATCGGCGATCTTTTTTGAGGTCTTTTGAGTTCTGAGGTCGAACACAGTAAATTTGGAAGTAATTTAAAGTTCAATTTATATAATGGAACCAATTTTATACATAACTTTCTTATAGTCAAATGCTCATGCAATATAAAGCTAACACGTAATTTTGATATACAGGGTGCCACAAAACTACCAGAAAATCGCTTTTGAGGGAAATTATGAGTTTGCCATGTGTGTTGTGCAGTGTGTGTTGTGGCTCCATCTTGTTGAAACCACAACTGTGGGTGGTTTTCTATAGCTGGCCTTCAAATTTTGTCTATCAATTTTCGATACTAAGCACCGTTATCCGTAATTGAGGTGCTTTGAGCATTTTTAAACAAATATGGACCAATAAGTGTGTAATTGTTGCTTAAAAACTGTTCTTGAATTCTCCGTAGCCCGTACTCTGCAATTTTGCTTACTTACGAGACCATCGACTATCGCACTTCATTTTGAATTCTCTTCTTTGAATCATCAAGTTTTTAATATTAGCTCGAGATATATCGGGTTTTTCAACAGGGACGCTACAAAAGTACAGCGGAAGGGACAGCAGACGACGCCATATTTCTTGCTGCTCTTTTGACATTTCTCTTCAGTAAGGTTTTCCATTTTATGATGGAAAGATATACGAGCCAATAACGAGTCGAAATTATTAAAATTAACTACCGAAATTAGGAGTCAGTGGCCTTAAAGTTAAGAGCGCTAAACATATTCAGCGATGAGGCTCAGTTCGGGCTGAAAGGCTTCGTCAATAAACATGATATGCGTTATTGGTCAGTCAGCTATTCACACGTACTCCACGAGTTGTCATTGCATCCTGAAAAAATTATGGTTTGGTAATCGCTACCGTTCAATGATAACCGAATATTTTTGGTCCCAATTGAATGATATGGACTTGGTGACATGTGGTTCAAACAGGACGGCGCCACACAGCGAATGTCACAATCAATTTATTGAAAACCAATTTTGGAGAACGTGTTATCTCACGAAATGGTCCAGTCGATTGGCCTACTCGGTCGTGCGATTTGACGCCGTTAGACTATTTTCTGTGGGGCTAAGTCAAGTCTATGGTCTAGGCCAACAAGCCAGCGACGATTGATGAACTTTGTACAAATATCAAACGTGAAATTCAGCAGTATCGGTTAATTTATGCTTAAAAACCGTCGAAAATTTAGTGCAACATCTGGGGCCAAATTACGGCATTCGATATCGATCGAAATCTTAGATATTTTCAAAACATTTGTATAGCATACTTTAAGGATAATCAAAATTATTTAAAACAGGCACAGTTTACTATATTTTTTTTCAAGTTATTTGCCAAAAGATGAACAATAGTAAAAGAGTTTTAATTGAAAAATATATATTTTTAAAAACGAATCAAAATGGATACCAAAATTTCAATAAACTTTTTGCACCGAAGTAACTTTGAACATCCCTAAAGTATACTTCACAATATTAGCTTAAAAGTCTGAGTTTTCGATCGATATCGAATGCGGTAATTTGGCCCCTGGCCCCGATTTGTACAAGCGTACAAATCGAGTATAAGCAAAAGAAATCGAGTTCCATACATAATGACATCAAACGTGCTTTTACAGGAATAAAGAATTTCATTGATATACAAAAGCATTTTTGTTTTATTTAAAAAAAAACTTTTGTTACTGAAAAGCCCTTTAAATATTGAGTCTTGTGGGCATAAAAAACAATTCTTTTGAGTTGTAGTAAGATTAAATAAGGTACTTCGATTAACACAATTACTTCACAAACTCCCCTCGTATATGATTACAACCACTACTGCAAGTACAAAATGTTGCCTGCATATGAATGAATGTTAATGTATTTAGTTAACTATTGTATATTAAATTTAATTTTTATTATTTCTTCTTCTTTGGTTTTGTTTTTTGTATCTTTTGTTATTTTAGGTTTTTAATTTTTTCCACATTTGCTCATCGCTTCACTGAAGTTTTACGCGCGTTTTAGGTATTAAGTGCCTGGTTTTTTCGCTTTTTCACTTCTTTGTGTGATTTTTTGTGTTTTCTGTTTTTTTTTTCTCAGTTGTGCGGTTATACACTGAGGACCGAATCTCCCCCCACAATTTTGAAGTTGTAAATGAAGACATACGAAACAAATACTTATATAAATATATGTAAGTAATGAAATAAAATCATATGTTTATGCACATAAACACGTACAAATTTATAATTTTATTGTTGTATTTAATGAGAGGCGAGTGAGTTCAGTCGTCTAGTGGTTACCGCAAGAGGTGGTAAGTCTTTACGACTGTCTGATATTTTATGGATCTTTCAGTTTCTTTAGTCTGTTAATATGTGGTAGCTTTGCGGGGACTGTTTAAATTTTTAATTTCGATATGCTTAATTACTAAAATACTTATGTATTGTACTTACGTATGTATATGTAAGTACGTATGTTTGTATGTCTCTTTAAAATAAAACAAAATTTTAACAATTAATTTTAGGTTTCCATTTGTCTTAAATCATAAGACGTTGCATAGTAAATTTAATTAGATATTTGAACTATTTGCTAAATGTCAGAAATACACCATGAAAAATTTAAAAATTGAAGAGTTGCACTTATTAATAATTTTTTAATCTTGAAATATTTGTCATTAGTAATTTTTGAAATCTTGAAATATTTCTATTCTATCACAAAATCCAGTATACTCTCTCTACTGAACAAAATAAATCGATCAAATAACATTTTAGCAATCGATTTATTGCGTCAAACACTTGATGGGCAAGGGTTAACCACAGTCAATTGATCATTTGAAGGCCGTCATTCGTCAATGCATTGCCTATTCACTTAAAAAGTGCTCGAAATTCCTGTGAGGCCATATACGAGGGCGGTTCGGAAACTTCTTAGCCTACCAATGAAAGAGAATAGTTAGTTTTTCAAAAATATTTTTATTTTTCAATATAGTCTCCTGAAACTTCAATACACTTAGTCCAAAGCTTTTCTAGCAATTCTATCCCTTGATTAAAATAGTTCTCCTCAAGGTCTCCAAAATAGTGGTTTGCAGCTGTAATTGCATCTTCATTTGAGGTAAAACGCTTGCCAGCAAGGAATCTTTTTAGATTTGGGAACAGTTAAAAGTCACTGGGAGCTAAATCAGGAGAATAAGGTACTTTGATTCGTTGATTTTAGCCATCGTTAAAACACTCTTGTGCGCTGGTGCGTTATCATGATGAAAAAATATTTTTTTGTGTTGTAAGCCAGGACGTTTTTCTCGAATTTGTACATTTAATTGATCCAACAGGTTGCAATAGTACTCTGAATTTATTGTTTTACCCTTTGGCAGATAGTCAATCAATAAAATACCTTTGAAGTCCCAAAAAACCGTTGCCATAACCTTACCAGCCGATTGAATTGCTTTTGCCTTCTTTGCGACACTTCCGCCAGCTTCAGTCCATTGTTTGGATTGTTCCTTTGTCTCTGGAGTATAGTGGCGGATCCATGCCTCATCAACAGTTATGAAACGGCGCTTAAAATCCATTTTATTTCGCTTAAAACGATCCAAACAAGCTTGAGAAATGTTCATTTTTATGCGTTTTTGGTCGACTGTTAGCAAATGCGGCACCCATCTTGCAGAGAGGTTTTTCATCTGTAGTTCCTCATGCAAAATAAATTGGACTCGATCATTTGAGATGACCATGATATAAGCTATTCCACGCACTTTTATTCATGCACTTTGGCTACAATTTCTGTTGTTGTTGCTGTTTTTGGACGTCCACTACGTGGTTCATCTTCAATACTTGTACGACCACGTTTAAATTCAGCAACCCATTTTTTACTATTGCATATGAAGGAGCACTTCCACCTAACACATCCACCATATCATTATGAATTTCTTGTCCCGATAAACCTAATTTTTCCATTGTAAAAAAATAGCGGATGCGTCTTTTGTGAACACCTGTTTCTATATGAAGGATTTACCAGATCGAAACAAAATTTAACATGTGATGGATGTTTCCAAAACACTTAACTTTTTTCTGTTTGTACCACGCTTTTTGTGCTAGGCTAAGGAGTTTATCATATAAACATCTTTGTATGTTATTCCCACATTTGATGTTGAAGTTTGGGCGATCTCTCAGATGACAGCCATGATGTTGTGCTCCTCTACTAAAACGACCCAGGTTTCCCCATGTAGATGATGTGGTGAATAGGTTGTGGATGATGATGGACCGTCTCGTATGATATAACTTGCGGGTGAATGATGACATTATGGATGTAGAAGTATAACCGTAATAGCAACCGGACTCTGCCCTGAGGATCTGCTTGTTAAACTCTACGGTGTTTAGAGAGCTGGATCTTAACTTTACGAACTATTGACAAAAATTCTCTTTTCACCACTTCAAATTTGTTGGCATTGTAAGTATTGTCCTGAAACTGGTTTTCATGGCTTACCATGTTAAATGCTATCATGGTTCAAGCTTTGTACGTTCGCTGTATATTTGGTGGAATCGATGCTGATCAGCTCTCCAGCTGAGAGTTGAATCTCTAATGTTATGTTTTGCTGATCAGCTGAAGGGATAGAATCTCTAATGTTACTGGTTTGAAATTTCGTAAATTTTTTTTTTTTTTGTGAATTACAATTGTTTCGGTTAGAAACGGAACATTACTTCATTTACGAGGACGGTTCGAAAAAGATTCGAAAATATATTCTAAAATGCTGTATTTTAAGGTACCGTACTGTAATTCGAGAAGTTCGGTACAAAGTCACATACGTAACAAAGTTTTCAATTTAAGTCTAGGTACCTTAAAATTTTAGAGTACCTTGGTGAATAGCTTGGTGATCTAAAAATTATTAAAAAAAGACTCCTTAAAACGCTAATAAAACGACTAGTTTACAAAAGCACAAACAATTCTTGCAGAATGTGTGCAGTCAAAATCTTATCGTGCAAACGATCCTAATACGACTGTTTTTTATGTTATTTTTTTTATGTTAGTTTGGTAATCAAAAAAGACCACGAAAAGAGTAAAAAATACCTTGAAAGCGACTATTTGAAAGCAAAATGTGTGCAATCAGTTTGGTGATCATAAAAGTGCACAAAAAGACTCATAGACGCTTAGCAAGCGACTAGTTAAAATTATCGTAAAAAAAATCATATAACATGTGCGTAATATAACAATTTTTAGGTAATAAAAAAAATGCCACAAAAAGACTCGTATCTCATTATGGGTGATGTGGCTTAGTTGGTTAGCAAGTCTACTACTAAGCATAACATATCATATTCAGCAGCCGAGGTTCGATCCTCGGTCTCGACAACGTCAATTTCTGTAAGTATTAATGCAACTTCACTGAAAATAGATATATATAGATAAAAATAGATATACTGTGTTAAGTAAAGTAATAAAACAGCTTTATTCTTTTTTTACAAATCTAGCAAAATGTGTGCAGTCATATTCTAATCAGCAAAACGAGTCATTAAAGACTCCTTTTGAAGAGTCGCATGAAGGGTACGGTTTTTTTCACACAAAAAGATCATTTTTGACTCATAAGTGATATCATAATTGATCATTTTAATCGTGCAGTGAAGTCAAAAAAGACTCTTATTTGATTAAAATTTTCTAAAAATGTTAACTGGATCATAGAAAAATTGTGTCACCAATACACCCACAATTGAAAAATTATGTAAAATTTAAGTAAATACCAGCAGTTCAAAATTGATGGACTGTTAGTTATCTAAAAATTCGTAACTTAGTACTTTATAATACTCTAAAGTTAACTAAACAATACCCTAAAATCTTAAAGAACGGTACGTTATTATAAGGTACCGTTATTTTTTTTATTGTGCATTTGTGTACTTAACTTTGTTTCCGACTTGTTTTAAATAAATAACTTTTGTGTGTGCGTAAGTTCAGTAAAATATAATAAGGTACTGTTTTTTCTCGAACTTTGAAAGGAAGTACTTAGCACAATGCCTTCTGCTAGATATCCAAAAAGTTGAAAGGTTAAACATTAAAATGTTAGAACTTTTACAACAACAAAAATATCAACCGATTCCGATCCATGAAATGAATTAACTAACATGATTAAAAACCTGAAAAATAGAACTTTCTCGGAATCATCAAGAAAGCAAACAACGCAGTACATACAATATGGAAATGCTTGGTCTATTAGAGAATAGATGGTCACACTCAGGTGAGCTAAAAACTTCTAGCCAAAAGCATAACCATAATGTCATGGATCCATTTAAAGTGTGAGAAAACAAAAAACTCTATAAAAATTAGGAAAGAGCTTTAACGCCAATCCCAGAGGTGATATTTTAATAATGAAATTGGCCCCGATAACACCAATCGCGTTAGTATAATGTGGGAACAAGTCTATGGTAAGCTAATGGAAAATGGAACCCGATTTATATGCCACAAAGACAGCCATCAATACCGATATTCCTATCAACTACAGAAATGCTAGAGAAATACTTGTAAAGGAAGAGATCTATTAATTGCAACTATACAAATTATTATTGCAGTAGTCCGGGAGCATAACAATCTAAGGCCACAGTCCTCAAAGAAGATATCATTGCGAAAATATCTAAAAAATATATTCTCACGAAGTGCCAAACGGGGAAAATACCCTTTTTAATTATCACGTGTCTCTCCACACAACTCTGGCATGTATTACAACAATAACAAGAGCGCTAGTAGATCATGGCTAGATCATGTTGCCAACCTACGATTAATAGTCTAAAAATCTATTGAATGGCTCTCATGTAACCTTCGAAATTTGTTTATACAAGGTAGCATGCCCATCGCCACTCTTAAAATAATCCCGAAAAATAAAAAACGCGTATTGCCCTAATGTGGTAGAAATAGGTTTTAAATGTAAAAGAAAATAATATGTTCAGACTATTTAAGATGTTACGATAACTTACATACTAGGGTCATGCATTTTATATGTTAAAAAACAAGTTCGTACCTGTAAAGAGACAAAAAAAAATGTTATTAAAAAAATTATTATATTTAAGATCTAGGAACTAGAATTGAACAATAAATATTTTTATGGTATAAATCTGGAACTTTTTTCAAAACGTACTTTTTGATTTATTGAAATTTGTGGGAAATTGAGAATTAGTAATAAATCGGAAAATTGCACCTTAAAAATGCAGCGGACCTGTGAAAAAAAATGATTTTTTCTTCTTTCAAATATGGATTATAGTGTTGACATCAAAATATAAAATCCAAAAAAGTGGGACTATGGAGGGATCGGAAAATAATATACTTTTTGTAAAACAACTCATTCTATTTCAGTACAAATTTTAAAATTTAATTTTTTTCATGAATCGTTCTAAATTCTAAAGCAAAACTATATAAAAATTTTTCCATCGATTCATGAAAAAATGTCTTAAATTTGTACTGAAATATTATGAGATCTATTTTTTTTACGATCAACAACCCTAAGTAAATACTCGCGTATATCTCTGAAGTTATTGAATCGATTTCTACGAGTCTTTTAGCAATAATATTTTTGAGATATTAGTTTTTCGATCTAATAGTTGGTTACGTATTATAACTCTTAAAGTAATAGCATTAATATTTGGTACGTATAGTTCTATCGTCCTGTCATAGTCAAAGCTTTTTAAGACATACTCAGACTCTTAGATTTATAAAAATATTGATTTTGAATAGATGTTACGCCATATTGGAAAATTTTTCGATTAGTTACGTATAACTCTGAAGTTAGTTTATTAATTTAGATGAGACCATCAATAATGAAATTTGGGTTCCTAGCGTGCCTTCGATTAAAATAATATGGACAATACATAAATGAATATATGGGCAAATCCGAAAAACATTAAACCAAGGACAACATCTTAAAACTGTCAAAATCAGGTATTTGTGTTTATATAAAAATCCTTTAGAATATATAATGGATACAATTTTTGATTGCTCTCTTCGTGAATGGTAGGCCTTTATTCGCACCCATCTCGAATTTTTTTAAATTTTTTAAAATAATAGGTTTTTTGAAAGTTCATAAAAATCGCAAAAACATCCATTTAGATATAAAGTTTCAGTAGCGGCTCAAAGTCTGCTTAATTTTATACAATTAGATGCAAAAGAACCCATCAAAAGTAATTGGAGTGATATAAATAACGTCAAGTAAAAAAGGGCTCACAGTGTGTAGCGTCCGTCATAGAAATAAAGGTTTTTTTTAATTTAACTAGTTCAATTTTTCTTTTTTCTCCAAAGAGAAACCTATGGAGAACCTATAGTATGCTTTACATTAGGCTAAAAATATATAGATGTTAATATAGCATTTTACAGAATAATATGTAAAGGAAAGTGTGTAGCGTCCGTCACAGTATATATTTTTTACAAAATGATATTTATTAAATACAAAATTTACGAATACATGTATATCTTATTCATAAATCAATAGCAATGTCTATATCCACAGATTAAATTTAAGGTATTAGGTGTTCAAAAACATACAGTGGGAAAAATTTGATGCTTTTGAAAATTGATTTTTTCTTTTGATTTTTGGGACACTCTAACAGCGATCCGCTGCATTCTTTCGACGAAAAATAATATGTAAAAAGTGTAAAACTTTAAATAAATATTTGTATGTAGCCGTTTTGTGAAATATTAAATTGTGCCCAAAAATCACATTTTAACCGCGAACATGAAAAGAAAGGAGATGAAATTCGGGAACAAATAAAGTCATTATTTTCACTGATTTACGAATCTTAAAAAAAAATGAAATATGAATTTTTTTCCTAATAAAAACACTCAAGTATAAACTGTATCGTCCATCACGTAGCGTCCGCAACAGTTCATTTATTGATTTCTGTTGAAACTGGAAACTTTAAAATATTTTACAAAAGCTGTTTTGTAATCTTCTAATTTTCCTCTTTAATGTATTTACAATTTTTTTTATTACTATGACAGATTTGATAAAAATTACATAAGCACGTGTTAAAAAAAAAATGACTTCCATTTTTTGTCCGCGTCCGTCATAGCACTTTAAAAGCGAATATCTTTTTCATCCAAAAGAAGTATGTAAATTAAAAAATGCCATTTGATAGCTAAAAATCTCTGAAATCTGTGCAAAGATATCTAGTGTAGAACGACAATGGAATACATTTAAGTACAACAAAATCCGTACAAACGTATCGTCCGTCACGCAGGATTTCACCATATTGGCTTTATTGGAAATGTTCATGGTAAGTCACGTATGTCTTTAAAGATATTGTTTTGTCGATCTTTGCTAAAACTATGGAAATACATACTTAAGACATATTTTTTAATGAATAACAATCTCATGAACAGGGACCGTAAAAGTCAGAAAGCAAAAATAAAAGTTATTTTATTTTACTTTTAAAACTTCGATTAAAAATAAAAGTTATTTTTTGACTTTTATATTTTCAAGCAAAAATTTTATTTTTTTTTTTTTAAGCAAAAATAGCAGTTATTTTCGACTTTTATTTTTTTGTGCAGAAAAAAGGTAATTTTTGTTTAAATTCATGATAAATTCATTATGTTTATTAAAATTTTAAAGGAAATTTTGCATATGCTCAAAAGTTAATGGAGTTGAGCTTTGCATTCATAATTGGGGTTTAAAAAACAAAAATAACTTTTATTTCTGCTCGGAAAAATAAAATTTTAAAATAACTTTTATTTCTGCTCGAAAAAATAAAAGTCAAAAAATAACTTTTATTTCTGGTTGAAAAAATAAAAATCAAGAAATAACTGTTATTTTTTATCGAAAAGTTAAAAAATAACTTTTATTTTTGCTCGAAAAAATTAAAGTTAAAAATAACTGTTATTTTTGCTCAAAAAAATAAAAATCAAGCAATAACTGTTATTTTTTTCTAAAAAATAAAAATCAGATTTTTAATAAGCATCGCATTTTATAAAAAATTTGGTCCAAGACTATTAAAATGGTATACTTGGTTTTATTCTCCGGCATTTCTTTGAGGTTGCTTTTTTTAATCAAAAATTCAAAGTAACATTTATTTTCGGTCCCTGGTCATGAATATAGGGCTCTCAATATATTTAAAATCAGACACCCTTAATTTTTCTTTTTCTGCAAGATCTATAGATCAGCTAACATAACAGATCAGCTAATATAACGCCAGTTACTTATCCAAGACAACAACCAAGAACATATTTTGGACATATTTGTATTTATTCAAAAAAAGTAATCTTTAATAATAATTTTTCAGCTATAAATAAAATATTTATTTTGTAAAAATCTTAAAAATTTATGCATTAATTTTTTTTTGCAATATAAGTGTTGCGTTACATTTGCGATTCAGTGCAAGACAAGTTTCAAATGAAATAAAAGAATAATAAATAATAAATAAATACAAATGTACATATTTTTGAAAATTTAAACAATTTTTCATAATACGGATTGATGCCCTACATAAATAAATGAAAAGTGTTAAAACAATTAAGCTGTTTTTAATGCTTGGAAGTTAATGGGGTATTTTAGATGTAAAAGATAAGCATGTTTAAATATAATTATCAGGGGTTCTAATCCCAGTGGCAGCAAACAATCTTTATTATGTAAAACTTTAGTTATGGGACTAGAATTTTGCCTATGACCTAACCTAATATATAATTATACAATGATGATGCTTTAACTAAAATTAATACTCCCAAACTAATTACTTTTATGTTAATTTACTAGGTAGGGTATTACAATAATTCCATCATACACTCCTTTAAACAAAATATAAACATTTTGCAAAAATATTTAATTTCATTCTCTGTAATTGTTCATATGTAGGTATCAAAATATTTCCATTATAATAAATATCTAGTAAATAATTTTTCGTTTTAATTATTTCGGCAATAAAATCTAATTAAATATATTTTGCCATTTTTCAAAATATTTGCCAAAATAAAATATTTTATAGTTTAATAAGAAATAAAAAAATTTCTGATGGTTGTGTAAAATTAACTCGAAATATTTATTTCAATTCATTTTATTTTATAAGTTCAATTAGTCACGCAAAATCCATAAAAAAACAAAACAACATTTATTTCATATTTGTTATTAAATTATACATATTTTGCAAATAAATATTTTTATATTAAACAAAAAATATTTATTTACTTTTTTATGAATGAGTTGTATATATTAATATGGTTAAACAAATATTAACAGAGCGACCGATGCACAATGGTCCATTCACGGACAGAAATAAAATATATTTTAAGAAAAGGACCGAATATCTTTTTAGTTGGCAGATTGTCCAAATAGCCAAAAAAAATTTTCTATAGAAAAATTTTTTTATCGAAAATGTTTCTATAGAAAAATTTTCGAAAATTTATCGAAGAAAAATTTTTTTATTGAAAATTTTTCTATAGAAAAATTTTTTTATCGAAAATTTTTCTATAGAAAAATTTTTTTATCGAAAATTTTTCTATAGAAAAATTTTTTTTATCGAAAATTTTTGTATAGAAAAATTTTTTTTTTCGAAAATTTTTCTATAAAAAAATTTTTTTATCGAAATAAAAAAATTTTTTTATCGAAAATTTTTTTATCGAAAATTTTTCTATAGAAAAATTTTTTTATCGAAAAATTTTCTATAGAAAAATTTTTTATCGGAAAGTTTTCTATAGAAAAATTTTTTTATCGAAAATTTTTCTATAGAAAACTTTTTTATCGAAAATTTTTCTATAGAAAATTTTTTTATCGAAAATTTTTTTATCGAAAAATTTTTTATCGAAAATTTTTCTATAGAAAATTTTTTTATCGAAAATTTTTCTATAGAAAATTTTTTTATGAAAAATTTTTCATTAAAAAATTTTCTATAGAAAAATTTTTTTATCGAAAATTTTTCTATAGAAAAATTTTTTTATCGAAAATTTTTCTATAGAAAAATTTTTTTATCGAAAATTTTTCTATAGAAAAATTTTTTTATCGAAAATTTTTCTACAGAAAAATTTTTTTATCGAAAATTTTTCTATAGAAAATTTTTTTTATTTTTATTGAAAATTTTTCTATAGAAAAATTCTTTTATTGCAAATTTTTCTAGAGAAAAATTTTTTTTCGAAAATTTTTTTATCGAAAATTTTTCTATAGAAAATTTTTTTATCGAAAATTTTTCTACAGAAAAATTTTTTTATCGAAAATTTTTCTATAGAAAAATTTTTTTATTGAAAATTTTTCTATAGAAAAATTTTTTTATCGAAAATTTTTCTACAGAAAAATTTTTTTATCGAAAATTATTCTATAGAAAAATTTTTTTATCTAAAATTTTTCAATAGCAAAATTTTTCTATCGAAAATTTTTCTACAGAAAAATTTTTTTATCTAAAATTATTCTATAGAAAAATTTTTTTATCGAAAATTTTTCTATAGAAAAATTTTTTTATCGAAAATTTTTTATAGAAAAAATTTTTTATTGAAAATTTTTTATAGAAAAAATTTTTTAATGAAAATTTTTCTATAGAAAAATTTTTTTATTGAAAATTTTTCTATAGAAAAATTTTTTTATCGAAAATTTTTTTATCGAAAATTTTTCTATAGAAAAATTTTTTTATCGAAAATTTTTTATCGACAATTTTTCTATAGAAAAATTTTTTTATCGAAAATTTTTCTATAGAAAAATTTTTTTATCGAAAATTTTTCTATAGAAAAATTTTTTTATCGAAAATTTTTCTATAGAAAAATTTTTTTATCGAAAATTTTTCTATAGAAAAATTTTTTTATCGAAAATTTTTCTATAGAAAAATTTTTTTATCGAAAATTTTTTTATCGAAAATTTTTCTATAGAAAAATTTTTTTATCGAAAATTTTTTATCGACAATTTTTCTATAGAAAAATTTTTTTATCGAAAATTTTTCTATAGAAAAATTTTTTTATCGAAAATTTTTCTATAGAAAAATTTTTTTATCGAAAATTTTTCTATAGAAAAATTTTTTTATCGAAAATTTTTCTATAGAAAAATTTTTTTATCGAAAATTTTTCTATAGAAAAGTATTTTTATCGAAAATTTTTCTATAGAAAAATATTTTTATCGAAAATTTTTCTATAGAAAAATTTTTTTATCGAAAATTTTTCTATAGAAAAGTTTTTTTATCGAAAATTTTTCTATAGAAAAATTTTTTTATAGAAAATTTTTCTATAGAAAAATTTTTTTATCGAAAATTTTTCTATAGAAAAATTTTTTTATCGAAAATTTTTCTATAGAAAAATTTTTTTATCGAAAATTTTTCTATAGAAAAATTTTTTTTATCGAAAATTTAACTATAGAAAAATTTTTTTATCGAAAATTTTTCTATAGAAAAATTTTTTTATCGAAAATTTTTCCACTGAAAAATTTTTTTATCGAAAATTTTTCCACAGAAAAATTTTTTTATCGAAAATTTTTCTATAGAAAAATTTTTTTATCGAAAATTTTTTATCGAAAATTTTTCTATAGAAAAATTTTTTTATCGAAAATTTTTCTATAGAAAAATTTTTTTATGCAAATATGCAATTAATTTTTGTAATTTTCAGTGGCGCCATCTGTCGGAAAATATTCATACAAACTAAGAAACCTTCGTCGGGTCATACATAACAACTTTGCCAAATATCATAGCATGATCAAACGAACAGTTTGCAATTTAATTCATATTAAGTAATTTTCAGTGGCGCCACCTGTAGGCAATTGTTCATACCAACTATTAAACCTTCATCGGCTCATGAGTAAGAACTTTGCTAATGATCATAGCATGTTCAAATGCACAGTTTACTATTTAATTTACTTTGAGTAATTTTCAGTGGCACCAACTGTTTCATACCAACTAAAAAACCTTCGCCGGCTCATGCACAACATGATCATAATGCATAGTTTATTGATCTATAAAGGACAAACATTAATTTGTTTAAAAATTATAACATTACCAATATTTTTTCCTTTTTATCCCCTAATTTCAAAAAGTTCCATATACACATTTGGTACTTCTTTGGTATCAATTGAATTCGGTATGTTTTACTAAAACGCAGTTAACATTTTGTTTTGATTCATATTATTTTATAAAATGTTATCATTTTATCCCTTTTTTTACCCATTTCGCCCCCCTCCCCGAAATCAAAAAGTACCAAATACGTGTTCAAAATGTTGTTACATCTATTGATTTCAGTACAAAGTTCCTTTCTATATTCTTTGGTCAAAAGATAAGAGTGGGTTAAAGAATTTACCAAAAACACTATTTTCACCCTTTTTACCCCCCGTTACTCTTTTTGTTATTCCCTTTCTTCATTTGCTTCATATATAATTTATTTGTTGGTAATACGTAATTGGAGCTGGACACAAATTTAGCACAAATATTAAACATTTTACATTTATGTTATTTTTTGAATTCTTAATTAATTTTTGGTAACTTTTTCATCATATTGTGTACAGTTGAAAGTTTTTCAGAAATAAAATTCGAGAGGATGTCCTGTAAGTGAAATAGCAAGTATTTTAAATTGCTCCAGAAAGATGGTATATAATGCTTTGAGCCATATAAAAGCACACGGAACAATTAAAAAACGCTTCACGGGCACCTAGACCAAGAAAAACGATAACAAAATATGATTATTTCATACATAGAATGTCAGTGGCCGACCCTTTTTAGAGCTTCAGTGAAATAAATAGTGAAGTGTCATCAAAATACGGTATTGATGTCTCCGACAGGGCGATAGAAAGACGCCTTAATGAAAAAAATTCGCGTGGCTGTATCGTGCAACACAAGCCACATGTGTCAAAAAAGAATTTGAAATCACGAATTTCTTTCGCCCGATAGCATTTGGAAAAGCCATTAGATTTTTGGAAAAACATACTTTGGAGCGACGAATCAAAGTTTTGCATATTTGGATCTGATGGAAAGAGATATGTATGGTATCTTCCGAACATGCAGCACAACCCAAAGTATACGTCAAATACTGTAAAACATGGTGGAGGAAATGTGATGGTGTGGCTTGCATTCTCAGGGCATGGAGTTGGTCCAATACACAAAATTGACACACGTATGGATCAACACGTTTATACAAATATTCTAGCCGATATCATTATACCATAATCAGAGGCAAAGATGCCACCTAGCTGGCGCTTCATGCATGACAATGACCCTAAACACACTTTACGTACTGTGAAGTGTTGCTTGGAGGAGAGTCAAATAGATGTTTTGAAATGGCCAGCTCAATCTCCAGATCTCAATCCTATTGAGAATCTTTGGAATGATATAGAGAAGGATATAACAAGAGTAAAATCTAACAACTTAAATGATTTATGGACGGAAATCCAACAAATATGGCACGCTATCCCAAATGAGCGATACCTGGCTCTTGTGAAGAGTGTGCCTAAAAGATGTGCAGTAGTTATACAAAATAAAGGATATCCTACAAAATATTAGGTTTTTTTCAAGAAATTTTAATTAATAACTTGTTTTTGATTTTTAATAAATATTGTTTTTAATTTGTGCTAAAAATATGTCCAGTATTTTTTATGGGTTAGTTTTAAATAATTGCAAAAATAAATATAATTTTTAAAAAATATGTATATAAAAGGAATACGACTTCATCTTCGCATCACGTGTAATACATTACAAAAAAAAAAAGTAGTGAAAAAAATTGAATTAGGACTTAATATTTCCTATAAGAGATAACAGGTACCATTTGTGCTAAATACGTGAGCACCACTGTATATATATATATATATATATATATATATATATATATATATATATATATATATATATATATATATATATATATATGTATATATATATATATATATATACATATATATATGTATAATTCTCTAAGATTATCTCTTAAGTTACGTGATGTGATAAAAAGCTTATATGGATTTCCGGACCAGTCCAGCCAGTCTGCCTGTCAGAGAGCCGGACGGACATCGATAAATAATATCAGGGAGTGATTCTGAGTCGATTGGTATACTAAAAGGTGGATAGCTATGGTGGAAATGGGTATAACAAATTGATAAGAATTATTATGATTTATCTAAAATTTCACATGTAATATTTTGCTATGAGGTGATTTTAGAGGCTATAAGGCAGTATCAGCTTATAGAAGAGAATCTTTTTAATAGGAATTCATAGTCAGAGCTCTAAACAAAGCTTAAATTGATAAAAATTAGTTAGACCTTCCCAAAAATTGTTCTTAAAAAGGATCTATAATCGTTGCCAGAGTAAGTTAGGAAGTATTGAGATTTTTACAAAATTTTATGAAAAGATTATGAAAGGGGATTCCAGATACCAAGAAAACCAGACAACTTTAGAGGACAATTTAGGCATTGGATTAAAAGGAAGAATGTTATCAATAAAAATTCATGGTCAGAACTCTTGGCAAAGCTAATTAATACGAATTATTAAGATTTTACACAATGGATTACAAATTAATCCATTCAAATAGAATAAGCAAGCCATTTTGACCTAATTCATAGAGTCTTTCAATTGCCTTTAAATAACTTTCATGTCTTTTAACTCCTCTTAAGTTAAGTGTCAAAAAAATCCAGAGCAAATAAATTTTACTCTTTAAATTTTCCGAAATCTTTAAACAAAAAAACTGTCTACACTCTTTGAAAAGAAAAACACTTAAAATAAAACAATAAATTTTTCCACACATTTTAAATTCTAATACAATATTTTAGTTGCAGCATAAAAACAATAATTGTGTTATGTACTTTGATATTATTTTATTTTTAGCAAAATATTTTGACTCATGCTGTTGTAATTTTCACTTAAAAGTACTTTTCAAAATTTCCAAAAAAAAAGAAGAAAAGAATCAAGAATCATTGTGCGTCGAATGAAAATATTGTATGTATGTATATTCTTTGTTTAAATGTGCCACATAAATATTGTATATGTAGTATTTGTTGTATTATGTGTTTTTGTTTCTCCTTTTTTGTGTCAAGTATTTAACCGATGTTTTGAATAAATAAATGGATGACGATGCGATGGCGATGGTGGCGTTGCCGGCAATGGTGGCGATAATGATGATGATGTCTTATGAAATGGAATGTGTATTTCACAGAGAGTCTCGCAACACTTGACTACAACAAATATGAGTAAGTACTTTAAGTTACCCAACTGTTGTCGGAATTGGTTTCATTCGAAATGTAGTAGTGTTCGAACAACTCGATGGCTTGATTGTGTATTGCAACCGAATTGCAAAAATTCACAACAACTACAAATTTTCGGTTGCTAAAAAACCTAAAACTGGCAACTAGAATTGAATCTTGTTGCCATTTACAACATGATTAATAATTGACAAGGCAACTGAGTTTCTGTAGTTGGTTATCAGTTGCCATACATAATGTCATTTCGGCAATTGGCAACACAATTAAAGTTGAGTTGCAATACACAATCAAGCCATAAAGTTCAAAAGGAAATTGTAACTGGTCCTAGAACAATATAAAGACAAATTTTAAGGCGGTCAAGTTTGGATTATAGTAAGCTCATTTCAATTGTAATTGGTTATCAGTTGCCATACGTAATGTCATTTCGGCAGTAGGCAACGCAATTAAAATTGAGTTGCAATACACAATCAAGCCATAAAGTTCAAAAGGAAATTGTAATTGGCCCTAGAACAATATAAAGAAAAATTTTAAGGCGGTCTAGTTTGGATTATTGTAAGCTCATTTCAACTGAGTTTCAATAGACAAACAAGCCATAAAGTTTAAGAAGAAATTGTAACTGGTCCTTCAACTTAAAAAAAATTGAAGGCGGTCTAGTATGGATTGTTGTAAGCTCATTTCAACTGAGTTTCTATAATTGGTTATCAGTTGCCATACGTAATGTCATTTCGACAGTAGGCAACGCAATTAAAGTTGAGTTGCAATACACAATCAAGCCATGAAGTTCAAAAGGAAATTGTAACTAGTCCTAGAATAATATAAAGAAAACAATTCAAGGCGGTCTAGTATGGATTATTGTAAGCTCATTTCAACTGAGTTTTTATAATTGGTTGTCAGTTACCATACGTAATGTTATTTCGGCAATTGGCAACGCAATTAAAGTTGAGTTGCAATACACAATCAAGCCATGAAGTTCAAAAGGAAATTGTAACTAGTCCTAGAATAATATAAAGAAAACAATTCAAGGCGGTCTAGTATGGATTATTGTAAGCTCATTTCAACTGAGTTTCTATAATTGGTTGTCAGTTACCATACGTAATGTTATTTCGGCAATTGGCAACGCAATTAAAGTTGAGTTGCAATACACAATCAAGCCATAAAGTTTAAAAAGAAATTTTAACTGGTCCTAGAACAATATAACGAAAAAAATTGAAGGCGGTCTAGTATGGATTGTTGTAAGCTCATTTCAACTGAGTTTCTATAATTGGTTATCAGTTGCCATATGTAATGTCATTTCGGCAATTGGCAACACAATTAAATTTGAGTTGCAATACACAAAGAAGCCATAAAGTTTAAAAAGAAATTGTAACTGAGCCTAGAACAATATAACGAAAAAAATTGAAGGCGGTCTAGTAAGGATTGTTGTAAGCTCATTTCAACTGAGTTTCAATAATTGTTTATCAGTTGCCATAATGTCATTTCGGCAGTAGGCAACACAATTAAAGTTGAGTTGCAATACACAATCAAGCCATGAAGTTCAAAAGGAAATTGTAACTAGTCCTAGAATAATATAAAGAAAACAATTCAAGGCGGTCTAGTTTGGATTATTGTAAGCTCATTTCAACTGAGTTTCTGTAATTGGTTATCAGTTGCCATACATAATGTCATTTCGGCAGTAGGCAACGCAATTAAATTTGAGTTGCTATACACAAACAAGCCATAAAGTTCAAAAGGAAATTGTATTTGGTCCTAGAACAATATAAAGAAAAATTGTAAGGTGGTCTAGTTTGGGTTATTGTAAGCTCATTTCAACTGAGTTTCTATAATTGGTTATCAGTTGTTATACGTAATGTCATTTCGGCAATTGGCAACACAATTAAATTTGAGTTGCAATACACAAACAAGCCATTAAGTTTAAAAGGAAGTTGTAACTGGTCCTAGAACAATATAACGAAAAAAACTTTAAGGCGGTCTAGTATGGATTGTTGTAAGCTCATTTGAACTGAGTTTCAGTAATTGGTTATCAGTTGCCACATGTAATGTCATTTCGGCAGTAGGCAACGCAATTAAAGTTTAGTTGCAATATACAAGTTCAAAAGGAAATTGTAACTGGTCCTTGAACAATATAAAGACACATTTTTAGTATGAATTTCACTTTCTTTAAATATTAATCAAATAGTTTCTAAAGAGATATTGGAAGTATGAAAGATGAGTCACCAGTGATTCATCCTAGTAAGTCGCACTAGTAAGCTGTAATCGTCCTGAATTTACAATTCTTAATAGATGATAGAGTTTACATTATAGGATACAGATTGTTTTAGCGTTTAAAATGATATCAAATCCACTTCTGGATATGTTGTCTTCAGTCTTAGCTCGAAAACCCCCAGAACTAAATCTCTTATCACAACTGCTGGGTATTTTCCATTGAAATATAATATAAAATATACAACAGCAACATATTTTTGCAATTACTTATGCTGTCATCGATTTTTTTTGTATAAGGAGTTGGTTCATTTTTTCTTTCTTTTTTCCCAAGAACCACAAAATCGAGTGCGTTTAGCAAAGTATTTGTATATGAAAGTATACAAAATTGTTTTAGAAAAATTGCTTCCTTGTTAATTTCTGTCGAAATGCCAAAAAAATTTAATGCAAACATAAACATTTTTTTAAAGTTTTCCAAAAATATTAAAATGAAAGAATTTTGAATGCTTAAAATATTTGATGGTGCTTATCGAAAACTTTGAAAAGTTTGCTTATTGTACAATCGAGAAAATTGAAATGTTTGTTCAATTGTCACACCCACTTTGAGAATTTTGAATTAGATAGTAAAAAAAAGCATTGGTATTTTAATTGCAACTACACATTAAAGGAATTCAGACAGTAGGCGGTCATTCAGAAATTATACATAATTTAATCTCCACCGATTGTAACATCCCTTCAAGCAATTCGGTAGTCGACTACGAAAATAAGTGGTTATTGTCAGCTTTTTAACAACTAACTACAAGGTAACTACGAAGTAATTCAGCAATGCAAACAACCTGGTTAAAGACTACAAGTTATTCTACGACTAACTTTAAGCTAACTACAAAGTCATGCAGAATTTTCCTGAATCATTGTGATCATGTTCTGTAAAGTGAAGTTGTTGTATTTTTTGCATTATTTACTCGGTAAATGTTTTTCTTTTTTGTTAGTGCTGTGGCTTTGATGGTTAGCACGTCGACTACGTAGCATTATATATCATATTCAGCCTCAGTTCGATCCCGGTGTCGGCAATATCAATTTCAAATGTACAGTGCTGAATACTGTACACCACACCATCTTTGGCATCTCTACTATCCCTTTTCCAAAGAATTGGGTTACCAATTCATATATGCTCTATATACAATTGTATAGGTGGTATTTGCCTGAGTGTTACTTCACTTTTTTATTAATTGTCTATAAACTAACTACAAATTAAGCAGCTTTTAGTTGACTTATAAAATTCTAATTTTAAGTTAGTTGAAAAGATATGCAAGCTAGGACAGCTGACTACCTCCAATGACATCGCCATGTTAAAATAGTCAGTTTTTGTTGGTAAAAGTAATCCAAACATCAACCACAACTAAATAGTTGACGAAAATTAACTTTAAGTTTGCTTAAAGTTAATTGAGTTGCTTGCAGGGATGGTCCATGTTACATGGACATAATTAACACATAAACTGAAGCATATTGGAAGTTAAAGGAGCTGTCACAATGGTCAAATTTTAATTCTTAATAGGCAGGTGAAAAATTTTACTTAAAATTTGCAGTCAAATATATAGCAAGAAGAAATTCTCTACATTGAAGCTAAGATATAATGTGCAGCAGTGGAAATTCATATTATCGACTGTCAAGCTGACATTAATTAAATCTACGGCTTCTGTCTTATTGAATTTATCATCATCATTGGATTTTCGAAGATCACTCTACAAGATGGCTCTGGAATTAAGTATCCATGTTATGAGAAAGCAGAACTATTTACAGGAAAATGTAGAGTGAGTCAGAAATCTTTGGGACTACCTTACCAAGTGAATAAATGTCCAGAGATGAATTCTGATGTGTTCTGTTTATATAGAAAAACATTGTTGTTGTTGTAATATCTTGACCATTGTTGTTGTTGTTGTAATAGCTTGACCTGTAATTAAATATAAAAATATGTCACAAATGTTCTCTGAAATCAAGGGACTCCTCTAAGCCGAGTTTCAGGTGATGCGCCGCTTCGATAGGGTGATTCCATAGGGAATCTGGAGTTAGGGGGCTCGGGTTTGCTATGCATTGGAAGAGGTCTCCAAAATCTAGGCAGGTGTTGGGTATTGTATTATTGTAGAATTAATTCTGGACCAGTACGAAATAATTCGACTACAATACATTAATCTTAGTTGCGCCAATAATACCCTAGTACAGGGTGGCCCAGAAAGACCGAAGTGGTGTGAATTCCTTATAACTTTTTTATTATAATTTTTTTTTTTCTTTTCTTTTCAGTATTTTGTAAAGAAGACTTGGATAATTTATAATGGAGCAATACACAATTGAACAACGTGCCCAAATTGTTGAAATTTACTTTTCAAATCAACGGTCCATTGTGTTGACTCAGCGTGCATACCGTCGTCAATTTAATGTGCGGGTTGCACCCTCTCAGTCAACAATAAACCGTCTGGTTGCAAATTTTCGAGAACAAGGAGCAGTAAGGAACCTTCCTGGTCTCGGCAGACACCGAACTGTCCACACGGCTGACAATATTCAAGTGGTACAGGAGAGTATTCGGGAGGATCCAGAAACATCAACCAGGAGACGTTCGTCACAACTGGGCCTCTCAAGAACGTCGCTGCAGCGAATTTTGCACACCATAGGATTGTTTCCATACAAAATTCAACTTGTCCAAGAATTGAAACCAACAGATTACCAGCAACGACTTGACTATGCAATTTATTTCCAGCAAAAAGCACAAGAGAATCCAAATTTTATTCATAACTTAATAATGAGTGACGAAGCCCATTTTCAATTAAATGGGTTCGTTAACAAGCAAAACTGTAGGATATGGGCTACGGAAAACCCGAGAGTACTTCATCAACGACAATTGCACCCAGTTAAGTGTACCGTTTGGTGCGGTGTTTCTTCAGAAAGGATCATTGGCCCATTTTTTTTTTGAAAATTAACAAGGTGTCGCCATTTCCGTCAATGGTGATCGATATCGGGCCATGTTGCAAAATTTTGTAAGGCCAGTCGTGGAAAACCATCCGCAAATATGGTTCCAACAGGATGGAGCCACAGCGCACACTGCGAGGGCCACAATGACTCTTTTACGCGACATCTTTGGTGAAAGAATAATTTCTCGTAACAGCAATTTTAATTGGCCTCCGCGGTCCCCGGATTTAACCGCTCCAGACTGTTTTCTTTGGGACTATTTAAAAGGAAAAGTTTATGTTAATAAGCCTAGGACTATTGAGGAGTTAAAAACCAATATTCGAGAAGAAATTAACAACATACCACCGGAAGTTTTGCGAAAGGTCATGGAAAATGTGTTGGAAAGAGCACATTTGTGCGAAGCAGAATATGGCCACCACTTGCGGGATATCATTTTTAATAACTAATCCAAAAATATTCCCCATAAATTTAATGTATTTAAAAAAAAAAAATAAAAAAATATCTCTTAAATAAAAAGTTATAAGCAATTTACACCACTTCGGTCTTTCTGGGCCACCCTGTAGTTTTTGGCAGACTCTCTCTTCCTCTGCAATAGGTGCGGGATGGCCACCAAGTACAATATTCAATTGGTAACTAACTAATGTTGATGTTAACATGCTTTTGTGAATGTCTGCCAGAGCTGCTTTGTATGAGGTGATATTGGGTGTCTATCTAATATCATTCTCCTAGCAAATAAGGTCTTTAATAACATGTCCTGGTAGAAGGATCTAATTCCGTTAGATGATCGGATGATCTCTCCTATGACATTCCTGAAGAAATTGCCTAATTATTATTTGGCTATGTTCCTTAAGTGGTAGGACCTTCGTCTCCTCATGTAGATGGCTTTCTGAGGACAGTTTTAGGCAGCCTGTTATTGTTCTGACAGCTGTATATTGGCAACTCTGGAGTTTTTCCACTGCGTTTTGCTCACACTTGGTTACCACACGGGAGCACGGGAGGCTAACGACTTGGCGATCTAATTCCTACCGTAATTTATCCCAAGTTGCGGCGACATATGCTGACGAAGAGTATAAGCTGTCGAATGTCACTATCAACATTTTGGGTCAGGTTTTCGTCGGTATTCTTACATCGTCAACTACGACATTCAGTTTTACCGAGACTTCCTTCGTCCATGTTGTGATTAGCGTTGCCGATGGTTTGGCTGGAGAAAGCTGCAGATTTCTAGCAGTGAAGAAGTTTTTTACGTCCCGTAGTTATTGATTTATTTTATCGCATAGCTCATGCAGTCATCGGCGTAGGTTATTAATTCCAATCCTTCGGGTGTCTCTGGGAGTTTAGAGAGGTAGAAATTAAATAAGATCGGTACTCCTGGTTAAACTCTATGTTTTGTCTCTAAACTCTACGAACGACTTGCGGCCACAACAATCCATCTTTTGATGGAATTTAGAAGACTTGAATTAGTAATGTCTTCGAAGAGGGTTGTATGGCTGACCATGTCGAATGCTTTGGACAGGTAAAGCGCTACCATTATTGTGTGGCTTCTTTTGATTGAGGCCATGGAATATGTGGTGAGAGCATTCAACAAATAGTTGTACTGTGTTCTTTGCGGAATCCATATTGATGTGATGCAGCTGGTAGATGCTGTGTCAGCTTCGGGAGGAGAGCTGCCTCAAGGTAACAACAAGGAGATTAGGCGGTATAATGGTTCGCATTCTTGCCAGGTTTTAAAACTGGCACCACCATACCCAACTAACATACGTCAGGTATCACAAGATTGGTAAGGAACAAATTGAGGACTTTAGGTAAGTACTCAACTTCCGGTGCATCTACGTTTTTAACCCCTTGACGTATCAATTAGCGCAACGAAGTTCGCTTCAAACTGTTCGCATACAACCTGCACTAAACAAACCAGTTTTGTTGCTTAAGAACACTCGCAAAACAAGTCAGACTCGTGATAATCATGTTGGGCACAGAAATTGCACCACGAGTCAGACTCGTGATAATCATGTTAGTCACAGAAATAGTACCACGAGTAAGACTCGTGGAAATACGTCAAGGGGTTAAGCATCAACATTAAAATGCCACCAGGGCCAAGTGCTTTAGATTCTTAAGCATTTTTGACGGCCTCTGCAACATCACTCGACGGGAAAATTATTAGTACGCCATCGAGATTGTGAACTTTCCTCACAATTCTTCTTTTAGCCATGTCTATCTCTCTGGGTGTTCTATAAATTAGCTCTCACACCTCTTAGGATCTAACAAGGTATTGATACTGAATGTTATTGCAATCCAGTCATCTCGCTTCGTGGGATGCGAGAGATCCGTTGGTAGACCAAAGTTTATTGGTCCCGGAGCTCATGTTGCAGGTTTTTGTTGATCTATACACATGTTTTTACGACAGTCGGATCTACGAGCCAAAACGACCTGGTGTTCCATCAGCTTCGGCCAACGACTGTCAACTCAGCAACACCATCAATCAATGTATGTACAGAAAACCATTGTTGTTGTTGGTGAGTGGACAGCCCTTGGCCGAAATACGTCGGGTCATTCCGGTACATAGAACCATACGTACAGTTTGCTGTCACTGTCAAGACCTAATATACATATGTATCCCTATTTGTGACCGTTATATTAGGACACTGACTAATTGGAAGGCACTAGGATAGGGTGAAACTTGTTACGAGCATCGTTTCCAGAAGCTTTGGGAACGAGAAGAAAGAAGCCGCAGATATATTCTTGCCCTATTGGTAAAACTAACCCAGTGCCACTTCCAAAGAAACTCGCCTCGGAAATGCACTTTAAAATGGCATAAAATAAATATAAATTTCTTTTAAATTTGAACTATAACTTAAATATGACTTATGGTAAAAGACCGCTACGACAGACTCGGGCATTATCTAGTCTGGAGGTCGAATTTTCACATATCCGTAGAAAAAACAGTATAACGGCATAAATCGGAAGTTGATAGAGTTCTTTTTACAGTTTTGGCAAAAGTAAAGTTATAGCTCTTGATATTTTCAAGGTGTTCGATAGACGGTGGCATAAAGAGGTTCTATAAAAACTTATTGCTCTCAGAGATCGCATTGTAAGAGTTTTTATAGATGAGATATCATCTAATGAGTTCAAGATAAATTCGAGGTTCTTTCTCACTCTTTTTCTAATATTTCTTAAAGACTTTCTATGTCAGACTTTCAATCCTATCTACTTTCTTGCAGATGATAGCAATATTTGCCCTTCGTATTCATTCAAAAGGCGGCAATGATATAATAATTGATTCCTTTACACTTCTGCTAAGACAATCCTTTGGCTATAAAATCCCTTCTGCATTAAGATATTGTTGATATTTTATATATTGGAAAAAGTTCCCTATTCCCGCATTTATAGGTATTCTTGGTAAAAAAATACAAACATTTATGCAATAGTTTGGTATTTAAATGTTTTTTACCCTTTTTATTTTGGAAATAGTTTTTTCTTTGGATTAAATTACATTTTAATTCTTTTGTGGAGTTTAGAATTTTTTTTTGTGGGTAAAAAATTTGCTTTAACACTTTCATTACTCGGATGTAGAAACGACGGTCGAAGTTGGTATAGAAAATAAATTTACATGTCGAGTACATGAGGGACTGGACTCTTTTGTTTTCATTTTTTCCACAATTTATTTATCTTTTTTTCTTCTTTCTAATGTCTTTATTCACATATGAAAATATTTAAGGGTTTTTCTTATTTACTTTTAAGTATTTTTATTTTATTTTTTCTTTACATTTTAGGTTCTTTGTATCTTCTGGGTATAAAATTACTTTATTTACATTGTCCCGCATAGATGATAAAAGTAGATGGTAGATGGTAAATGGTGGTGCACAAAAAGAAAAACACTTGTGTCTGTCATCTGTTTGGGAGTATCTATTTTGTTCACAAATTGTATCTTTAATTTTAATTGATTTCCAATGACTAGAACCCTCAAGACTTGGGTCACTTGTAGAAATGAGTAATAAAGAAGGGGATCGTTTTCGAAAAAATGTAATAAATTCTTATTGTCTTGTTATAGTTCACTTGTGTGACAAAATTATTTGAAATTGTTAAAGTTGGTATTGGGTAATTTTGTCGTTATTGATGTTATTTTTTTTGGTAATTTATTATTTTGTAATTTTTATTTTTTAGAGAAATATATTTTTTTATTCCTACACCCCGGGGAGTGCAAACGAAATAAGCAGACAAGAACATTAAGGCATACGAAAATTTAAATGAAATTTTAATAGTTTCGAAAAGTAGGTAAAATTATTCTGAATACATTTAAATTTAAATAGTTACCCAGCAAAACTATAAAACAATATTTTTTCGCAAAATTTTCTATAGGAAAATATTTTTTTTTCAAAAATTTTTTTATAGAAAAATATTTTTTGTCAAAAATTTTTCTTTAGAAAAATATTTTTTTCAAAAATTTTTCTATAGAAAAATATTTTTTTTCAAACATTTTTCTATAGAAAAATATTTTTTTTCAAAACTTTTTCTTTAGAAAAATATTTTTTTCAAAAATTTTTCTATAGAAAAATATTTTTTTTCAAACATTTTTCTATAGAAAAATATTTTTTTTCAAAAGTGTTTCTATAGAAAAATATTTTTTTTCAAAAGTGTTTCTATAGAAAAATATTTTTTGTCAAAAATTTTTCTATAGAAAAATATTTTTTGTCAAAAATTTTTCTATAGAAAAATATTTTTTGTCAAAAATTTTTCTATAGAAAAATATTTTTTGTCAAAAATTTTTCTATAGAAAAATATTTTTTGTCCAAAATTTTTCTATGGAAAAATATTTTTTGTCAAAAATTTTTCTATAGAAAAATATTTTTTGTCAAAAATTTTTCTATAGAAAAATATTTTTTGTCAAAAATTTTTCTATAGAAAAATATTTTTTGTCAAAAATTTTTCTATAGAAAAATATTTTTTGTCAAAAATTTTTCTATAGAAAAATATTTTTTTCAAAAATTTTTCTATAGAAAAATATTTTTTTCAAAAATTTTTCTATAGAAAAATTTATTTTTCAAAAATATTTTTCTATAGAAAAATATTTTTTTCAAAAATTTTTCTATAGAAAAATTTATTTTTCAAAAATTTGTCTATAGAAAAATATTTTTTTCAAAAATTTTTCTATAGAAAAATTTATTTTTCAAAAATTTTTTTATAGAAAAATATTTTTTTCAAAAATTTTTCCATAGAAAAATATTTTTTTCAAAAATTTTTCTATAGAAAAATATTTTTTTCAAAAATTTTTCTATGGAAAAATATTTTTTTCAAAAATTTTTCTATAGAAAAATATTTCTATCGAAAATTTGTAAATATCAGTTATGCCCTTTTGCATATTAGGAAACACTTTTGAAAATTCTTTCAAAACTGTGACACATTGATGATTCTTAATTTAAAATGTTTAATTATTATTTGAAAATGAATCACATTTGTTTTACTGACCATAACCTTTTGCTATAATTTCTTCTCGTTTTTTATGGCAGAAAAAATCAGTCATGTGTGAAGTCATGATACAAAAGGGAAAAGCAGATTGGAACAACTTAGAAAGCATTAACCAAACTTTGAATACCCTACAATACTTAGAATTCATGAGATGTCCTTATAAGGAAATTAGGGTAAAGTTATTGAAAATTAAAATGATCACGACCAATTTCTTTATGATTATCATTATCATTTTTTGACTCTTTATTTTTATCAGAAACTTATTTTATTGTGATCTCAAGAAAATATTTTTTAACTTCATTTATGTTACATTATTGAACATTTTAGCGTTCGAAAACCAGGGGCAAAAATAAACCATTGAACTAGCAAAAATTTTAATTTCCTGTTACATTTGAATGTTAGTAGTTCATGGATTTGATCATCTGTTTGCCTGATTATTATTTCAATTAAAATTTGTTTGGAAAAACAGTAAAAAGCTCAACTACAGAAAACACTTTTTTGCTGTTTTTTACTTAAAATGTGTTTGTAATATTTCGAACCAAAACTGGTTAAATTAAAAAGAGCAAATGGTCAGCTAGAAAATATGAACTAGGAAGCTAAGATCAACACATTGATTAAGTTACATACATATAATATTAGAAACCTACCCAGCTAGAAATTGGGAGATTGTTGATAAAAATAACAGCAAAATGAGTCTTTTAGGATTCCTTCAGATGATCGAAAACTGATTAATCAGCTTGGTGATCAAAAAAGGTCACAAAAAGACTCATAGAAACGTTTAGAAAGCAACTAGTTAAAAATAGCACTAACAAATCTTGCAAAAACTTCGTATCCATAATATAATCACGCAAATGATCCTAATATGACTGCTTTTATGGTGATTAAATAAGGCCACAAAGACACTCATCACTTATTGTGGGTGATGTGGCTTAGTTGGTTAGCACGTTGACTACTAAGCATATCATATTTAGCAGTCTAGGTTCGATCCTAGGTCACGGCAATATAAATTTGTGTAATTATTAACGCAACTTCAATGTTTAAAAATGACGTGCAATTACAGTGTTGACTAATATTAAAGCTTTATCTCTTTTTTTTAAACAAATTTAGCAAAATGTAGCATAATAGTTTAGAAAAACGAGTCATTAAACACACTTTCTGAAGAGTCGGATGAAGGGTAGCATTTTCTCACACAAAAGATTCATTTTCGACTCATAAGTGATATCATAAATGATCATTTTAATCATGTAGTGAAGTCAAAAATGACTAATAATTGATTAAATTATTCAAAAAATGCTAGCTGGGTATCAATATTAATTTTAGTCTTCTATGAACAAGGGGGACAAGTATGGCCCTAGTAAAACATTACATACCTGCTTTATACATTTATAAAGCAGGTATGGCAAATAGGGTACAATTGTTCTTTTCTTGATACATTTTTAACCTAATTGGTATCGAGGTACTCTTGAGTCTTGCTTGAAAAAATTTATAAATCTTAACTTTTTACTGTATCAGAGGCAACACCTGATCCGTATAATCTTAAACTGATTCATATGTAGCTAATTACGTTAGATACATGCATATGAAATCAATCACTTTCAATTCTATTCTGCTGATTTTTGTAACACATAGAAAAATGGGTCTATAGTCTTATAGTATTCCGATCGTATCGTCATAGTATTCCGATCGTATCGTCATAACTATATTATTTGAATGTATTTAAAATTCTAATAGCAAATATAATTTCTATTGAAATGGGGTAAATCGGTCGACTATTTCGATTTTTTGAAATTGAGATATCGGCTCATTACATCAACTTTTTTTGGAATATCAAAGATTTTAATATAAAGAGTAACAGAAAGTGACAGAATCCTAAGCAAAGGTTATTTCTATTGAAATAGGGTTAATCGGTCGACTATTTCCATTTTTCCGAAGTTGAAATATGGGCTCATGACAGCAAGTTTTTTTGGAATGTCAAAGATTTTAATATAAAGAGTCAATCTAAATGACAGAATCCTATTTTTTCTTTTTGAAAAAAATATTTTTCTATAGAAAAATTTTTGACAAAGAATATTTTTCTATAGAAAAATTTTTGACCAAAAATATTTTTCTATAGAAAAATTTTTGAAAAAAATATTTTCTACAGAAAAATTTTTGAAAAAAATATTATTCTTTAGAAAATTTTTGAAAAAAATATTTTTCTAAAGAAAAATTTTTGAAACAAATATTTTTCTATAGAAAAATTTTTGACAAAAAATATTTTTCTATAAACAAATTTTTGAAAAAAATATTTTTCTATAGAAAAATTTTTGAAAAAAATATTTTTCTATAGAAAAATTTTTGAAAAAAATATTTTTCAATAGAAAAGTTTTTGAAAAAAATATTTTTCTATAGAAAAATTTTTGACAAAAAATATTTTTCTATAGAAAATTTTTTGACAAAAAAATATTTTTCTATAGAAAAATTTTTGAAAAAATATTTTTCTATAGAAAAATTTTTGAAAAAAATATTTTTCTATAGAAAAATTTTTGAAAAAAATATTTTTCTATAGAAAAATTTTTGAAAAAAATATTTTTCTATAGAAAAATTTTTGCAAAAAATTTTTTTCTATAGAAAAATTTTTGACAAAAAATATTTTTCTATAGAAAAATTTTTGACAAAAAATATTTTTCTATAGAAAAATTTTTGACAAAAGATATTTTTCTATAGAAAAATTTTTGACAAAAAATATTTTTCTATAGAAAAATTTTTGACAAAAAATATTTTTCTATAGAAAAATTTTTGACAAAAAATATTTTTCTATAGAAAAATTTTTGGCAAAAAATATTTTTCTATAGAAAAATTTTTGACAAAAAATATTTTTCTATAGAAAAATTTTTGACAAAAAATATTTTTCTATAGAAAAATTTTTGACAAAAAATATTTTTCTATAGAAAAATTTTTGACAAAAAATATTTTTCTATAGAAAAATTTTTGAAAAAAATATTTTTCTATAGAAAAATTTTTGACAAAAAATATTTTTCTATAGAAAAATTTTTGACAAAAAATATTTTTCTATAGAAAAATTTTTGACAAAAAATATTTTTCTATAGAAAAATTTTTGACAAAAAATATTTTTCTATAGAAAAATTTTTGACAAAAAATATTTTTCTATAGAAAAATTTTTGACAAAAAATATTTTTCTATAGAAAAATTTTTGACAAAAAATATTTTTCTATAGAAAAATTTTTGACAAAAAATATTTTTTTCTAGAAAAATTTTTGACAAAAAATATTTTTCTATAGAAAAATTTTTGACAAAAATAAAATTAAAATAAAAGTTAAAATATTTTTCTATAGAAAAATTTTTGAAAAAAATATTTTTCTATAGAAAAATTTTTGAAAAAAATATTTTTCTATAGAAAAATTTTTGAAAAAAATATTTTTCTATAGAAAAATTTTTGAAAAAAATATTTTTCTATAGAAAAATTTTTGAAAAAAATATTTTTCTATAGAAAATTTTTTGAAAAAAATATTTTTCTATAGAAAAATTTTTGAAAAAAATATTTTTCTATAGAAAAATTTTTGAAAAAAAATATTTTTCTACTATTTCTTGAAATAATATTATAAATAATATAATATTTCTTGAAATAATATTAATCCGATTTGTTGCAAGATCTTGAAGCTTAGACTACTTCTCTTGAACATTAAAACGAGTCGAGAAATTGGTTGTCCCCACAAATATTTCTTGGCTTTCAATAAATTGTCTATTACATTAAAACATAAATGTAATAGACTGGGATCAAGTGCGAACAATTTTTCTTTTTGAGTACGGATGTTTCTCAATATCTCAGTCGGATAAAGAATAATTCAAACGGTTCAAAACTCAAAAATTCTTTGTATATATAGTATATAGTATATAGCCATAAAGCGAAAAGCTTTCTAGTTCCTATAATCTACCTTAGGATACTAGAGGGTACCAACACATAAGTTTTTAATTACAAAAAGATCCGAAAAACAAATTCTTTAATTAATTTCAAGAGGAAACTTATTTAATGATTTAAAATATTTAACAAGGTGAGGTTATTATTCTGTAAATAATTTGTTGGTTAGATCTTTCCATTGTACTAAATATATTTGTTGTTATATTTATTTGTTGTTACATTTCCAAATTACCAAATCAAATCGTATGTATCTCTCATTATTATTTTGTTAAAATTTAAGACATTTAAAAGTGGAAACCCCTCAGGGGTATTTCTTAAGATAAAGAATACGTTCTTGTTTAAGATTTAAACATTTTTAGATTTTTAAGATGATTTACCTCAAACGGCGGAATTCAAAGCTATGGCCTAAGGACAAATTTGTTGTGTATCAAATCAGTAGAAGAAATGTTGGATTAGTTGAGCGGAGTATTTAACGTAAGTGTTATTAGGTAAAAATGAGATAAGATCTGATTTTATTATCAAAAACTAATTTTACTGTCAAACTCAACGGGAGTTATATCTTGAACTGAAAACAGATGTTTAATTCAATTCGACACAGAGTTAAACTCTGTGTAGTTTAATTCCATCTAATTTATATGTTTTTAATCGACCATAATTTTGTTAATAAAGAGTTTATAGCGGTCATCTTGATGAAGCTACATCTGTCTAATTAGTAGTCGTTTACTGTTTTTCAAAATATATGACAAAAATGGTTTTATTCCAATGGATGTTTTGTTTTAATACTACCGGAAAATCATCTTCATGATTCATGATCTGTGGAAAAAATCAAAATTATCGAGTTCTGTTCTATTTTGGTACCAGCGGAAAAAATCGTCTTCAGCGATGAATCAAATTTATTTAAAATTGGATTCATGATCTACGCAAACAATCAAAATTATCGAGTTTGATGTGAACTGGCCACTAAAACGTGCAACTCAAGAAAAACCAACAGACTTTTCTCATACCATTTTACCGTTTCTAAGAAAGCACAGAGTGCCTTTATATATCTAGCCCAATTTGACATCACGTCACTATAGAAAAAATCCACTTGAGTAGTATTCAAACAATAATGAGAACATAAGAAACGTGTCCCAGGACATGGCTGATTCTAAGAGTAACTAGATCCCAATTCAATTAATTCAATAAATGTCACCCTTAACCCTTTGAGAATGGCGTGATACATTCTCAAACGGTTAATCAACTATAAATTTTATTTGAATACAAGCTCTAGTTTCAAAAACAAAGTCAAGATTTATGCTTCCGAGTCTTTACTCCAGAATCCCAATTCTTGTAAATTACCAATTGTACGTCTGTCCAGATTTCCAATTTAACATATTTATATAGACAAAATGTCCAGCATTCATTTTTATTAAGTCAAGATTCAAAATCATATGTCCTTAATTAGTCTAGATTTCTAATCGTACGTACAAAATTACAATTAATGTTTTTTGATATTCTAGATTCGAAATTATACATCTTTTTTTGTCCAAATTGTATATCGAACATCTTAATTTGTTTACATTCCTAAGATTAGATTTTTACATAGTCCAAATATCGAATTTAACTTTATTTAGCCAAAATTCCCAATCGTTCGTCTTATTTAATAAATTTTCACACCCCTAAGTCTTTTAAACTTAGTTTAGTTTTTATATAGTTCAGCTAACCAATTATTCGACCTTAACAAGTCTAGAATACAACTAGGGCAAGGCCAATAATTCCGTGAGTTTTTGAAAAAGTTATTAATATTTTAACATAGTCTTCTTTGATTCCCTTCTGAAATACTATCTTCAAAAAATAGGCATTTCTTCAAGTTTGGGAACAAGAAATAGTCATTGGGACTAAATGAGTTCACCCTTGCAATTTCCATATTTTAAGCAAATGAGCCTAATCTTCAGATTCACCCCAATTAATAAAAGATTAGCAACAATATGGGTAAAAGCAAAATACTTCTATCTGAGTATAATTTGTGCTCACGCTCCCACAGAGGATAAAGATGAAGATTTAAAAGAAGACTTTTATGAGCATCTCGAGGAAGTGTATGATAGCTGCCCTAATCATGACGTAAAAATAATACTGGGTGATTTTAAGGCAAAGATTGGACAGGAAAGTTGCTTTGAGCCCACTATCGGTAAATTCAGCCTCCACAACGTAACATCTGACAATGGTATAAGGTTGGTCTCTTTTGCGGCTGATCGAAATATGGTAGTGAGTAGCACCAGATTTCAACACCGTAGAATACACAAAGCTATGTGGGTGTCTCCCGATCAAATGACAAGAAATCAAATAGACCATATTGTAGTTGACGGAAGGTACTCATCAAGCGTATTGGATGTGCGTACAATTCGGGGAGCCAATATGGACTCCGATCACTATCTCGTTGCAGCCAAGGTGAGAACACGCCTGAGTGTGTCGCGAAACATGCAGACAGAATCGCAAAGGAAATTTAACCCCACCAAGTTAAAATCCCACCCTCTCCCTACTGGCGTCTGTTTATGCCCCCTGTATCCGGTCGAGGGCTTCATAATCTCCGGAGACCCAGTTCCACCGGTGCCTGTCCCGGGCTGTGTGGAATGGTGTGCGACTGGGACTACATCGGCTCAAAGCTCTTCGGTTCGAAGGTTAGTCTGGTGAAAGCACCTATTCAGGCTGGCCGAAAAACTGGTGCTACTGTAACTGGTGTGGGAAAGAAGACTGTCAAATCCAGTCCTTCTCGCACAAAAAAATCGCCCGGTAAAGGCAAATTATTCTTCGAAGTACCTCTAAGCCATGCTGCGAGTACTTCAAAAGCTGCAATGGCCAAACCCCCTGCTTCGGGTAAATCCCAAGTGCTTCCCGTGCAGAAAGGAATCGTGATCCCATGTTCAGATTCCCCACCTGCACACACCCCTAGGAGTCAAGGAGATGCGAATAATTCTTCCTCTCTGGAAACTCCTATCCCTGCAAAGGGGACCGGGACTAAACCCTCGGATCCCCTATCTGATCGTCCAAAGAAGCACTTTTCTCCGGCTAGAAGGGCTGTTCTTCAACGGCGCGCAGCCGAGCGGAAACTGCAGCAGCTTGGCGACAAGCTTGCTGACTCCCTTACTCCTGAGGAGATTGCGGCGAAGGACATGGCTATAAAGACTCTGGCTGAACTCCCGAGCAAGGTTACCTCAGCACCGAAAGGTGTGCCTAAACGGCAACGTTCTGAGGAGGACCACTCGTTAAGCCAGCAGCCTGGGGCTAAACGTCCTAAACCCTCTGTCATGATGGACAGATCCTTTAGCGAGATTGCCAAGGGTAAGCTCGTTAAGGCCATCATCGACAGGGGTAACCCTGACGGATCAATTACCACCGAAAGGTGGGACTTGATCCAAGTCAAAATGCAGCCTACAGGGCAACTCTGCAGTCAGTAGTTAATCGTCGAACTTTAGAAAGATATGAAGAAAGAATGAGTTAAGAGAAACGCCTATTCCGAAGAAAAAAGAGAAAGATGGAAAGACGTGTTTTGGAGGAGATTGAGTTATATAAGAGTCGTAATGAAGTGCGTAAATTTTATCAAAAAGTTAAACACCAAACGGATGGTTTTAGCAATTGTATTTTCTCCTGCAAGGATGACCAAGGAAACCTGGTAACGGATGCTGAAACCGTACTAAAACTGTGGAATGAAAGCGATTAAGATGACACGAATGAACAAATCAATGATGAAGGCGTTATATGTCCAACACCAAACAAAAATGAGATTAGAATCGCTATAAATAGACTAAAAAATAACAAAGCTTGTGGGTGCTGTGGCTTAGTTGGTTAGCACGTCGACTACTATGCATAATATCACATTGAGCCTGGGTTCGATCCCTGGTCTCGGCAACATCAATTTCTGTAATTATTAATTTCTTACCGTCGGCGGTAAGCCTACAGCAATAACACGCCGTCGACGATAAAGAAATAAAATTGGCTGTAGAACAAAAAAGCTCAACTTCACTGTTCTAAAAATAGATATGATGTGCAATTACAGTGTTGAATAATATAAAGCTTTATCTCTCCCTTCCACCACCTTTCGCTTCTATACTATCCCCTTTCCAAAGAAGGCAACTCAATTCGTATATACTCTATATACAATTGTATAGGCAGTATTTGCCTGAGTGTTACCTCTTTTCTAAAAAAAAAAAAAAGCTGCGGGTACCGATGGTCTTCCTGCAGAGCTTTTTAAGGCCGGAGGAGATGAGTTGATAAGGCTTCTGTCCCAACTTATAGATGCAATATGGTCAAAAAAATACATTCCAGGGTCCCATCTCTGGAATCGATTTGAGTCCCCGAGATAACCACAGAGAAGGATTGATCGAATAGGGGTATGGGAATGCAGTAGTCGATGTTTTCAAGGAGGTTAATAAGTTTACCCAGAATAGTAGAGTGGAATAAAGATGAAGTAGACCATTCTTAGGTAGTTTTTATCCTAATTTCTGAATTAAGAGCTACGAGTTGGGCCATTTGCTTAACCGGGAGCCAGTTGAGCATAGCGAAGAGTGCCTTTGAAGGTGTAGTCCTTAAAGTACCTGTAATCATAAGTGGATCTGAGAATCTTGACAAAAGATCCTCGCTGATTAGCCTTATTAAGAGCAGGCCACCGAGTAGAGTGCAAATGATGTATTAAACATCCTAGATTGGGTATTTAAGCTCTAGGACAACTTTGAGTCCCGGACCACTTTCACATATTTGGCATGATCCGTAAGCACGAGTTCAGTGTGAACTGCGGAATTTTATATTTCCTGGTGAATAGAACAAGTTCCGTTTTGTCGGGATTAACTCCCAAGCCATTTCAAAACCCCCATTCAGTAAGTAGTGTACAGGTACTTGCAATAACAACAGCATTAATATCCTAAATATTCTTAATTTTTAGTGTTACCGAATAAAAGTTAATAAAGAATGGGAAAAAATCAACTGCCGACTAAAAGGAGCTCGTTATCCAGTGCTCGGCAGTCTATAAAGTGCCAACATATACTATGCCGACTACTGGATATTTGCAATTTTTACTCATTTTTTGTAAAGCCAAAAGAAAAGAGAGTTAATAATACACATTTTGATGTATTTTGAGTATATTCAGTGGAATATGAACGTTTACCAGTAGTCGGCACACCTCTGCCGACTATTGGATATTAAGACAGTTTTTTGTTCCTAATGTCGGCAGCCATGATTTTAGGGAATATTTTATCTTTTTTTTAAATTTTACAAATTAAACATATTATTTCAACTAATATCTATCTTTGAAAAAAAGTATGACAACAATAAAAGTTAAATTAACATAAGTTTTTTGCCTTTTAAAATTGGCCCTCACCTTAAAAAAAATATTGAAAACAAAGCACAATCGCACTTGTCACAAACCTGTTGCCGAAGAAGGATAAGATCAGCCTGAAATATATGACTTAGTTACATCATTTTTTGGACATAGAAAGATTAGTCTTTTCTCAATCTAATTTTTAATACCGTTAGTCTTATTTTTACCGCTTGTCTTATTTATTTGGGTTTATTTGAAAAAAATGCCGACTACTGGTGCACTTACCCTACGTATTTATGTATATGATCCAGATTCTTTGTGATGGAAATTTTTAAAATTCAGATTCTATATACTCATTTTACACTTATGTACCTTTTTTAAAATGATCCATCTAAATCTTTAGAATCTCCATAAAAGAATAATTCCTCATTCGTAATGATTTTCTTTAAAAAAAAATAATTTTTATTTAATTTTCTTAACACTTTTATTGTAAATTGCACTTTATTTTCATTCGTTTTAACACTTTTTCCATTCGCTCGAATTATTTCTTTTAATAATTATATTTTTTTCATAAATTAAATTTTTTGCACATATTTTTTTTATTACATTAATTTTGTTTTTGCAAAACTTTTTCTAATTTGATTTTTTTTTTTTCGTTATTTTGTTTCGTATACAAGACTTTTTATTTTACACATGATATAGACAGATAAATAAATATATAAAAAAAATTTATTCAACATGAAAGAAACACCACAAATAAATCAGAGCATAAAATATAAAAAACAACAAAATCTAGAAAAACTAAAAAAAAATTAAAATTAAAACAAATCCATCCACTAACAACATTCTATAAAATTTATACTTTTTTCAACTTTTTTTTGCTGTTGTTGCAGTCGCCGCTGCTGCTGCTATTAGATATTACTATTACTATTTGTTAGTGTAATTGTAAATCTAGAGTCTAGATTCGAGATTCGAGACAGGTTCTTCGAAATAAGAATTTAAGCCACCACAAACAACGACAGACAGACAAAAAGACAGACAGACCTTAACCAGAAACAAAACAAAACTTTGACTGGGAACTAGATTTTTGCTTTGAATTAAATTTTAAAACCATCACACGAAAGAGAAGGCGATAGTGATTACATCAAAGGGTGAGACAGAGAGAGGCTTACAAAAATCCTACTATAAAAACCAAAAATGAATAAAAACTTTTATTTAATAACAAAACCAAAAAAAGTGATTTCATTAAAAAGGGAGTGTTTGGGATCATGTCAATGATTTGAAAATGTTTTGAAAAATTTTCAAACTGATTTAACAGACAACAAAAAAGTTATTTAACATTTCAAATTTGAATGGTTGATTTGTTGTGAAATGTATCTAAATACTTGAAATCAATAGATAACTTTTTTGAATAGCTTTTCATTAGGAAATTTTGACTGAAAATCAGTGGGCATGTCAACCGATTGGCTAATTAATCGCTAGAAGTTCAGATTAAATAAGTAAGAAAAGCTATAGTCGGTTAAGCCCGACTATATCATACCCTTCACTGCTAAGGTCAAATATGGACCAACAATTAAACAAGTTTTCCTTATGTCTTAGAGACATATATACATATACTATGTGTTATTTTTCAAAATTTCGAGATTTATGTCATTTCCGGCTAAGGTCCTGATATGGGAGCTAGGGTCAATTGCAGACCGATTGTTACCAAATTTTGGTTATTGGTTTATATATACAAAATATTTATCTATGCAAAGTTTTAGTAGTCAAATGCATTTATCTTTAGAGTTATAAACGTTTTTGTGCTTTTATACATAAACGTCTTTGAGAATGTGTCTTGTATGGGAGGTATGGTCAAATATGGGCCGACTCCTATAAAATTAGGTGCACTAATTAAGGTAATCATAAGCAATATTTGTGCTGAATATTTTAAAAATACAAGTAAATTTGTGGCTGTAAAGGACCAAAAAACTTTATTCCGGAAAGACATCCCTATGGGAGGTACCCGAAATAGTAATCCAGTTTTGCCCAAAAAGTATAGACATCGTCCAAAATATGAGCCTGTGCCACATTTCATCAAATTATCTTAAAAGTTACGACCTGTACAATGATAACAAGCTCACATGGATAACCGACCAGCCAGCCGGACGGACAACGTTAAAACAACTCAGAAAGTGATTCTAAGTCGATTGGTATACTAAAAGGTGGGTCTCAGACTAATATTTCTATGCGTTACAAACATCAGCACAAACCCAATATACCCTTTGCACCTATTGTGGTGAAGAGTATATAAAAACAGTTGGAATTTTAAGGTATTAGTCTGGGAATTCATGATAGGTGATGTAGGGGATGTTGGATATCAAGCAACGGTTCTGATTGGTCTTAACTTGGTAAGCCCAGACTTATCATGGTTATCCAAAATCTCAAGTGTGGTTACCGACTTCCTCGTGGTATCACCCGGGGAACTACGTTAACACCCGTTAATGCAGTGAGCTAACGTGTGCCGCGAGTTCTGCCGTAAGAACTATAAAAATATGGTTTAGGACGTCGGGCTAGTAACCTACTTCTGGAAAAAACACTTTTTATGAAAAAACTAAAATTAAAATAAAAACGACTGCCTTATTTTAGAAAAGGGCGTCCGATAGGTTGATGAAAAGACCAAGTAGAGGAAAGTCTTTCAAAGCTTGGCCTACGAAATTAGAGAATATGCGCACAAGATTGAAGCTCATGGAATTCTAAAATATGCTCGGCTTTGACTTTAGTAGGTAGTAACTATAGGCCATTTAAGTAAGTTAGTAAATCTGGGATTTCATATCAGATTTTAACAACATGCGAGGGAACTTTAAGTTTATAACAAGCTATATATCCCAGTTCAGTGATAATATACTTTCAAACCTAGTCCAGATTCTTTTTCGTATGTGTTATGCAATCCAGATTCGTAACCTAGTCTTAAAACAAAGACATATTCCACCTTTGTGGATCCATAGGTAGTTAAGATCATCCATTCAAGTTTGTACAGTCCAAATTCTTAATATAGGGATTAATATAAGCCAAATTATTAATTCAGATACATTCTCGGACAGACGCTCACATTTCATTAGCTGAACTCTATATTCTTGCTGTTGGGGCTTGCAAGTGAAAAGAGGCATATGTTATCCGGATTTTTTAAACTGCTAAGCCATCTTGTTTTAGAGCTCTTCGGCAATCCAGGGCTGTTGTTGAATTCATGAAGTCAGAATTCATAGACCTACTGATAGATTGACTATCAGAGAATATATTTATGCTACTGTGAGTGAATGGACTTTTAAAGGATGTCTCTTAGAGGACTAACAAACTTGTTCCTGATAACTAATACCACTCCATTTGCTTATGCTACAACCAATTCCCTCTAGGGGTACCAGAATTTCGTTAAGAGCGATTATCCATAATAAGGGAAATAGAACACCTCCTTAAGGTGTTTCCCTATTACCTTATAAGTCTATTCATATCAGACGACCTTAAGTTGATTTTAATAAGTCAATTTAGAGAATATTTTTCCTAGGTACTAGGGTCGATTTTAAATTGTTTGAGTAATCAAATAACTTGAAAATTTTCGGCTTTCGCCTTAAACTTAGGACCGACTAACTCGTGATCAACCACTGTTTACACGAAACCCTTCTCCACTTCAGTCCTCCAAGGTCTCATTCGATTATTTGCTACTATCACCAAGATCTGTGCCAATGGCAGCTCCATGCAGGCTTATGCCAAACACTTCTATGCTCACCATTGTACCCTCCTACTCACTAAAGTTTCAAAGTTTATAATCCAACCGAAATTGAACATAAACCATCTACTTTAGCGGTAATGTATAGGTATACAACTTAAGCGCCATCCATTTTAAGGGCTAGTTGCTTCGGCAGGTGAGTTGTTACACACTCCTTAGCGGATTACGACTTCCATGTCCACCGTCCTGCTGTTTTAAGCAACCAACGCCTTTCATGGTATCTGTATGAGTTGTTAATTTGGGCACCGTAACATTACGTTTGGTTCATCCCACAACGCCAGTTCTGCTTACCAAAAGTGGCCCACTGGGCACATTATATCACAACCACAACCTTCATACCAAGAAAGGTGAGGTTCTTACCCATTTAAAGTTTGAGAATGGGTTAAGATCGTTTCGACCCTAAGGCCTCTAATCATTCGCTTTACCAGATAAGATTATTTTACATAATTTTTAAATGCACCAGCTATCCTGAGGGAAACTTCGGAGGGAACCAGCTACTAGATGGTTCGATTGGTCTTTCGCCCCTATACTCAATTCTGACAATCGATTTGCACGTCAGAACTGTTTCGGTCTTCCATCAGGGTTTCCCCTGACTTCAACCTGATCAAGTATAGTTCACCATCTTTCGGGTCACAGCATATATGCTCAAGGTACGCTCTAGTTAGAGGTATAAATAGTATAAATACTATTATACATAACTGTATAGAACGCCCCGGGATTGAATTAATAGACTATAAATAGGCTAAAAACTAATCCCATTATTAAGTTATGTTAATTTCGCTATTAGGTTTTTATTCCCAATAACTTGCAAATATGTTAGACTCCTTGGTCCGTGTTTCAAGACGGGTCCCGAAGGTATCCTGAATCTTTCGCATTGTTAATCATATAAGTGCATATAATAAACATAAAAATCAATGATTAATATGCTATTATAAAATATAAATATTTAAGCACTATATAATATAAATCTATCAACACTTTATCAAATCGAATACATTTATTCTCTGTTAAATTGCAAGCAAAATAATTCAAATAAACTTTTGTAAACGATCTTATGATAAATATATTTATGTTAATAGATTACAATGTCCTTTATGGAAAAAATGCACACCATTATTATAATATTATTAATATTAAAATCATAATGATGAATTTTCCATAATGGATATTCAGGTTCATCGGGCTTAACCTCTAAGCAGTTTTACGTACTATTTAACTCTCTATTCAGAGTTCTTTTCAACTTTCCCTCACGGTACTTGTTTACTATCGGTCTCATGGTTATATTTAGTTTTAGATGGAGTTTACCACCCACTTAGTGCTGCACTATCAAGCAACACGACTCTTTGGAAATGCCATCTAGTAATCATTAACGTTATACGGGCCTGGCACCCTCTATGGGTAAATGGCCTCATTTAAGAAGGACTTAAATCGCTAATTTCTCATACTAGAAATTTGACATTCCATACACTGCATCTCACATTTGCCATAAAGACAAAGTGACTTAGTGCTGAACTATTTTCTTTTCGCTCGCCGCTACTAAGAAAATCCTTGTTAGTTTCTTTTCCTCCCCTCATTAATATGCTTAAATTCAGGGGGTAATCCCATATGAGTTGAGGTTGTATGAATATAAAAAAATATATCTTAATAAAAATATCAAAACCATGAATAAAAATCATTTCTTTCAAAATAATAAAAACAAAAAATCTTTTTATTTAAAAAAAGGCAATTCTAGAATGTTAAATATAAATTTATTATATTTTATGCTAGACTTTCCCTTAAATAAATAAAAGAGAATATTAAAATTAATTTAAAAATCCCATTTTCAAGTGATTTTTAAATTACTCGGGAAATCGATTAATCGTTCAAAATTACTCGAGTTACTCTAGTAAAATATTTATCTAAAAATTACTGGAGTAAATTTTTCTATAAACTTTCTATACGAGTATTTACATTTTTAATAAGAATTAACAAAAAAAGTTTAACAATTCACAATAAAAAGAACGAATAAAGCAATAATTTTTAATAAAAATTAACATTTGTACCATATATTTGGATATACCTAGTAGAAAATGTTACCGAGTATATTTCGTTCAGACAGAGTCTGGCATTATGAATACCTATAATGATACTTTTGGTATTGATGGTGAGAAAGTTTTCTATATAAAAGGGGCTATATCTGCCAGAAATTAACACATCCATCTCTTTGGAATCCTTATTGAATAAAACTTGAGGATATTTTCTTGATATTCTTAGTAGAGCCGTAAAATCTTTCAAACTTAGCACCGCTATGCCTGTGCTTTTTAACAATTTTTCTCTCCTTAGCATTGAGGATGCCAATTGGCCATCTTATTGGCTACTGCAGTGCTACCACCAGCTTTACCTCTTTTAATGAAACTTAAGTGAAACCCTACACTATTTTTAACTTAGCCAAGCTTTAACTGTGCTTCTTGACAAATTTCCTCTTCTTGGCAAGATACCCATTTGTCATCTTTATTAGAAAGGACACTCCTTATTGGCTACTGTAGAACTTTCAGCTTCACCTAATTGAATAAAACTTGCGAAAATTCCTAAGAAATTATTGGTAGATCCTCTGCTTCTTGACCAATTTCCTCTAATTAGCTTTGAGTAGCTTAGGATCCCTTCTAATAATACCCTTCATCACCACAGATGAAAAGGGTATAATAAGTTTGTGCTGATGTATGTAACGCATAGAAATATTTATCTTAGACCTACCTTTTAGTATACCAAAAGTGATTCAAAACTTTCTAAATCGATTCAGCGATGAGTGTCAGTCCGTCCGTCTGACTGGCAGGTCCAGCCATGGCTTTTGCTTATTTAAACTAAGATCACTGTACCGTAATTCGAAATCGATCCACATTTGAACATAGCTCCCATACAAACTCTTCTGTCAAAACGCACAAAATGAGACAAAAATCACTAAAACGCCCGTATATCTGAAGATAATGAGAAATTTGAGTTTAATAATTAGTCCACATTTGACCCTAGCTCTCATATAAGTCCAAATGACGGAAACAGCTTAAATATATAAGTTTTGAAAAAACGTTTGTACTCGTATGATGGCAAAATTTAGCAAATTTTTGTCTTTATACAGGAAAAATAACACCTTTGACCTTAGTGGTGAGGGGTATCGTATGGTCGGGCTTGACTGACTATAGCACTTTCTTACTTATTCTTACTCCGTTCGTTCCTATTCTATGCTATGGTATTAAAATGTTTTTTACTCGTGTAACTCGATTACTCAAATGAATCTTTATGTGAAATGAGCCATTTTTATTTACTCGAGCGATTAATCGATTTAATTTTTCCGATTATTCGAGCAAACATTAGTCTAGTAAACACCCTTATCTCAAAAACCAGAGCTAAGCTAAAATTCAGCGTACTCGAATTGACTTTACCCACTAGGTCCCCCTTTTGTCGGTTTTATTAACTAGCACAGTGTAATAATTCTAATAATCAATTGGTGTCATATGAGAAGGTTTAGCAGCTTTGGGAATAATGACTACTTTGGTATCCCTCCAGATAATCTTTCTAGATGTTAGTCCGATACAACAGATAAGATCAGAGTTCGTGATAAAATGATTTTGAGTTCCGGATGTCATTTAAAAAAAATTAACTTGGTTCAGAAAGGGTTAATTAGTTGGGATCAAAATATGTAATTAAATCCATCACAAATTTTAAGTTTTATTTCAAGTTATTTTCTTTAAAGTTTAACAAACTTAAGATTATTTTTTTGTTTTTTGACTAAAAATTTAATAAATTAAAATTTATTTTTGTATATTTTTATGATTTTTTGCACAAAACTAGAAATGGGCTTTTGTTAAAAAATTTATTTATATTCAAAATTTTTGTTTATAACTTTTATGTAAATATATAAAATTTAAATTTTTTTGTAATTTTATTTTTTTTGTTTTTGTATAAATTTTAGTTTTTTTTTTTGTAGTTCATTCTCTTTAAGATTGAAAAAACCCGTTTCGATTGAATGAAAAAAAAAGAAGTTTGAAGAAGGAAAACAAGAGGTTTGGACGGACACTCAGTCTGACAGACAGACACAACTTTGGTACTTTGGGGTACGAGTATTATGAAACTCTTTTTTTCTATTTTTTCGGTTTCAAGTTAAAAGATGCTTTTTGGATCGGGTCTGTTGGCTTTTTGCTCTTTCTGATGTTGGCTTTGAAATGGTTAGAGATTTTGATGACGACACACGAAAATCTTTTAAAACCCACAAATGTTTGAACCAAAAAAAAAAATAAATAAATAAAAGCAGCAGCAACAACAATAACAATTGCAAAAAAAAAACAAAGCAATAGCAACAAAAACAAAACACTGCAACTGTTGCTGTCAACAAAATAAAAATAATTCATTTAAACATTTTTATTTTAATTTAATGAATCAACAAAAAAAAAACTTAAGTTAAAAACAATTTTAAATATTTCGAAATTTTTTATTACATTAACAAATTTTAAACTTTTTGTATTACTTTTATTAATTCTTTTTTGAATTAATTAAATTTGTATAATTTTTTAAATTTAGTAAAATTTTTTAAAACACTTCACTCTTTTATAGGTATTTCCTAGTATATTTTGACAATTTTTCCAAACTTTTCATTTATTTGTTTATATCTTCTTTTTATATTCAAATAAAAATCCAAACAACAACATTAATTTTTTTTTAGACACTCGCTCACAATTACAATAAAACAAAAAACCGTACCGTCCCGTCGTTAACGTTTAAACGGAAAAATTTAAATAAAAATCATCCGTAAACCACCAGCTAAGCTCTCGTTGTGCTGCTGCTACAATATAGACCAAACGACCGACGACTGTTCGTCATCCAACCGCATGAATTCAATACAAAAAGCAAAAATTGCTGCTACAACAACAGCAACATCAACAACAAAAATACACTCATCTGTATACAAAAGACGAAAAAGAAGAAGCATTAAACAGAAGTACACATACTAGAGTTATAGTAACCCCCCAAACATTTAGTATCGCGGATGTTTCTTTGTTGTTACTTTAGGACGATATAATTCATCGTCATGAAACAATATTACAGCCTGTTCACAAAACTGTCATACGTTAGAAGGCAATCGAATACTAGCCTAACGATTAAGCTCTAAATTGAGTTCATTTAGTATCGCGGATGTTTCTTTGTTGTTACTTTAGGACGATATAATTCATCGTCATGAAACAATATTACAGCCTGTTCACAAAACTGTCATACGTTAGAAGGCAATCGAATACTAGCCTAACGATTAAGCTCTAAATTGAGTTCATTTAGTATCGCGGATGTTTCTTTGTTGTTACTTTAGGACGATATAATTCATCGTCATGAAACAATATTACAGCCTGTTCACAAAACTGTCATACGTTAGAAGGCAATCGAATACTAGCCTAACGATTAAGCTCTAAATTGAGTTCATTTTCTGTTTTCGTTTGGAAGTAAAAGCTTCGTAATGAAATATCAAATTATAGTATTGCCATGAAATATTTTATTACTTTTATGAAAGCTTTTCCTGTAAAACTTAAGACTTTTGTAAAATGATGTTAACCCTTAAATTAAACAAGTAAGAGTGTTATATTCGGCTGTGCCGAATCTTATATACCCACCATCAAGTTGTGTTAAATTTAGAAACATATCTCATATATATACGAGGGTGCAGCAAATTCAAAACGTGGACCAAATTGGAAAAAAGTTGTTACGCTAGTTGTCATTGTTGGTAAAATATTTGGAATAACTTCGGTTGCAGTAGCTTTATAGTTCAACATTCAAAAGTATGTAAGTGGTTTCCCTAGTATTTATTTACTTTGAACAAAATTCGTTATCACAACCGGGTATGGTTTTACATTAATAAGTTGTTAAATACTTTTCCTTTAGCTTAACATTTAGTTAGGATAAAGAAGTTGATAGTAATACGACTGGTCCATATATTTTGCAAGGAGGTCCTAATGCATCTACCATATACAAATCTTAATATGCTGCTTGTACCTCCGAATCTTTTTAATTGTAGATATAAAAAGGGGATGTAATATATATATAAGAATTATAGCCAAATGTTGACCGATTGTAACAAAATTACACACTGGTTGGTATTTATGTAAAGCTTATTTTTGCAAAATTTAGTGGCAATAGCTATCACAGTTTCTAATTTAATAGCTTTTAACTGGTCCTTGCTAAATATTTTTTGGTTTCCGGGAGTGTATTTTATATGAGAGTTATAGTCAAATATGGACCGATTCCTATAAAATTTGATATACTGACCAATAGTTGTATAAAACTTCTCTATACTAAATTTAGTCGTCATAGCTATTACAATTGTATTCAATTTATCAGCATTCATGTGTTTCCCGGGGCGGGGTTATATGGGAGCTCTAACTAAATGTGAACCGATTTTGCCCATTTTCAGTATACAACTTTTGTTACATATCAGAAATACTTTTGTAAAATTTTGTCTCTCTAGCTTTTATAGTTAAGGACCTGTCGCGCTTTTATCTGACGGACAGACGGACATAAATCTCCTTTTCTTTTTGTATTTTTGTGTTTCTGTAAGTTTTTTATATGGGAGCTATGGTCAAATGGTGACCGATTGTAACAAAATTTTGCACACTGGCTGGCATTCACATAAGACTTGCTTTTGTAAAATTTTGTTGCTATAGCCCTTTCAGTTAAGGCGCTATCGCGCTTTTATCTAACGGACAGACGGACATAAACCCCCTTTTCTTTTTGTATTTTTGTGTTTCCGTAAGTTTTTTATACGAGAGCTAGGTCAAATGTTGACCGATTTTGCACACTGGCTGGTATTCACATAAGACTTATTTGTGCTAAATTTGGTGGTCAAAGCTACTACAGTTTATCATTTATTGGCATTTAAGTGAATTTCAGGTGGAATTTAGGCTGTTTCCGTATGTTTTTTATATGGGAGCTATGGTTAAATGTGAACCGATTTCGATTAAATTTTACATGCTGCCTAGTGCTTATGGAAAACTTCTAGATACCAAATTTTGTCATCATAGCCATTATAATTTGTCTGTTATTAGCAAATAAGCGACTAGCCCAGACGAGGTTATACGGGAGCTATGGTCAAATGTTAACCGATTTTGCCCAATTTCAATACCAAAATTTTCTCATAAATGAGGAATGTTTTTGCTAAGTTTCAGTGAGATAGCTCCTTTCGTTTAGGCGTTATCGTGATTTCAACAGACAGACAGACGGACAGACAGAGGGACAGACAGAGGGACAGACAGACGGACAGACAGACGGACAGACAGACAGACGGACAGACAGACAGACGGACAGACAGACGGACATCGCTCAATCGTCTTAGAATCAATGACAATCTCAATATACCCCCCATTCTTTTTGATGGTGGGTATAATAAAATCAAAAATAAATAAAAACAAGTAAGAAAGCGCTATAGTCGGTCAAGCCGACCATACGATACCCTTCACCACTAAGCTCAAAGGTATTATTTTTCCTGTATAAAGACAAATATTTGCTAAATTTTGCCATCATACAAACATTTTCTCAAAACGTATATATTCAACCTGTTTCCGTCATTTGGACTAATATGAGAGCTAGGGTCAAATGTGAGCCGATTATCTAGAAATTTGGCAAATTGATTACAGTTGTTACAAAAATTATGTATGCAAAAAATAAACTCAAAATTTTCGTTATCTTTAGATTTACGAGCGTTTTAGTGATTTTTTGTCTCATTTAGTGCGTTTTTGAAGAAGAGTTTGTATGGGAGCTATGGTCAAATGTGGACCGATTTCAACGAAATTTGGTACAGTGATTTAAGTTTACATGAGCAGTATCTGTTTTAAATTTCATGAAAAAATATTGATATTTGTGGCCAATATAGCAATTCCGGAAAGTGGGACCTATGGGAGGTACCATAAATAATGGACCGATTTTGACCAATTTCAATAGCCATGGTCCCATTATCAAAAAAATTATCTGTACCAAATTTCATCAAATTATCTTTAGAATTGAGACCTGTAGTTTGATTACAAGGTTTACATGGGGGTCCAGCCAGCCGTCCAGCCAGCCAGTCAGACGGACGGACGGACATCGCTAAATTGACTCAGAAAGTGATTCTAAGTCTATTGGTATACTAAAAGGTGGGTCTAAGACAAATATTTCTATGCGTTACAAACATCAGCACAAACTTATAATACCCTTTCCACCTATGGTGGTGAAGGGTATAACAATACATAAAAAAAATTAATTTTTTTTTTTTCAAAATTAAATTAAACATTTTTTCAATGAGAAAGACAATTATTAAGAGAAAAGTTCGGGTTTTAGGAACAAGTTCCCAGATTTCGACAGACCGGATTCCAAAGAACAAGAAACCATAGAACATTGTGACACTCCAGTGGCTCAATAGAGTTGCATACCGACGAGCACGTTCACCCTTTCCTACACTCGGTAGAGTAGATCTTACAAAGACCCTATTCTGAGACATGTATTGCGTAAGAAGATTTGAGTTTGGGAACGAGTTCCCTTATTTCGTGAGGGCACATTCCAAAGTGAAAACGATAAAAAAAAAGTGTGACACTTCAGTGGTTCAATAGAGTTGGATACCATGCTGTCATCAATGAGCACTTTCGCCCTTTCTTGCACTCTTACATAGACCCTATTCCGAAACATATATTGCGTACCGGTTGTATTGTTACTACTTTGGAATGTGCTGTAGCAAAATCAGGAAACTCGTTCTCGATACATGAACTTTCATACGCAATACACGTCTATCTGTTAGATCTCATCTTTTCGTAGTCGATTGACCAGTAGACAGACGATACTCTATAGATAGACGATACGCTAGCCGTACAGTTCGTATGTAGAATTTGCTTCCCGCAGAAGTTTTTCCAATCAGTTGCAATATAGGGAAGTTTAAATCAAATGTCCACAAACACTACCTATTCCCCCTCCCACAACCTTTTCCTAGTTTCAACATAATGCATTGTATTGTGTTCAGGTCCTAAACAAAAGAAAAATAACTGTTTATTTTTTGTTTCCCAGGCGATTAGAATTTTTTAATTGCCTGATTTGACATTTACTTTCGTCTATACATTTCATTTACGAACCAAAATTTTAAAAGCTTTTTCTCGTTTCACTCAAAAAGTTCGTAAGTTGACGTACAATTTGAAAAAATTGTAGTTTCAAAAACAGGCTGTTAAACTCGTTATCTATCGCGATGGCCCTCTTTGTAGGATAGTTACTCATAAAGAAGAATAAATCAGTTCTCTCGAAATAAGACAATTTTCCAAGATTTTTATAGTAAATATGGAATTTTAATGCCCGTCTTTTGGTCTAAGCCCCGTATTTCTACGACCTTTGGATCGGAAGATATATAGTCGACTAATCGACCTCTTTCTGATTTTTTCCCAATTTCAATTTGACAAAACGACTTCTTTCAGAGAATGAGGATTAATTTCAAAATTAATACAAAAAAACTGTCAAAAATAGTTTGACAAAACAGCTTGTCTTCATTTAGTTTTAGCAGTTTTTTCTAAATTATTTTTGACAAAACAGCTTCTTTCGAAAGAAGACGTTTCGTGAAAAGCAAATTTTGAAAAATTACCACTTGTCTCAAACAAGTTGATGTTTTGATCAATTGGTCGCCAGGATTACTTGCGACAAAACGTCTTGTATCAAAAGAAGTTAGTTTAAAAAAACGAAAGTCTTAAAAAATTTAAGTCTTATCTCAACACAAGTGTTTTTAGAAAAACGAAAAAGAAAAAAAGAAGCTATTTATTTAAGAATAAATTAAAACTCGTGTAAATTGATCAAAGACAAAAAAGTAAAACTATGGCCGATTTTGAAGCAGGTAATGAGGCTAAGAGCCTTGAAAATGTCGAAAGTGATGAAGACGTTTTTCACGAAACCGATTTTGATGATTCTGATTAAATTCCATCAGAAGGTTCGCATCTGGATGCAACATCGGAGAGCGTTAGAGATATGGCCTTGAATAAATTAAACAAAAATTTAGGAAAAGAATACTATACATCTCGGAATAAAAAAGTACCCAAAAAGACATTTGATCCAATAGGACAGTGCAAAAAAATGTGTCACAACAAAATTAATGCTCAGCAGCAAGAAGAGATATTTAAAGAATACTGGAATCTGGGTGATTATAATAAGCGTTGTCATTACATTTCGAACATGATTGAGATCCAAACGAAAAAACGAAGCCCCGGAATCGGCAATATGTTTATTTGTACCATTTTGAGATGTGCGAACAGAAAAATCGCGTGTGCAAAAGATGCTTCTTAAAAATATTTGGAGAAACGGATTCGAGCATCAAAACCATAAATAGGTATAAAATAAATCAATTACTTGGTGCGCTCATACCGGATGACCAACGTGGCCGACACGAACCACACCACAAGCTGCCGATGCAAAAGTATAATGAAGTAATTGAACACATCAATACCCAGGTGGAAAATTCGAGTGGAAAGAGGTTCGTTGGATTCGATACGAGAAAAACAAACCTGGAATTCTACAGTACAAGACATCACTATACCCATCAGAAGATTTTAAGCAGCTTGACATTTATTCTCGTCGTCAAAAGGTCCCGGCTCCATAATTGATCGCAAGTTACACGTCTCCATTGGCCATATCGCAGAACAACAAACGTGATTTATTGGATATGTGGATATGCTGCCTCTGATTAGTACTCATCTACATAGTTTTTATGAAAACATAAAGGCCGAAGGAAAACGTTCTTTTGAAATTGATCCGGATCTTAAAGAAGAAGAAACTAAGTGTAAAAAAACACAAAATATGGATTTTTACTGTTTCCTTGAATTATTTTATTCTTTTATTTAAAAGTGAATTTTAATGTTTTAATTACATTTAATGAAAAATGTATTATTTTTAACCATGTTTTCGTATAATTTCCATATTGTAACGAAAAAGTGAATATTTTTTTTTTTTTAAATAAAACCGAAATATTTTTTCCAGATCAACTTCAAATCAAAATTCTCCATTGTACTTACTTTACTTAAATGACATATGTATACCAAAAACCAGTTAAGGTCAAAGGCCGAGCATATTTTAGAATTCCATGCGCTTCAATCATGTGAGCATATTCTCCTATTCGTAGGTCAAGCTTTGAAAGATTTCCTCTACTTGACCTTTCCATCGAATTTTCGGACGTCTTCTTTTACGAGTTCATTCGGGTATTTTTCGTTGCTGGAGCCAAGTTTAAGTTCTTACAGAGAGAGAGCTTTATTTCTTATCTGCCTGCTTATGCCAAAATATCATCTGTTGGCAAGTATGATTCTACGTTTGATTTCGAAACTTATATCGTTATTTATATTGACGACGGTACCAAGGTAAACAAATTATTTTACAACCTCGTAGCTATGGTTCTCAACAATCACATGTGGTCCAATTCTTGAGGATCCCTTTTCGACACTTGAAAATGCGACAGTCAAATCGCGCAATGTGTGTTCCATGATATCAATATCATCGATATACGCGAGTAGCATGTGCTTTTGTTGAAAAATTTTCCAGATCTCGGACGGTATTCGCAATTCGGTTTATCAAAAATTGAAAGATTTACGAAGCAAAATATTAAAGCAAGTTTTTTATTAATAATGTCCAGCTAATTTTTGGCTGTCAAGCTTTTTTTTTCTTAAGTCCAGCTTTTTTAGGATTTGTGTCTGGCAACCCTACTCAGGGGTGAAGCTATAATCAAGCAGAATCTATTAAGTCTAGTAGACTTTCCAGGTCTTGGTTAATTCTTCAATCCAATCTTCTCTTTTGAACATTTTGAACCTGACTGGTACCGTGGTACAATCGCGTCCTACTTTTCTAATTTGTATTCTGTCATAGCCGACAGTTGTAGATTTACAAAAGGTAAGGGAGTTATCTTAGAGCCATTCCAACGTATATGGTCTAAGGGTCTAAGATAATTGTTCTTGGTAAAGTACGAAAATGTAGCGTCTGTTCAACATGTTGCGGCTCTAGGATCGAGCGGCTCGCTATACAAACGTGGCTCGTATCTTTGGACTCATCGACTGAGCACTTTCGATGTTTTAAGCATGGAAAGAAAAAACATTACAGAATATTCTACTCCAAGGGGTAACCATGCGGGAAATCCCCCTACTACTGCAGCTGTCACAAGGATTTTATAGGTGTCTAATCTATGCAAGAAGATTATGATGAATGAAACCAATCCTATCCGAAGATATCGGACTATAAATACTACTATAGGCATGAAGGTAAGTTTGAAGTTTGCTACATGGAACGTACGCACGTTATGCGAAACTGGCAAATTAGAACAGCTAAGGCGTGAAATGTTGCGTTATAAAATTTTGCAAGAAGCAAGATGGACAGGGCAAGGGGAATTGCGGAGCGAAAGATGGTAAAACAAAAGCCTCAAAAATGGTCAAAGAAATAACCACTTCTTCGCCAAAGAAAGTTGAAATATTACATAAGTGCTTTGCAAACCCTTCCACGGTGAATAAAATGACTAGACAAAAAGCCTTGGATGTGTTGGTGTAAGCTCAGTTATCACGACATTAATACAATGTTATCAGATCACAAGTGCAAATTGCAAAAAAATGACAGCTACTTAAAAAATTAGCGCCTTTCTGTTTCTGAATCATCGGCACAAATGAGTTTGCAAGCATTTTTGGACCACACTGTAGAGCGGATTTTATTGTTCGAAAATAAGTTCGCTGAAAAATTAAATGATGAAAAGTTCAAGGGTTTCAGTTTATACACAAAATGGGGCTTTGATGGTAGCTCTGGAATCACACCATACAAACAGGCGTTTGTATCCTAATGCGGATGACTCTTCAGTTTTTATGACATCTATTGTTCCAGTTAAATTAATTCTCAATAACATGATAATATGGCAAAACCCTGGACCAGCATTTCATATATACTGTAGGCCATTCAAATTTATTTAATTTTTTTGTTAAGAAAAACGGAAATAAGAGAGTTGATGAGAAAATAAGAAACCTTAAAGAATCTGTAGTTTTGGTGGAAGAAAAACACGTTCAAAGTATGTCACAAGATGATTTAATCTATGATAGATGGACAAATTTGTAATGCGCTCAACGAAACTGCAAGTCTCCAAAAATGTTGTGGTGCTACTTCAAAAGAGTTTAACAATATTGAGAAAATGATTTCCTAGGAAGTAAAAAAAAAACACTTGGAGTGCCTGCTACATGTTGCATATAAACTTCTAATACAAAAGTGACAGGCAAGATCAAAAACAAGCAAAACAAAAAACAAATTGGGGGTTCAACAGTAGTTCATAGCCAAAACTGGCCTCATCATTGATCGTCCATTGGAAATTCCAATGATGGCTGAATCGTGGGCACTTGCACTTGCACAGATGAATCTATTCTTAAAGTTTTTGAGAGAAAAATTATACGAAAAATCTTTGGACCAGTCTGCATCAATAATGAATATCGATGTCAGCGTATGAGTTATACACTGTCATCGACATAGTAAAAGGTATTAAACAGCAGCGGCTGCATTGGCTGAGATATGTTGTGCGAATGGATAAAAATACTCCAGCAAGAAAAGTATTCGAAAACGATCTCGAGGGATATATTTAAAGAGGACGTCTGAAAATTCGATGGAAAGACCAAATAGAGAAAAATCTTTCAAAGCTTGACTTACGAAATTGGAGAATATGCGAACAAGATCCAAGCGTATGGAATTCTAAAATAGGCTCGGCCTTTTTCTTAACAGGTTGTAAATATAGGCCATTTAAGTAAGTAAAGTACTTTAGGACTGATTTCTGCTCCTTTCTGAGTAACTATCCTACATAGAGGGTTTCGAGATCTTCTTTTGTTATCCTTGACTCTCAGTGGATGCGAATGCAGATTTTGCCTTATCAATACAAGATTCAATATCCTCGTCGGTGCCATCTTTTGTAGATACCAAATTACCAAGATAATCAAATGAACCAACACATTCAATAACCTCGTTATCCACATTGATGTATGTCGACGGGTTTGCGCCATAGTCTTCAGTCATAATCTTTGTCTTGTAAATATTGATTTCCAACCCAGCTGCCCGAGATTCAACAGTGATATCGTTAGTGTTTTCTTGAAGGTGACCTGAGCTCTGGCTTAGAAGACATACTTCATCAACGTATTCCAAGTCCTTAAGTTGCTTAAAGGGTGTCCATTGGATACCGTGTCTACCATTTAGAGCCGTGCTCATTATATTGTCAATGACGAAGACAATTTGCACTTGTGATCTGATAACATTGTATTAATGTCGTGATAACTGAGCTTACACCAACACATCCAAGGCTTTTTCTCTAGTCATTTTAATCACCGTGGAAGGGTTTGCAAAGCACTTATGTAATATTTCAACTTTCTTTGGCGAAGAAGTGGTTATTTCTTTGACCATTTTTGAGGCTTTTGTTTTACCATCTGTTCGGAGGCTCATTTGTGTAGGGTATGCCAACAACTATGATGAGTTTTCATTCCTTAACTCTGCAGTCTTTCTGTTTTTATTTCGCTCAAAAGAGTCTTCAAATTCAACTTCAATTCTACCTCATTTTACACCTGATTGGAGGGGAAACCCTTTTTTTACATACGATAAAAACATTATCCACAAAATATATTTGCCTTTTTTTGTTATGTGCAAAAACATACAAACAATTTTCATTCTAATATTTTCCATATTATCCAGAGTTTAAGGAGAAAAAAGAATTTTAAATTTTGCTTAATTCACTCCCAAGTCACTCCTAGACGATAGTTAACAGTGTGGACTTTCAAATGCTTGCTGGGATTTAAAAGAGTTGAGTTACAAAGTTTTGTTGAGTTAGTCAGTTTGTTGTTGTACTATATTTTAAAAGTGTTCGTTTTATATTTCTACATGTTTACAACAAAACATGCAACCCTACAACAAATACAGCAATGGAACAACAACAAGTTTAACATTTTTAGATGGTTAACGAGGGGGAGCTCTCAAATAAACATGTTTTTTGTATTTATTCCTTCAATTTGTTCTCTCTCCCTTTTTTCTAAAGAGAGTTTAAGACATGAAGTTTCTATCACTGCAACATAAGAGATAAGAACTTTAGAAAACATGTTTAAATTTATTTACCAGATTCTTATAAGAATTTGTTTATGTTTCTACAACATTGCTTAGTAAATGTTTAATGTTGTGTTAATATGAAGCTGTTGCAACATGTATCAGTTAAATGTTGCTATTCGTTTGTTTATATTTGCAGCCGAGCAACATTTAGAGATGTGTAAATGTTGATTTAAAATTAGTGATAACAACTTTCTGTTATTAAAAGCGCTGAAATCAAGGATTTTACAATTTCCGTATAAATTATACTTTTAAATTGTAAGAATTTACTAGACAACGCATTTCGATATTCAGAGAGTTGATAAAGTTATTTTAGTAATTATTTATGTTTTTTTTTGTGCAAAGACAAGTTAAGCTACATAAAAAGAAATTTTAATTTATCAAAACTAAATTGAAATTCTAAAAACATGATATGGAATCAAGTATGAACTGATCAATATAAAATGTAATCTTCATATGGTTGTTATTTTTAGATAAATACGTGTTTTTACGATTTGTTGATAAATATCTGTATTAAAGCTATACAAAGTTTGGTGCTTTAACTTAATTTATTATAGACACTTATTATTTTAACGTGGTCAGCATATATATATATATATATATATATATATATATATATATATATATATATATATATATATATATATATATATATATATATATATATATATAATTCCCCGACAACATTCCAATTGGAACAAGGGGTACTTCTCTCAGACAATGAGCTGAATCCGATTTTATTTTTTTAGACTCATTGAAAGGGACCTACGTTTTAACGCCGGCTCCGAACGGCAAATGCATTAGTTAGAGAAGTTTTTCATAGCCTAATACTCAATAACCAGTGGCTAGCTGAGTTATGAGGTGAACAGCCGCTTTTTTGAAAATTTATTTTTTCCAAGTGAGTCTGGCCAGGGATCGAACTTGGGCTTCTCGTATGCTAAGCGGATGACTAACCTGCTATACCACGGCGGTTCACAACGTGGTCAGCATAGTATCAAAAATATTGGTAAAAATCATTTCAAAATCTGTAAGGATCGTTCGGGGACCAAACAATTACAGTCCAGTAAATGCACAGTAATTTTTTAGACATATTAGTTAAAATCTTGTTATCTCGACAACAATATCAAAGATATGATAAAAGTGGTCAAAAATGTGATAATGCTTATAATTGAAACCTTTATCCTAAGCTAAATATCAATCAATTAAAGTCTGACGAAACAACAAAAATCCAAATGTATGAATAATTACCTATTATTGACTAAGCGTGACTGAATTATTTGCTTTCGTCTTGGCAGATCTCAACATATATAAGCTTATCATTAGCCAGATTTTTAAATACTCTCTAGCGTACCGTACTTTCAAACAGATGCTATTTCGGCCTAAGCAGGCAGCTTAGGAACTAAAACTACACTCTACAAAACGCTTATACCACCAGTGTTATTATATTCTAGGAAAAATATATGGACCAATCAGCGTCAACACCGATTTAATCATGAGCTGTATGAGTTATACGCTGGCATTGATATAGTAAAACTCATTAAACAATAGCGGTTGCCTTGGCTAGGACATGTTGTGAATGAATGAAAATACTTCAGCAAGAAAAGTGTTCAAAATGACCCAGGTTGTAATATAGGTCATTTAGGTAAGTACTAAACTTTTATTGAATAAAATTAATCAAGACAAAAATTAAAAACATAATTCTTTTACCCCTTTTCAAACAGTTATCATGCTCTGCCTCTTATTTCTTTTATTGTAATATGTAATTTAAGTAATGTAAACCCGCGTTTTATTAAAAAAGAGTTTTAATAATATGTTAATCGCCATATATGTGATGCGTTCTGTGCATCACATATATGAGATAGTGTTGATGACTATATTCCTTATGAGTTAAGATTTTTATCATTTTCAAAATCTTACAGAGAAGAAAACTACACAGGCAAATGTACATCGGTACATCTGAAGTGGTATATTTTGGAGTGAAATTCATCTACTATTAAAAAAAACAACTTGGTGTGTATCATTTGTAAAACATTGGACAGGGAATAGCTTAAGATATATAAAAGTTTGGTTTGAAATAAAATTATTGAAAAACTATTAAATTGTTTAATATTTAAACAATTAAGAAAGCTATAGTCCGTCAAGCCCGTTTATATGATACCCTTCACTACTAAGGTCAAATATGGACCAACAGTTTTAAAAGTTTTCCTTAAGTTTTAGAGACATACATACATACACTATATGCTATTTTTTTAAAATTTCGAGATTTAAGGAAATGTACTTATGTCATTTCCGGCTAAGGGCCTGATATGGGAGCTAGGGTCAATTTATTCGATTATTTCGAAATTTCGGTTATAGGTTTATAATTACAAAATATTTATCCGTGCAAAGTTTTAGTTAACAAATGCATTTATCTTTAGATTTATAAGCGTTTATGAGCATTTATGATTATTTTAACTTCCTTTGAGAATGAGAGGTATGGTCAAATATGGGCCGATTTCTACAAAATTAGTTACACTGATTAAGGTTATCACAAGCAATATTTATCTTTAGATTTATAAGCGTTTATGAGCATTTATGATTATTTTAACTTCTTTTGAGAATGTGTCCTGTGTGAGAGGTATGGTCAAATATGGGCCGATTTCTACAAAATAAGTTACACTGATTAAGGTTATCACAAGCAATATTTTACCTGAATATTGTTAAAATACAGCTAAATTTGTGGCTGTAAAGGACCAAAAAACTCTGTACCGGGAAGGCATCCCTATGGGAGGTACCCGAAATAGTAATACAATTTTGCCCAAAAAGTATGGGGATCCTGGTTGGACCAAAATATGAGAATGTGCCAAATTTCATCAAATTGTTCTGAGTCGATTGATATACTTAATGGTGGGTCTCAGACCAATATTTCTATGCTTTACAAACATCAGCGCAAACCCAATATACCCTTTCCATCTATGGTGGTGAAGGGTATAATGAACTAATATCAAATTATATTCGTGTCGATATAATTCAATATGTTCAATCATAACCCTCGCTTGTTACCTTTACTACCACTGTTTTTTCTTCTCTGATGTAGGCGATGTTCGATACCAAGCAACGGTTCTGATAGCTCTTAATTTGGTAAGGCCAGACGTATCTTTGTGTATCCTTCATCTCAACTGTGGACACTGACCTTCTCGTGGTATCACCTGGTTAGTTACCTTAACACCCGTTAAAGTAGTGAGCTAGCAAGTGCAGCGAGTTCTCCAATGAGAATTATAAAAATATGGGATAGAAAGACCAAGTAGAAAAAATCATTCAAAGCTTGGCCTACGCAATTAGAGAATAGCGCAGAAAATCAAAGTGAATGGTATTCGAAAACATGCTCGGCCTTTGACCTTAACAGACTGTGAATATAAGCTATTTAAGTAAGTAAAGTACTACTTCTTCTCATCATTGGAAAGATCACAATATAACTAGCTGACCCGGTCCGCGTTGCTGGCCCTAAGCAAACATTTGTGTTTTATGAAAACTGGATTGGAAAATTACAAATCAGACCTCACAGTGGCAACCGCCTGGATATTCCGAAGATTCCCAGAAAATTTCATCAAAATCGGCCCAGCCGTTTTGGAGTCCATAAGTTACCTACTTACACACATTCTGTTTTATAGATATAGATAAGTTGTTTGTATCTTCTGTAAAATGTGGTTGAGTTATAGCCCATTGACATTGACAATAATGAAAACCACTTTGAAAAGCTTACTGTTCCCATTTTGAACATTTTTTTTCAATTTGTGTCAAAATACCCAATATTAATTCTTTTTAGTAAGTCATAAAACCTTTTAACAATTCTCAAACATTTTAAAAGTGTTGGTAAATATTTAAATATTTTATAAGTTTTCAAAATAGTTCTCATTGAAAACCCGAATGTAAGTAGTTTTCGATTTGTATGAGAAAACTTGTGTTTTCAATATTTTTTTAAAAGATACTTTTAGAAGGTTTGTATGTTAAGTTGAAAAATTATTTCGTACATATTTAAAATTTTGTATTTCGTCATATAACGCAAAGGGCAAAAAATACAACACTGTATCCCTCGAAGTTATACCATCTCTAATTGACTTTTGTGTCATCACTAATTGTATTTACTTGAAATCTGACAGCAGACAAGCACGTGTTTACATTTTGTTATTGGATTCGCTAGAGTGGAACAGTATTTTTTAAAGTCGCAGCTTTTTCGTTTTTTTTTATTAAATTACTTAAACTGATTAAAACACATAATGGAGGAAGAAGGTCCTGCCGAGGCAACTATTGACTTTGTGCCAGCAATCTGCTTTGTTCCCAGAGGCATTGCCAAAGATAAGCCGGACAAAATTGTATTGACACAAGAAGAGCTCGCTCGTGTCATTAAAGATACCAAAGACCGTTTGGACAGTGATGGTGATGAGGACGAAGATGATGATGACGAGGAGGGAAATGAACAGGAAAATGGTATGGATGTGGATAATGAGATGGACGAAGATGAGGAGGATGATGATATAGCCGAGGAGACCAATGAGAATCGTAATCCCGATGATGAATTTGCTTTTGAAAGGTACGAGAATGAGGGTAATCCTCGTGTGGCTGACATAGGTAATATTGTTGATCCTGATCATCAGTTGCCCGATGAAGATGATGATTCCGAGGCTGAAGACGAAATTATCAAACCCACAGATAATTTATTGCTGGTGGGCCATGTCCAGGATGATGCTGCCAGTATGGAAGTGTGGGTCTTTAACGAGGAAGAAGAAAGTTTGTATACACATCACGATTTTCTCTTGCCCAGCTTTCCTTTGTGTATTGAATGGATGAATCATGATCCGGGCAGCGATAAGCCGGGTAATATGTGTGCTATTGGTTGCATGGATCCTGTTATTACCGTTTGGGATCTTGATATTCAGGATTCTATTGAACCTACCTTCAAATTGGGTTCGAAGGGCAGCCGCAAAAAGAACAAAGAAGCTTTTGGCCACAAAGATGCTGTTTTAGACTTGTCCTGGAATCGTCACTATGAACATATCTTAGCCTCTGGCTCGGTTGATCAAACTTTAATATTATGGGATTTGGATGAGGGACAACCCCATACTACCATCACTGCCTTTGAGGAGAAAGTTCAGTCCATTGCCTTTCATCCCGAAGAAGCTCAAAGTATTTTGGCAGGTTCAGCTGATGGTCTAGTGCGTTTGTTCGATTGTCGTGACCCAGAGCAGGTCAATACCTCCTTTGTCAAATGGCAAATTCCTGGTGAGGTAGAGAAGGTTTTATGGAATACATGTGATGGTAACTATTTTGTGATTGGCTCTAATGAGGGTTCCCTACACTATGCCGACAAACGTCAGCCCAAAAAGCTTTTGTGGACTTTTAAGGCCCATGAAGAGGAAATCTCGGGCATTTGTTTTAATTCTCAGGTTAAGAATCTTTTAACATCCACATCTACAGAAGGTTGTTTAAAAATCTGGAATTTCAATTCGACTGAAATAAAGCCAGTCTATTCACATGACTTCCAAATGGGACGTCTACAATGCATGAAGCAATGCCCTGAGGATCCCTTTACATTGGCGTTTGGCGGCGAAAAACCACCCAGATGTCGTGTTTTCAATATTAAGAATTTCGAAGCCGTACGACGTGTTTTTAATATAGCCGATGTGGACCAAGAGTAATTAGCTAAAGGAGTATTGACGTGACGCAGGCGTATTTTTTTTGCAAAGTTTTTATAATTTGTAGTTGTACAGTTTTTCATTAATTAATCATTTAAAATAATGCTAATTTTTATTTTAGTAGAAAATAAACTTAAATCTATACACAATGGAAATGTAATTTTAAAACTTTAAGTTATCTTTTATGATCAGATATCGAAACATTGTACCGAAGAGGAATAAAGAATTATTACAAAGGTTAAGCGATAGGTAACAGCCAAATGCTTGGAATATTACAAAACGTGGTAAAATTGTTCTGTGAAACAAAAGCGAACCCAGAAAAACTTTAGAAAGGACAGCTCATCTTCCTTTCTTGAAGTTTTATTGTCTGCCATCCAGCTGAGAAGGGAGCTAGAGCTGGCGGTCCAGTGTCAGAATATACAATTAGGCTAAGCTTGTGGGAAAAATATTTATTTTGGAGATTGTAGCAGGTTTTAATGCGGAATAATAAAATATAAAATCGGTGTAATTTTCTCAAAGTACAAGTAAAATACGTATGTACCATAAAGCGTGGAAGTTAAAATATAATGATATGTGATGTTTTCTTGGTACGGCACAGTTCAAATTTAAACTTTTACCAGACACGTAAATCCTATATTTAAGTTTTTTGTTGTAACTCATATTTCTTTAAATTTTCAAAGAACAATTCGTTGGTCTCATTATAAAATGTCCTAACTCGCATATTAAAAACTTTACAGAAGAAGGTAAAAATTGATTTAAAACAGTAAAGGTACGGTCAGACTCATTAAACATTTAAATCAAATATTTTGAGTAAAATATTGTCAAAACAATATAATAAAAAATTTGTGGTCACACTTGCACATTTATTTGACGATTTTTATTTGATAAAATACAGAAAAAATATGTTCAAAGTATAAACAAATAAACAAGTTTTATTTATGGTCACACTGAAGAATAAATATTTTCCCAAAAAATATTTGATCAAATTTTTTCAAAACAAAATTGTGTATCTAGCAATTTGTTTCTCATATTTGAGTTGTTGTTTCTCAAATTTAATGTTGTTGTTTCTCAAATTTGATGTTGTTGTTTCTCAAATTTGATGTTGTTGTTTCTGTTTGAATAGTAAACAATACAAATGCTCAGCTGTTATTTGCCCCTGTTTGATGTTACAAAAATTTTGTAAGATTAAATAATTATTTGATCAAAATTTAATAAAATATTTGCTCTTGCGTGGTCACATTAGGAAAATTTTTATTTGCTGGCAAATGATTTTATTTTGTTCAAATCAACATATTTCTTGTTTGAACTTCAAAAATATTTTGTGGTCAGACTACGAGGATCAAATATTTGATAATTTCGATTAAATGTTTAATCAATGTGACCGTAGCTTAATTGACAATATTTTACGTTTTTTATTATTAAAATGAAGGACGAATTTGATTCTGAAAATTTTTATTCAAATTTTAAACATATAAAAAACTAAATTGAGATAGGGCTTTTTGTATTCTCATTTCAGAGCATAATTGTAAAAGGGCTTTTTTCTGTAGTGATCAAAGCAAATTATATTAAGGAAAGCTTTACATAGCGAATGTTTTCTATAGGAAAGCTTTCGATAGCGAATGCTTTCTACAAGAATTCTTCCGATATTAAAAGTTTTCTATAGAAAAGCTTTCGATATTGTTTCAATAGGAAAGTTTTCGATATTGAAAATTTGACTTGGAATGTTTCCTATATGAAATCTTTCAATATTCAAAGTTTTATGAAGGAAATCAAAAGTTTTCTATAGAAAATCTTTCCATATCGAAAGTTTATTATTTGAAAGCTTTTCGAAATCAAAAGATTTATATAGGAAATATTTAGATATTGGCATTTTCATATTGGAAAGCTCGAAAGAGATTTATAAAGGAAATGTTTAGATATTGGTATTTTTTTAAATTTGAAAGCTCTTGACATGGAATATTTTTAGTAGAAAGCTTTGGATATTAAAAGTAACCTTAAGGAAATCTGTTGATATAAAAGGTTTTCAATCCAAAATATTTTGACGTCAAAAGTTTTTTATCTTTTGATACCAAAAGTTTTCAATAGAAAATCTTTTAATATCAAAAGTTTATCATAGGAAAACTTTCTACATCGAATGTTTTATATAGACATTTTTTCGGAAAGCTTTCGATATGGAATGTTTTTTGTTGAAAGCTTTTTATATCAAAAGTTCCCTATAGGAAAGCTTTGATATTAAAAGAATTTTATAGAAAAGTTTCATATAAGAAATCTTTCGATATGGAATGTTTATTATAGGAATCCTTTCGACATCGAATGTTTTATATAGGAATTTTTAACATAAAAAGTTTTTTTTAAAAGCTTTAGATATTCAAGTTATGTATAGGAAAAGCTTTTGATATTGAAATTTTTCTATAGAAAAGTTTTATATAAAAAGTTTTCTAACTGAAATATTTTGACGACAAATGTTTTATAAAAGAAATCTTTCGACATCAAAAGTTTATTATAGAAAACCTTTCGATATCGAAGTTTTATATAAGAAAATTTTAGATAAATAATGACAGCTTTTCATTGGATGTGGAATATTTTTAATAAAAAGTTTTAGGCATTATAAGTTACCTATAGAAAAGCTTTTAATATTGGAAGTTTTCTATCCTGAAAATGTTGTCGACAAAAGTTTAATATAAGGAATTATTATACATCCAACCGAAAGCTTTAAGATTCGTAAGTTTTCTATTATTTGTTGATGCAACGACAGATAATTTGGCGAGAATAATAAGTTAGTGCTTTTGTGATAAAATTAAATTTTAAATTTTTATAAGGAGGTGTATTTGAGTTAAATGCACTGAAATCACAAAAAAAATAATTTACATAACACCAACGAATTATTGCACAGTGGGATGGTTTAAAAATAGAATGGAAATAATTCTGTAACTTCTAAACCGTTGGGCGCATTTTATAAAAATTGTATGTGGATATAGCAGAAGTGTTGGGAGCTTAAGTTTTGAACCTGTAAAGCATAGATTGTACTAGGGCGGCACAATCGGCGCCCAAAGTAGGGCACCTCGGACTCATAAATCACTATAAACGATATATAATAGCCATATCCCAACCGATTTAAAAAATCATACTATATAACAAATAAATAGGTCAAGATCTACATAAAACATCGCTACATGACTACGCTATCTCTTGCGGTTTAAAAGACATTCGACTTCGGTTGTGGATAGTATCGCAGGAGTGGCAGTCCTTGGCCAAAAACCTAAGATTTCCGAGTTCGAGAACCGACTGCTGTGGGAACGCATATAGCAACAATATAAATTCGTTTAAAAAGGGTATTATTTTGATAAAAATACCTAGGTTTAACGACCCATCTTTGATATAAGAAACATAATACTTGCCTGGTTTATTATCGCAATACCAATTTAGTTAAAATTGCAGGTTTTATAAGGTGATATCATATAAATTTGTCTAACTACAGGCTTATCCTTTTAAATAACGATAAAATTATTAACCCACTGTAAATAAACAAGAAAATGTATTTGTCGGCCTATATTTGATATCAAAATTATAACAACTACTTTCAAGTAGTACATTTTTTTTAAATTAAAAATTTAATTGCTGGTATCTCATAAAGTTGACTTACCTCAAAAATAGTCCTTTCAAATGCCGTAAAAATTATCCTTCCACATATCATGACCTTTAATTTGTGGGACTCAATTATTCATATTATTCATAAGTTATTTACAGTTTTTCTTAAATTAAAATTTACTTTAAAAGCTACGCTGATGACAACATGTTCCCCTCTTATTAGGAGCTGTGGTAACAGCCATTTGACCGTTGCCAGCGGCAGTCTTATGCCCAATTGTTCCAAAAGATAAGATCATCATCCGCATATTTATATTTATAAAATGTAAATACAACTTTCAAGTACTACAATTTCTTTAAAATTACAAATTTAATTGCTGATATCTCATAAAGTTGACTTACCACATCGAAATGCTTTGGGTTCTTAAAAATACACGGCTAGTCCTCCTACATACCATAACACCTCCTACATACCATACCACCTTAAATTGTGGGACTCAATTATTTATGTTATTCATAAAAGTTATTTACAGTTTTTCTTAATTTATAATTTCTCCTAAAAGCTACGCTGATGACTTGGCAGAAACCAAAACAACATGCTCGCCTCTTATTAGGAGCTGTGGTAACTGCCTTTTAATCTCAACACGTTTTCTGCTCAAACTTTTGACCGTTGGCAACGGCAGTCTTATGCCCAATTTTTCCAAAAGATAAGAACAATCTTGCGATGCTTGGTGGACTATCAGTTTATCATCAGCATATTTATATTTACGCTGTTCTAGACATTCGACAACATTTACCAGTAAAAGATTCCAATGACGATCAAACATTTTTAAAATACCCTCCACATAGCCCTTGATGCCATGTTCTCTCCTAATGAGCACCTTTACAATTTGGCCTTCCTTAATAAATTGTTGAAGTTGCTGCAGGGGTCCTTCTGCTTGTGCCATTTGCATTAACAAATTTCTCCGATGTTTGCTTTTAACTTTCGTTTGTGTTCTCACAGCCATTTGGTGTTCCTGGAATCTTCTTTGTTGTGATTCTTCTTCCACCAAGAAAGCTTTTTTGCTTCCAGAAGCTTGTAAGTTTTTGGGTTTTTTGTTTAAGCCCAAGATTCCCACTTTTTTGAAGGCTGTTTCAAAAGCTGCCATATTTTGATAAATAATTTTTGGCTCCCTTTCTGTCACTCGATAGTCCGTAGCATATAAGGCTTTCAAAGGATTGAAAAGCTCACTTGTTATGTCCAACTCGGCATCTCTACTGGCGGGAGTTTCCAATTTACTATCTTTTGTTAAAAACTCTGTCTTTGTTTGGGAACTTTCCGATGTGGTTGGGTTGTCTTCGGTTTCTTTACTTTGCTCTTCCATGCTTTGATATGTTCTATAACATTTTATACATATAATAACAATTTTTTATTTAACATTCAAAAAAGTTTTTAAAAATGTTTCTCTTTGAGCTTCAGTTAAGTTTGACAATCATATGTTTTTGTTTGTTTGAATAGAGGTGAGTTTTTTGTTAGTGATGGGTAGAAGTTCGGTGGTGAGTTAATATTAACTGAAACAGGAATGGACAGTTGCTTTCTCAATTTGGTACCAACATTGTAAACAAAGTTTTTAGATCTTGGAGTAAAACTGAATGCGCTGCTGTCTTATTGATGTATTTTTTTAATGATTATTGAAATTATTTCAGTTTCAAAACTAACGGTAATTTATAAAAACCAAGTATTACCCCAAATTAGTTTGTGGTAATTACACTAATAATAAAGAATTATGATAAAATTAAAGGAGTTATGTATACGAAATACAAAAAGCAAAAGACCTAATACTAATACTGAAATACGGAATCATTTAAAGAAACTCAATGTTATATGCTTTAAAATTTAGTCATGAGGTATATTATCGTAATAAGAACGGTTATCTTCAGGAAGTGTTCTTATTAAATATCGTAAAGCCTCAAACTTTTTGGCAGTAATCTTTCTTCGATCTTCGTAAAGGTTTAAAGGATTTGGGAATAATTTCGGGTGAATTTTTTGTGGCAATTCTTGCCACTCGTATGGATATCTTAATTTTAAAAGTAGGTCACCATTAGGGTTACATTGTAATTTACGTACCAGGTCGAATGTTTTTGAAGAATTGAACACTATTAATTTTTTGAAATAATTAATAGCAGATGTAATTCAACTCGTACGGCTTTCGCTTTTCTAGCTGATTTACAGAGTTAAACATAATATGCAGGATTATGCTCGTTATTTGGATTTATAAAACATAATTTATAAATCAAACTAATATTTAATTAGAGTGTTGTCCATTAGGATAACAGCTAACAGTAACAGTTTTCTTAGATTTCAAAGGTTTTTCAACTGAATATTATGACACTGGGTCTATAAGTTCAGTTCCAACTTTAATATTCAATTATTTTTTCTTCTTATTTTTGTTTGAAATTTTGCAAAAACAACCCAATACAAATGTGCTCCTAAGCTTTGGACCCGATCGTTGTATAATTTGTCATAAAGAACAGCTAAATTAACAATAAATCATCAAATACAAAAATATTTCTATGAAAGCACATAGCAGTTTTTCTCATCAAACATTTTTATATATATACATACTTCGAATCTCGAATTGTAGAAAAATTATATGTTGGTTGATGTAGCGTCTTATTCTCTATCGAGCGGCATCAAAATCTCATTTTGCCCAAAAAGTGGATATAGCAGGTTTTTTTCTTAAGCCACCAATACACGATATTCATGAAATAAATAAAAAGATCCTAATCTTTTTAGGTTTAAAACGTTGCTGAAAATTTGTATTGCCCTTTCGGTTTCAGAAATTATTCAGCTTGTAGTTAAGCCCTTTTGTTTTTTTTCGAAATTACTTAAAAATTACTATTTTTGTCATTTAAGTTTTCAGGAGAGTTGTTGGTCACCAAATTTTTAAATTTGGAATTAAGATTTCATTTTGCTTAAAAGTTATAATGTTTTTTTTTTGCTTATCAAATAAAAACTTATTTTCTGAGACTAAGATTTTTAATAGGCTATAAGGCTATATATTCAAAAGCTTCCCTGTTCTAACTATATGAAATTTTATTTAAGTATCTTTAACCGTTTAAGAGTTACGGGGTTATTTCTGAAATAACTCTTTAAAAAACCTCTGTATATCCTATTTAAAACTTATGTTTTTACATAAAATTATGTTTCGAAAATAAACTGTTGCTATTTTTAAGAATCGTCTCTATACTATTGACAAAAAACTTCATGCATTTTGAAAGGTTTAAATTTTTGCTTAAAATTGTTTCAAAAAATCAAGTTTTTTTTGTTTTTTTCGCAATTGCTCAAAAACTAAACTTTGTTACCATTTTAGTTTTTAGAGTTGTCTTTCCTGATGGCTTGTTGACCCAATTCCAAAATTTTTATTTAATGTTCCTTGTAGTTTCAAAGTTATAACGCTTTTTGCTTCTCCTGTAAAAAAACTAGAAGTGTAGTTCTGCGTTTTAGGTGACGATATAATTTCTCAAAATACCTGAGATAAGTATTTTGATCGATATTGATGAAATTCGGTAACGTTTTAGTAATCAATATCTTTCTAGTCTAACAACTGCCGGTAACACAAAGGTACCACAAGTGACGCTGACTTCGTTATCAGCCACATGCCTAAACTAACCTTTGGGTCCATGACTATTCGAGATGATGACTGCACCACTTTCTGACTTTTAATTTTGAAGACTCTTGCATATAATACTCGTATAGCAAATATTTCCGGCAATGATCGTCGCATTTAGCTCATCAGCTGTGGTGGAACCTAGAAACACTGGAAGTGTTTGGCGAAAACACCGGAAATCATCCCATATTATAATCTTATATTATTGCAACACTTTACCTGTTGACGATTTTTTTTAATATTGGATGTGATATCTGATATCACATCACATTCATTGGAAATTTGCCGAATTTTCAAGAAATTCGTTCTCATGGTTTAGGAGTCCAAAAATATTGTAGACAGATATTTAATATCAATCGTCAAATAATCAACAAATAGTCATTAAACAATTATAAAACAATCACCAAGCAACCATCAATTAACCGTCCGACAATTGCTAGTCAATTGTGAAAAAATATCACAAAGTAATCAAATAACCGTCAAACAATCGCCAGTAAATCGTTCAAAACAATTATCGAACAATCATTTAAAATCATTGAACATTCGTCAGTTTGACTAGCGTCAATCGCTAGTCAAACTATTATCTAACAATAGTCATATATAACCTATATTCGTGTAGCCGTTTTCCGATTTTAGATAAATGAAAAAAGAGAGCGTAAAAGTGGGCATTGTCAATGTCTCTTTAAGTAGAATCCTAACTTGGACTAAGACAAACATTTAGAAAAACAAGTAAGTTCTAAAGTCGGTCAAGCCCGACCATGCGATACCCTTCACCACTAAGCTCAAAGGTGTTCTTTTTCCTGTATAAAGACAAATATTTGCTAAATTTTGCCATCATACAAACATATTCTCAAAACTTATACATATAAGCTGTTTCCGTCATTTGGACTTATATGAGAGCTAGGGTCAAATGTGGACCGATTATCTCGAAATTTGGATTACAGTTGTTACAAAAATTATGTATGCAAAAAATAAAATTATAATTTTCATTATCTTCGGATTTACGAGCATTTTAGTGAATTTTGTCCCATTTAGTGCGTTTTTAGAAAAGAGTTTGTACAGTGATTTAAGTTTACATAAGCAGTATTTCTTCCAATATATCAATTCCGGGAAGTGGGACCTATGGGAGGTACCGATTTTGACGAATTTCAATAGCCATTATCAATAAAAAAATATCTGCGCCAAATTTCATCAAATTATCTTTAGAATTGCGATCTGTAGTTTGATTACAAGGTTTACATGGGGGGTCCAGCCAGCCGTCCAGCCAGGCGGACGGACAGACATCGCTAAATCGGCTCAGAAAGTGATTCTAAGCTTATTGGTATACTAAAAGATGGGTCTTAGACAAATATTTCTATGCGTTACATACATCAGCACAAACTTATAATACCCTTTCCACCTATGGTGGTGAAAGGTATAATAACTGTCTTTATTGGTCTAGCCATTCTTAAGTGATGTAATTTAAAAAAAGGGAATTTCATCCCATTGGTCCACTTTCAAAAATAGCAAAACTATCGTATAATAAGAAAATATCCAAATTTAAAACTTTAATTAATACGGTTTAGTAGGTACGATCTTATCATCTGTAGTATATAATTTATTGAAACGTTCTTTACGCAACTCTTACAAAATGTGTAATGACAATTTTAAAAGACGCGGAAATTAAAATACCGCCATGCTATTTTTTACAGGGTTGTATTTATAAGTAGGTGTAGTTGGAATTTCTGGGTTCAGTGTTGCCATATCAAAGGCCACTACAATTCGGCCGACCTGACACACAATCGCCCTCGATTGTCATTCTTCTCCCAAAAATTCCTCTTCTAAAAATTCGTAATCTTCATACTCGCAAGTGTTGCTATTGTCAGGACTTTCCATTTCATTGCAGTTGTTTTGTTCTACCCATTTTTTTAAGCGACTGGAGTCTACTATACCTCTATAGGGCATTTGAGTAATCTGACAATTCTCAATATCAGATATTTCATAACGATCGTTGCCCAATTGTTTCTGAATAACGTATGGTCCGCGATATTTTGGGATCAACTTTTTGTTGCTGCCTGGAGTGGTGTCAACATTCTTTACTACTACTAAGTCGCCTATTTGAAATGTCTTAGCTGGCACATGATGCATGTTAAAATACTTTAAATTATCTGCCTGTGACTTTTCTATGTTTTTTATAGCATTTTCCCTAATCAGAGCTAAATTGCTTCCCTCTCCCTCCATATAATTATCCAGTAATTGCTCTGTGAATTCATCAATTACTTCTCCTCTTTGCTCTACCCCAAATAACATTTCACTTGGGGAATAACCTGTCGCTCGTTGAATGGTGTTATTGATAGCGAACTCTACCATACTTAGTTTATCGACCCAATCTGAATGCTCGATTGGTTCACTTAATTTTGCCAACATACTCCTTAAATCCCTGTTTATCCTTTCCACTTGTCCGTTCGACTGAGGTGATGCTACGGAAGTTTTCACGTGTATAATATTCCTCTCGGACACAAATGAGTTAAACTCATTAGATGTGAAACACGATCCCCTATCACTTATTATCCGTCGTGGCCTACTATAGCTTTCAAAATATTTTTTAAGTGAACAACACACTTCTTTTGTACCCGGTGTATTTACAGCGTACAGTTTGGTAAATTTCGTGAAGGCGTCTACAACAACTAATATGTGTTTTCTCTTTGACTTTATTGACGGCAGTGGACCAAAATGGTCAATGTGAAGTGTATCGAATGGGATTGGTTTTTTATTTATATTATATAGATTCCTTTCATTTTTTCTTTGAGGAACTGAGTTAAAAATGCATTTAAGACAGTTTCTTATGAACCTGCTTATTTTATTTTTCATATCTGGGAACCAGTAACATCTCTGAATTTGGTTCATGCATTTCCCTATTCCCACATGACCATATTTTTCATGAACTAATCTTATTATATTCTCTTCTAACTCACTTGGCACGTACAACTGTTTTCTACCACTAGTTGCTAACCTGAAAATAAGTCCGTTCTCCATCACGTAGCCTTCCAAGTTTCCAGCTTCAAGTTTGGTTTTAATATATTGAATGTTACTATCCCTAGTTTGCGCTACTTGTATAGTCATATCAATGTCACTTCCATCAACAATTGCCGCTACAGGCGTACGACTTAAAGCATCTACGTGGGGCATCAGCTCGCCTTTCCGATGTCTAACTGTATAATTATAATTTTCTAACTCTAATGCCCATCTTGCTATTCTCGGGTTTATCAATTTTCTATTCAAAGTTAGAGCCAAAGAGTTGCAATCAGTGACTATAGTGAATAAAATGCCTTCTAAGTATATCCTAAATCGCTTCAACGCATAAATAATTGCCAATGTTTCTAGCTCAAAACTATGGTATCTAGACTCCGATGCAGTTGTGCACTTTGAATAATATGCAACTGGATGAAACTTATTGTCTTTTTGTTTTTGCAATAGTACGGAACCATATCCCTTTGCACTTGCATCTGTATGCAATTCCGTTTCATAGTGGGGATTGTAAACCGCAAGTACAGGACTGTTAATAAGTCTATTCTTTAGCGTCGTAAAAGCATTTTCACATTCGTCCGTCCACACGAAGTTCTTCTTTTTCTTTAAGTCCGTTAGAGGTTTCGCAATTCTTGCAAAATCATGAACAAAGCGTCTAAAATATGAAAAAAGTCCCATGCACCTTTCTATACCTTCACAGTCCAGCGGCTTTGGATAGTCTTGAATTGTTTTAATATGATCGTTATTAGGCCTTATCCCGTCCCTGTTCACCTTATATCCTAGATAATCCAATTCTTTATACACAAATTTACATTTCTCAAGATTTAGCTCTAGTCCGTTTTGTCGTAAAACGCTTAATACATCAGCTAATATTTCTAAATGTTCTTCAAAAGTTTCTGTGGCTATACTAACATCATCTAAATATACTACTATTTTCCCTGCGTCGATAAATTCTCTCAAAATTTTATTTATATAGCGCTGAAACACGGCTCCCGCGTTCTTCAGGCCAAACGGCATATAACAATATTCATATTGTCCCAATGGCGTTACAAACGCAGTATACTTAATAGAGTCCTCATGCATTGGTATTTGGTGGAAACTGTTTTTCATATCTAACGTTGAAAAATAATTTTTATTCCCCAAATAATCCAGGCAATCTTCTATTAACGGCATAGGGTAATTGTCTTTTAAAGTAACTTTATTTAGTGAGCGGTAATCAATACACATTCTCAAATCTCCGTTCTTCTTTTTCACTAAAACAACCGGAGAGGCATAAGGTGAGTCACTTGGGCGAATTATACCCGCTCTCAAAAGCTCATCTAATTTGCTCTTTACCTCACACCGTTCCCGATACGACAGGCGTCTAGGCCCACAAAATAATGGCACATCACTAGATAATTTTATTTTCATACAATAATCTGTTGACTTTAATACACGGTTCGCTTTCTTTAAATAATTATTTACCACAATCGATCTCAGCCTCGCGCTGTCTAGTTGATCTATACTACAATCGATATCTATTCTGTTCTCTTCTTCGACTACACACACAATATCCACCAACTCCCCAAATTCCCCGTTCATACCAAAAACCCCCAATCTTTCACACCCATAAAGTGTCCGTTCAGCTTCAGAAACAATTGGTGTACGTACAATTGAATTTTCTTTCAAATTATTAATTTCACATATTTCTTTTATTGATGACCCGTTATTCCCAAAAAATTTCCCATTTGATTCTGAAACCCCTGCAATTGCATTGGAAACCCTATACAAATCAAGTGACATAAGCGCACCAATAACCTTTTCATTTAGTTTTTCTTTATTTTCAAAATTGATTTGTTTAAGTTCATATTTCTCGTATTTTAATTTTATTTGACAAAGACGTATATTTAATTTGAACAAAAGGTCACGACCAACTAGCACTGGCACCACCGCTTCATCATCCGGCAATATGATAAGCGTATGTTTTATAGTTTTATTTTTATAAATTATTTCGCATTGAATTTGACCATATGAACTAATTTTACTTTTTCCGACACCTCGATATTGTGTCAGTGTTTTATTTTCTTCCAGGACGAAAGGTACCAGCGACTTCTTGACGCAGCTAATAGCGCTACCCGTGTCAAATAAAGAAAAGTAATTGGTTATTTCTGTGCGCTTACCTCTCTTCACAAAAGCAACACTTACCGTCTGGAAAGCTCCAATTGTTTCCTCCGCATTGGTTCCCCGGATAGCAGCAATCACTCCTTTCTTCTTGGGACAGTCTCTTCGAATATGGCCAACTTCTCCACACACGAAACAGGAATTTGCCGGTCTCTTAGGTTTTGGGCATTTACTTTGAAAATGCCCAAAGTCTGAGCAATTGTAACAGCGTATTTCGGCCTCATTTATTTCAGTGGCTCCAGGTTTCTGTTTTGAATCGCCACCAGCCTTCGTGACACTTATGCGCATTTGCCTTCTCTGTTCATAGCTGTCCATACGGCTAATTAATTCATGAATTGATCTGGCGCCATATAGTCTTGCAATGTCGGTTGAACGGTCCGGGATTCCATCGATTATTAGTTCCACTAACTCTTGCTCATCAATATCGGTTTGTGAAGCTATTGCCTGCATTGATATTAAATAACTTAAGCAGGATTCATTTGGCTTCAAGGCTCTTGCACGCAACTGGCGGTATACTTCTTGCCGCGTGACGGTTCTTTTAAAAACCGTGTATAAACTTTGTCTTAAGACATCGTAGCCTACCAGCCCCAAGTTTATCACATGTTGCTTGGCCGTACCTGTTAGGCGTCTGCGGATCGCCACACACTTTTCTTTTTCGTTATAGCCGTACGTACCTACATAATCTTCAAATATCATCAGCCATTTAGCGACATCATATCGGTCGTCCCCACTAAACATAGGAACAGCCGCATCCAGCTCCAGCAAATCAATTCGTCGGGTATGTCCAGTTGGGTTCTCACTTTCCAACGTTCGGATCTGTTGTTGGAGTTTTAATATCTCCAACTGTAATTGGAGCTTTTTCAGCTGATCTTCTTCAGCAAAACCAATACCCCCCTGGGTTCTTGGCTGGTTTTCAGTTCTCAACAAATTTGCTGGGACACTTGGGGCTGTACTTACAAAATTATTACACGTACTTGTAGTTCTAGGGACAGGTACTGTATATGAAACGCTAGTGGTAGGCCCTTTGACTCTGGGTGGTATATCTTCCAGGGCGGCAGACATCATTGCCGCAGTAAAAATGGTAGGACACATGGTAGTAGAGGACACCGTAGTAGAATGCACAGTGATAGAAGGCATAGTGGTGGAAGGCACAGTGGCGGGAGGCACAGTGGCGGAAGGCACAGTGGCCGAAGGCACAGTGGCGGAAGGCACAGTGGCGGAAGGCACAGTGACGGAAGGCACATTACCAAAAGACACAGCATCTGAGGGCTTAATGGCATAAGGTGACATGTCGTCAACTAAGATGGCGTCCGACACCGTGACATCAGACAAAATGGCGGCAGGAGTTACATCATCTTCGGCATCGCAACTAAAGTTGTGAACGGCCCTTGGTGTATCAGCATCACCGGCAGGTGTTTCTTCTGGTATATCACTTTTTGCTATGCAGGAAGCGTGAGCAATAGCATTGTTCTCCTGAAGGTTGTCTTTACCACCGTCTTTGCCAGCAATAACCACTGCGTATAGAGTTCTCAGCTGCGTCAATGTCGCAGATTCTGGGAACTCAACTCCTGCTTCAGTTAAAGCCTTAATCAACATTTGGCGACCTGGTCGCAAATCCATTATAAAGATGTTTTCTTTAAAAAAAATATTAATTTTTATTTTATTTTTTTTTTTGCACCCCACATCTGAAGTGTAGTATATAATTTATTGAAACGTTCTTTACGCAACTCTTACAAAATGTGTAATGACAATTTTAAAAGACGCGGAAATTAAAATACCGCCATGCTATTTTTTACAGGGTTGTATTTATAAGTAGGTGTAGTTGGAATTTCTGGGTTCAGTGTTGCCATATCAAAGGCCACTACACATCCATATTTGTTATTTTAAATATTTGACTTATATAGGAGGAGTCACGCCCACTTGAGATTAAAGAAAACTAGCCTTATTTACCCACCGGTCACACCTTAACATATTTTCAAAATTTGAGAAAAATCGGTCCTCTAAAAATATACGGACAGGCAAACAGCCACAAACAATTTTTAATATAAAAGAAATCTTCTTTGAACCACCCTATAGCTAAGACATAATTCACCACAAACTTAATACCTGTTCAATGCAACCCTGTAACATAGAATCCACTTGTTTCCACAATAATTTAAGTTTTCCACGAAATGAATTCAGTCATTAATTTGAAATCAATGTTGTTGGATTATGTTGTTGTCGCCGTTGAAATAATTTGCGTGTAAAAAAATTAAGATAAAGCAAATAAAAAAGAATTAAGAGAAAAACCCAATTTCGAGGAATTAAGAAAATGCAACAATATGCGTGTTAGATTAATTAAATGCCAAATAATTGAAGCGTTTAAAATAATTGTTGAAACAAAATAAAGATGAATGAAATTAATTAAATAAATTGAAACAGAATTTAAAAGTGAGTGCAATAATTTTTCATGAATCGCAAATAAACGAAGCAAACGGCGAATGATAATGATGTTTATTTATTGTTTTTGTTGTTAACATTAATGATGATGGTGATAATTGTGTTTTTGTAGTTTTTGCTTTTTTTTGGTACAAATACAAATTTTTCGTTGGTTTTTGTCTTTGACATTTGCTGGGAAAAATAATAATTGAAAATAAAGAAATATTTCCAATATACAGATAAAAAGTTTTTTAAATTATTAGAAAAATAGCAAAAGATATTCAATTTTAATTGATTAGTGTCTATTTGTTATTTTGTGCATTTTATGCGGAAACTAGAAAATTACTTAATTATTGCAAAGAGAAACCAGTAGTAAAGTAAATACGAGTAAATAAATAAATATTGCATTATATTGTTATTTGCAAAATATTTTTGCAGCAATATTGCTAATACTGTTGTTGTTTTCAGCAATAGTTTGTTAATTGCAAAATGAAAAAAGTTCATGTTATTAAAATATAGATAACAAACTCCGCAAAGCTTTCGTAACACTTTAACTATGTCTTGTTATTAACAACAATTATTTCATAAAGGAAACAAATAAAATTTGTTGTCTACCACAATAGGATCCGGTAGCCTGTCTCATCGGTTTTCAAATTTAATAAAAGCCACAACCAACAAAAAAAAGCTGTCTAGCCACAAGCGAAATTAAACAAAAAAACCAGTTGCCTTTGGCCTACAAGTGTTCAATGTTATTGACGCCACCACCGCCATAGCCTTAAAGCAACTCAGTAAAACCAACAACAATAGCAACAGCAACTCCTCAACAATAGCTCCAAAAAAACAAAGCTTTAAATCATCTTGAACTCAATCAGGTTCTTAAACCAAAATTTGGTTTCAGTTTTTTGGTCCTACAGCAGCAGCAGCGCAACAGCAACGAAATAATTGCAAATTTTGTTTTATTAGTTTTGCAAACAAAATACAGTAACAGCTGCCTCCTCCCCAAAATACGAAACCAGTTTTTTTCTTCTATATTTTGCTCCTCTTGAATATCAGCTGCTTTGTTTACATTGTTGTTGTTGTTTCGTGTGTGTATGTCGACAGCTGTTCCTTTGGTGCATCATCCTCCCCTCATTAAAGGTAAGTTGTTTTCTTTTCGTTTTCTATTTAAATCAGAGATGGGACTTGAATATCTGATTATCTTTTAAATGATGTTAAGGAAAGTGTTCTAAAAGACAACTCCTATGAGTCCCTTAGGGCTCATTGTGATTTCATTAAAATTGTTTAGGTTTATGGGGAAATTTTAGGTTATGTTAAGCAGGTGACTTAACAACCCGATAAAGCTTTATAAAGTCACTAAGATTTTAGGTAAATAAGTATATTTAACAAACGTTTATGTTCGAAAGATCTGATAAATCGTGCCGAAAAAAATGCTTCCTAGGTTAGGTTAGGTTAGGTAATAAAGGAGGTGTCAAACGACAGCTTCACTCGGAGACCCCAGGGGTCCATTGTGATCCTTTACTAGAGAAGGAGGAAGAAAAAGAATGAAGATAGAGGAAGACAAATGATAGTTGAAAGTTGTAGAGAAGACTACCCTATCTAGGCCAGTTGAGACCAGTGATGAACCCTACAATATCATGCAACCTACACTGTTGTAGATCCTGTAGGTCAGCAAGGTATCTGCTGCCTAAATATTTGAGTCTTAGGTTTTGCAGCCTTGGACAGTGACAGAGAATGTGTTCAAACCGACTCGGACGAATCCTCATCTAGACATAGTCTGAAATGGTGATATCCCAATTATGTAACCTTGAATTTAAGACACAATGTCCCGTAGGGAACCCTATACATCTTCTTAAGCTTGACCTATTCAGACCTAATAGAAGCTTAGTTTCATTACTGTCCGGTTTAGGCCATAGAGCTCTAGATGTCCTACCCGTAACCATGTTACCCCACAGCCTTGTGGTTTCCTGGCTAGTCCAAGACTTAATGCCCAGTTAAAAGTGACAAATAGGTGAAGCCATGTCCGACACTCTTTGGCTTAAGACTAAACTTGAGCCTTGTCTGGCAACTTGGTCCGCAACTTCGTTGCCAACGATGTCACAATGACCTGGAACCCAGCACAATCTAATCCTGTCAAGGATAAAAGAGAGCTTTAACAACGGCCTGTTAAAGTCAAACATATGTTTTGGCGAAAGTAAGTTAGTGGTTTTGGATATATTCAAGGTGTTTGATAGAGTGTGTCACGGAGCACATCTATCAAAACTTATTGCCTTTGGTGTCGGCAAGGCCTCCTTTAACTTACGGTTTATGGTGGGTAGCTGTTGACAAAGTTTCATTCTTGTTTTCTCTCAACAAGGTTAAACGTTGTGCAAGTAGCAAGCAGCTCTTGACATCATGTTGTTACGGCACCCTCTTGACATTTTCATAAAGGCTTTGGAAACTAGATGTCTAGTAAGGCTTAATAAGTCGGGCATCCTTATATATAGACGTGCAGGACGCTCCAGTATATTGAGCTTATCAGGTTTCTTGGGCTTTGAGTTAGGTCTGCCAACGATCTGACTATATAGTTAAGGAGTTACTGTTTAGCACAGCACCAGAAGTCGTTATCCCTGATAGAACTGACTGGAAAGGGCAAACAGCGCTTTTTCAAGGCAGTTCGATCTCTACAGATGGATCTAAAATGGATTGCGGTGATGAAACTGATGTTTTGCTGATGGAAGAAAACATTAGGAAATCTTTTAGACTTGCTGACTAGTGCAGTCTTCCGGGCAGAGATATTTGCCATATGGAAGGCTACAGAGATCATCCCGGTACTATATCTGAAAATTGTAAGGTAACTTTATACGTCGATAACTAGTCGGCGCTTGAGGCGCTACGGACATAGTACCACCTCAAAACTGGTGAAAAATTGTAGAACAGTTCTTTTTGATTTATCAATCAGCTATAGGATTAGCTTGTGCTGGGTTCCTGATATTGTGACATCTCTGGCAACGAAGTAGCGGACGGGACACTATGCCTTAAATTCTAGACTAAACAGGTGGGATGGTAGCATTTCGGACCTTTGCTGATTATGTCTATATGAGGATTCTCTGTCACTGTCCAAGTCTCCAAAACCAGATGTTCAGATATCAGGATCTGTATACTGCATGATATTGTAGAGTTTATCAGTTTGCTTAGACTCTTCCTCTGTATTGTTCTTTTCTTTTCACTTCCTCTTTCTTCAATCTACTCTTTTCTATTCTTTATTGAAGGATCACAATGGACCCCATGGGTCTTCTAGTGAAGGTGTCGCTTCGACACAACCTTTAAAACCTAGCTACCCGTTTTTATACCCTTCACCACCATAGGTGGAAAGGGTATTATAAGTTTGTGCTGATGTTTGTAACGCATAGAAATATTTGTCTTAGTATACCAATAGGCTTAGAATCACTTTCTGAGTCGATTTAGCGATGTCCGTCCGTCCGTCTGGCTGGCTGGCTGGACCCCCATGTAAACCTTGTAATCAAACTACAGGTCGCAATTCTAAATATAATTTGATGAAATTTGGCACAGATCATTTTTTTGATAATGGGACCATGGCTATTGAAATTGGTCAAAATCGGTCCATTATTTATGGTACCTCCCATAGGTCCCACTTCCCGGAATTGCTATATTGGCCACAAATATCAATATTTTTTCATGAAATTTAATACAAATTTCGTACTACCACAGTTAACGATCTTCACTTCCATCTGCTTTTCTGCTTTTCCTTTAATGGCACATCCTCCCTTCGTTCATTAAAAAGTCTGAAAAAGTCAGCCCCCATAAACCCGTTTTGGTCATGCCATTAGGATTATAGTGGTTTACAAAAGTTGCCTGAAATATGCTCATAGACCTATTCACTTTTTCGACATGGAGAGTGAGTCACTCAATCTCAATTTCTTTGCTCTATAATTGTCTGCTTTTGTTTCGCTAGTGGTTTTGTTTGTGTAGCCACCTATGCCGAACTAATGGCAGTTACTTTGAAGAGAATAGGACGTCCAGAGTCAAATTGTTCCAACTTGAGCCTGGCCGGCGGTTGAGATCACAGTTTTATTAACGTGATGCCGACCAAATACTGCCACTTGCGCGATATTAACAATAATATCGCACTTACAACAACAGTTTTATTAAGTTCCGACTTAGAGTCGGGTTCAATAATCAGCCAAATCATCTGCTGATTCCCCTTCTGCTCAAAGTCGGTTTTCTCTCTATTGTTGAAGTATATCCAAACTTATATCCTGAAGAGTCTGTTCGTCTACTGAACCTATCGTCCAACAACATCACGACTGCTTAAGCTCTAAGGACAGTAGACTCAATATTTAGGGTAACGACAAGAAGTTTGCATTGCGCTTTGGAAGAAGATATGGTTACCCCTTCTCTGTGATTGCAAAGCATTAGCGAATCTTGTAGCTTATCATCTGGATATCTTTTTTGCATCTTGATGCTCTAGTGGCCGTTATCATTGGTAGTCCAACAATTTGTATTTGTAAACTCATATAGACACCATTAAGGTACCATTTACATGATCCCAACGACGAGGGTTTCCCGGTAATACTTTCGATATGTACAATAATTGCTGGGTTTTATCGTGAAGGCTCTAAGACGTTCTTTATTGAAGATGCAATCATCTTGTGAAAACATTTTTTATGTTTTTTTACGGCGCATCGCCCAACTAGAGTGTTCTGTTGCTGTTGTAACTGGATATTATCTAAAGATTTCCGAGTCGTGGGATCGGTAACGAAGGTTAGTTATTTAAAGGAACTCGATTCATATATTTAATGAGTATTATGTAAGTAGCGTAGAATAATAGAAAGGCGAATTATAGGTGTTACAAATATTAAGATATTCGCAGAAGACTGTTTTCGGATAGTTCGTAGTACTTTAGTAACTACAACTCTTACATTTGCAGAGCGGTTTTAAAATTTTAAGCAGTTTTGGAAAGTGAAAAGATTAAGACTGCCACTTTTTTATACAGTTATACAATTTTTGAAAGCTAGTTCGATAAAAAAAACGAGACATTACTTATTGATATCGGCTTACATTTACAAAAGTTATTTAACTTTATCCAAACTTAAAATTTTTCGATTGCAAACCAAATACTTTTTATAATGAATTTCTTGTAAAAATGTAAAATAACTTTTCGGGTTTTCGTCTGATTTAAAAAATTAAAACCACGTTTTATTAGGAACTAAATTCTACTAAAGTCAAAAAAGTGGACAATGTTTTTATTAGATATTCTAAACAAAAAAATATTTTTGATTTACAAATGTATCAAAAATGATATGCCATTCTAAAGCTCAATCTGTTTTCTTTTATTTGTTGTTAAAAAATCGAAAACAAACCGACTGAGTTTATGGTCGATAAGTTAAAGAAACTTGCTAAAATCGTTTTTTTTGCATATAACCTAAACTTGGACGTATTTCTGATATTTTTTTGCACGATTTGTCAGGTACACAATAAGGTCTACAACACATTAGAGTGTTGTCAGTTGCGTTATGTAAAGATATATACATAAAATGATGGTTAAACTTCTCTAATAGGGACTTCATTACATACGTTCATAGTTACTTATGAAAAAAGAATAAAACTAGGGCAATTAGACCCCCAGAGGAATACTTTGCTTAATTTTTAGGACTCAGTTCTATAAATGATTTATATCTGCTTAGATAATATGCTATTGCTCTTTATTATAGATATACATTCTAAACTGCAGGATGTTTTGGAATAGAACTCAAAGGCAAATAAAAGCAAAACTATATTTTTTTTTTAACGTCAACGATATTATGTCACAAATCCCATTTTTTTTTTCAAAATAATAATATACATAAATTGAATGAGTCTTTGTCAGAATTGCGAAGAACTTTTTTAATTTTATTTTCATCATCCCCATCGTCATCGTTTCGATTATGAGCCCACAACATCTGCACTTGTTTCGGTTTATTTCACAAATGTTGCAATTTTTTTATTGTTGTCTTACTAACGTTTTCTAATTTGGTTTTTTTTGGGTCTTAGTTTAGATTCCAACATGTGTTAATATTTTTGTTTTAATGCTCTACTTTTCCATTGTCAACGAGATTGATTATGTTTTTTCTCTAACGCAACAACATTGTTCTTGTTATTGTTGTTGTCATGACCTATTTTAACCCTCGACATTACGATGATGATTGTTTTTGTTTTGATGGTCAGAGAATTAGAGAGAAACAACCCTCCAACAAAAAATAAGTACATAGGTAAACAATTACATTTGACTATATATTTTAATTTTACTATTCGTAGAAAAATAGAAAGAGTTGGGTAAATAGATTCTTTAAAGTTAGAAATTTGTTTCTGTTGCTTTGTTTTGAATTCTATGTATCTAGTAGTTAAGAAGTTACAGATTTATACCCATTGTAACAAACATTATCTAACGCTTAGAAATTTGGAATCAGTTGATTTGTTTCCCATTTATGTATTTTGAACACTGGCTGTTTACAAAACCATACATAATCCACATTTTTAATTATAAAAACACATAAAAAACCCACACACACCCCGATATTTTATGGTCTATTGCATGTTTCAGTTAAAAGTTTTTAAAAGTATAAAGAAATATGTTTCGCTTAAATGAAATGAAAACTTGTCATTTTCATCTATAGAAACATGTTCGTAGGCATCACTCCATAATTGTCGTCATCACTTGGGGGTTTTGTGTCAAATACAAACATTTTTGCGTACAACAACAAGATTATTATGGATTTTTAAACCGCCACAACAATAGCCATCTATTGTAAAACTGGAATATCATCAAGTGGATTTATGAAACTCACTTTCATTTAAACACGATTATGTGAAGCGACAAAGATAATCGAATATTGTACAATAGCAGTACAGAGTGACAAATACTTTCATTTTAGGACCTTAAGTAGAGTTACTAAGATATACACTCTAAATCATATGATTAGAACCACTTAAATTTCAGATTTTATCTTTTTAATCGTTTCATCTTCAGCAAAAATGTTTGTATCGTAGTAAAGATAATTTTCCTGAGATTGCCGGAACCTATAGAACCTTTACTAGAATTTTTCACGACAGTGTAAAAATTGCCAATTTTTCAAAAAAGTCAGAAAAAGGCAAAAACAAAAAAAAAAAAAATCAATTCATATGGTTAGAACCATAGAGTATCGCATAGAGTGCGATCATATGTTCTACTAAGCACAAAAAAAAAATAGAAAAAATAGAGAAAAATGTATAATAACATTTCTTATATGAAGATGACGTCTATTAAATGTACCTTTGACGTCTCTTAAATGTACTTGACAGTTTCGTCCACAGTCTAGTTGTGGTTTATGGTTAGAACCACTTTGCAGTTTTTATTTTTTTTGCAATAACTTGGCTTTGATTAGCACGTAATAGAAGAAAAATATTGCGTTTTAGTAAAGATTTTGAAAATGGGTAAAAAAAAGTATTTTAAGCGTATCTGAAAGAGGCAAAATTGAAGCTTATTATTCAGAAGGGCATTCTTACCGCGCTATTGCGCGAAAAATTGAACGAAGTCATAAAACTGTGATGATATATTTCAAAAATACTGAAAACTATGAAAAAAAAACTACAGAGGACGGATTCATGCCGCTTTAACGCCACTAAAAATGAGAAAAATCTTGAGAATTGCGTCAAATTCTGCACTAACTGTACCGCAAATCGGGACCCGAGCAGGTGTTAAGGCAAGTGTTTCAACAATATCAAGAGCCATTGTAAGCAGTGAGTATCTAAAATTAAAAATGATGAAGAAAAAGCCGCTGCTAATTGACGCACCCAACGAAACTCGATTACATTTTGCAAGGGAGCATATGAGTTGGGACGTTCAAATTAGAGGTTATATTACTGATTGACGTACTGTAGTTTTTGCTGATGAATTTTAATAGTTCTTTTTAAGAATGGTTATATTGTTTTATTGGAAATATTTATTAACCCTTAACAGGCATAGGGACTAAAATGACCCAATTTTTTTTTTTTGAAAATTTAAATGTTTAGTCTATTTTAGTGATTAATTTTATTAAATCTGTTGTCACCACTTAAGCTTTAAATCAATTTTGGAGATTTCCCTTTAAAAATTTTCGAAAAAAAAAATTTTGGGTTAAGCTCACCCAATATCAAGGAAAGTTCTAGTGGATATTCCTCAATGACTGGGCAATAAAATTCAGTGTTATTATCAAAAGAAAACTTGAATAAAATTTATTATGCATCTACTTAAATAATGTCCAAAAATTTACTTTTTCGCGAAATTTTATGATTTTAAGTGCAGGTACGGCAAAATCATATGAGATATCAAACTGAACTTTTTTGGATTTTATTACCAAATCTATCTTTTTTAACATGCCGATCAAAAATTTTCATATTTTGAATATTTTTTTTTAACAAAATTTTCTAAAACTTAAAAAGTGAGTTTTAAAACGGTCCTTAAAAAAATTAAAATTTTCCAGTATAAAAAAAACTATGTAAATTTTATTATATTTTAATAAATTTCAACTATTTAGTACTTATAAGCCTTTAAATGATAAGGAAAGTCTTACTTTGTAGTTTCTGTACTCTAAAGTTAAATTTTTTGCTGCATATCTTTAGGCATGTTGAGAAGGACACGAATTTTCTGGGGCAAATTGCATTAACTTAAGAACTACTGCATGGATTTTTAGTTTTTGTGACTCTAATGAGAGCTGATTTAGTTGTCTTCTATATCCAATTATTGGTTTTGCCAAAATGATAAATTTATTAGTTGAAATTTACCAAAAACCGAAAAAACTCCCATTTTCCCCATACAAATGGGTCCTAGAAATAAATGTCCTGTGTGCCACCTAAGGACATTGGCCTAGGAAGACAGAATTTTTTTTCAACACCTTATGATGTAGAGCATCAATTTTTAACCCAGGCGTATCGAATTTCAATAAAAGTTGTTTTTCCCTCCATCCTAGTGTACATTTGTTCAATGTACCTTATATGAACGATATCAAATGTTTGAAAAAAGATGACTATTACATTTGATATCAGATCTCTGTCTGGACCGATGTTTTCAAATGTACTTTTAAAGTACAATATTTAAGAATAAATCATTTTTCAAAGATATCCTTTCAAAGATATCCTTTGTTTAAATATAGTCCAAATTTTTTAAAAAATCCATTTTCTTAAGGTTTATGGTAGTTTTTTTGTGTAAAATTTGTGATGAAAGAGCTAAATTTCAAGAAAATTTGTTTCCAAAACAATTGGACTGATAGGTCCTATTCTTTAAGATCGGTTTCACACTAATACTTTTTTACGCATAGGTTTACGGCACACGAATTGTGGTAGTTTCATTTCATATTGGTCATATTGTATTTTTGCTCATCTTTTATATATAATTATTGTTTTTTGCTCTTAATACCGGAAGTAATATGTGGCTCTTTTTTGTCATTACTTCATATACTTTTTCTACTTTTTTCTGTTTTTAATACGTTGTTTTATAAGGGATTGAAAAAAAAAACTCCATAGTATTAAATTACTTAAGAGTAACATTCTAGTATATTATGGGACAAAGAGCACATTTTTCCTGTTCAATAAAATTAAAATAATAAGTATAAAATATAATTGATTAAAACTTAAAACATTTCTTTTAAACAATTTTTCTTAAGCAAAACTGGAAGTTTCTGTTAGCGATAATTTAATACTAAGAAACGTATCTATGAGAAATTTGTTCATGATATCGACATTTTCGCCGGATTTAGGAAGATCTATGTCTCTTCTAAAAATGGATCTTACTTGGGAAATAGTTTCAAATTGGTGAACTGCGTGGTATAGTAGGTTAGTCATTCGCTTAATATACCAGAGGTACCAAGTTCGATTCCTGGCCAGACACAATTGAAAAAAATAAATTTTTTAAAAAAGGCAGTTAGCCACTTGTTATTAAGTATTAGGCTATGTAAAACTTAACTAATAATTTTGCCGTTAGGAACCGGAGTTAAAACATAGGTTCCTTTCAATGAGTCTAAAAATAGAATCAGATGCTGTTAATTGTCAGAGAGAAGTACCCCTTTTTCCAATTGGAATGTCGTGGGAATTATGTACGTATGTAGCTTCAAATCGATTTCTATTTATATAAAACTTGTTTATGAATGTCTTAGATAATAACAAATATGGCCTACTTTTATCTGCATTGAATTTAAAACAAATAGATTTAAATTTTGGGTTTTGACTGGTATAAAACTCTATTTCGGGAAAGCAGGTCTCTGTGAGGTTCCAGAAGTAATAAACCTATTTTGAACAGTTACCAGTATCAAAAGAAACATCTACTTCAAATTGAATCATTTTGATAAAATGGACAGATTTTACCAATTTCAATAACAAGTCCAATATACATTCTCACCAATTGTGGTTTAGGGCATAATCATTTATAAAATAACTGTAGCTGACATTAACGTAGTTAAAAGGATTATACTGGGTTTGTACTGATGTTTGTATCACACAGAAATATTAGTCTGAGAAGTTTTATGCTAAAACTTTGCTTAGTACGAATAAAAAGTAATCCATAATTTTCTCAAAAGATGGCTTTACAACGTATGTCGTTGTAAAGATTAAAGTTAGTTCTTATCAAGTTTTTTATTTGTTTAATTTGGTTTCTTTTGAGCGCGTTTATATAAGAGCTGGGGTTAAATAATTTTTCAGATTTTCTTTGACAAAGACGAAATTGAAAGTCAGGCGGCAGAATGTTAAAAAGTCATCCCGCAATTTTGTTTTCGGAACGAAATTCATTCCGGTTTTTTGAGGTTAAAAATGAACCACGATCTGAAAAGCGATTGTGACTAAAAATGAACAACGATCTGGATTGATGAAATGATGGAAATGGTTAAGCTAATCGTTTTGTAAATAATGAATAAATCGCTAAAGATTTTGAAGACAGCAAAAAAAAAAACACTTGAAATCATTTAATTTACCAAAAAAAAAACGATGTTTTGTTGCTACACGAGTTAACACAGTAGAGTGGTTCGAAAAAAAAGTTGAGTCAGTCACCCCCTAGTATTAAAGGTAATGTCAAAACAATTCCAAAAAATATTTTTTTATTTTTTTACCACGCCTACAAATACCGCCCTTTTAGTATTTTGTTCACTGTGTCGCCATCTTTAGTCCGATTATAACACTTTATACATCGATGTTTAGGGCTCTGTAAGGGCTACATTTCTCTCTTTGATAGTTTTTTACAACCTCGTCAATTTCTAGTCATAACTTTTTAAAATCCGAGTCGTACCCACTCTAATCAAATCGAGTAAAAATATATATTTTAGAAGTTATGACTATAAATTGACGTGGTAGTAAAAAACTATCAAAGAGAGAAATGTAGCCCTTACAGAGCCGAGAAAACCGATATATAAAATGTTATGATCGGACTTAAAATGACGACACAGTGAACAAAATACAAAAAATGCGGTATTTGTAGGCGTGGTAAAAAAATAAAAAAATATTTTTTGGAATTGTTTAGACATTATCTTTAATCCTAGGGGGTGACTGACATAACTTTTTTTTGTATGGAAGGCGAACCGCTCTATAACACAGTATATCATTCAAATTTCGGACTAAACTTCACTTACGACAACATAAAGCGAAAACGGTCAGTGGTAGATGTTAACGATAGATATCAACCCTTTTGTGAACAACAGGGACCAAAATGACCCCAAAAACATTAAATTATAATTTTTGTTGATAGACAAAGATAGAAATAAAAAATAACAAATTTAATTTTGTGGGGTCATTTTATTCCTTGTTGGTCACAAAATGGTTAATATTTATCGTTAATGCGTTCTTTGTTAATAACTAAATAGTTTTTTAGAGAGCATAGCAAAGGAAATATTGTTTGAACAACAGCAATAGCTTAGATATTCCTGAAAAGTGCAAATTTGCATAAAAATTGATTTTGACCTCGGTAACGCAAGGGTTAAACACTTCCAATTCAGATAAAACTAAATCCACTGATTCTACATGGTGTTACGCATTATCAAAATATATACTTTTGCTAAAAATGTAAACAAATATCAAATTATTAAATTTTTTTCGGAAATTTTTTAAAGACATACAAAGGTCATTTGCAAATCTTATAAAAAAAAATCCGAAAAACGGTACAACTCTAAAACCATTTAAGCAATTTATAAGACATCTACCTCAAAAGAAAGCTTGTTAAGTCTCAATGCTCACTTTTTTTATAAAAGTTAGCTCAAACAACCTTCATCTGGCAAAACCCGAAAAAATACCCGTTTCTTTTCTTTTTGTAAGCGCATTTTTCAACTTTAGGGCATGGGGGCCTCGGGTTAACGTTGTCCAATTTGGCAACTAAAACACAAACATATGACCACGGTCGGTCCTTACAGCCCTGTAGCTGATAATTTTTGAACATAACAAGTCTGACTTGACTGACTATTACTTACTATTACTAAATGTCCTGTTGCTAACAATTTGGAAGAAGTTATTAATAGTAATTCTACATTAGAATGCATATAAGCTGTTATTAAAATTAACAAGTAAGAGTGTTATATTCGGCTGTGCCGAATCTTATATACCCACCATCAAGTTGTGTTAAATTTAGAAACATATCTCATATATCTACAAGGGTGCAGCTAATTCAAAATCTGCACCAAAACTGGAAAAATCGCTAAGCTATTTGGTATTGTTGGTAAAACCTTTGGACTAAATTAGGTTTCCGTAGCTTTATAGTTCAACATTCAAAAATATTTTAGTGGTTTCCCCAGTATTTACTTTGATCAAAATTCGGTCTCATAACCAGGTATAGTTTTACATTAATAAGTTGTTAAATACTTTTCGTTGTGATTAATATGTAGTTAGGCTAAACACGTTAATAGTAATACAACAGGTCCATATATTTCGTTATGAGTTCCTAATGCATTCATCATGTATAAAGTCTGGGCTGAACATTGCACAGTGGTTTACGGACGCTTTTTTTTGGAAATAATTCTTTAACTTTTGAACGACTGGAGATATTTGAATGAAATTTGACATGGTGATAGTCAAGGAGTATTCGAGTTGGTTTTTAAAAGCACTGGTCCATGAGGGGTCGGGAGAGTGATTGATGGACCTTCAAAGTTGGTCACCTCGGGTGTTCGACTTTTTTAAAAATTCGCCAAAAATCCATTTATGTATGGATTGAAAAGAAATTTTAAACTTAAGTTGTCCTTGAGAAGATCTACAAAAAATACGCTTAAATGTGTAGGTTATCTCCTTTGGATTTCGAGATATTTGGGTAAAAAGGAATTTTTAGGTTGATTTTTTACCTCTTTTTTTAAGCTTTTTTTGATCTGGTGGACGCATCTGAGGACCAAAAATTTTTTAAGAATATTCTTTAAATTTGTAATAAAATTCTGAATAATTTTTGTGCAAGTTAGTTATAGAAATCTTCTTTTGTTTAAAAGTTAAAAATATTCAAAGTTGAAACTTACAAAAAATTTCGCTTTTTTTTTAGTTTTTCCCCAAAAGATAGCTATATTTTTTCACTAATAAAAAAATATTTTCTTAAGAAACATAAAAAGATTTTTAAAGTTTTTAAAAGAAAACATAATGAGAATGCGTATAAAACAAATTTCTTGCTAATTGGACTTTTGGTCCTCGCACATGTCCTCTCCAAAAAATGGCAATTTGTAAAAAAAAAATTAGTTTAAACAAAAATTTCTCAAAAGGCAAAGCACCGATTTGAAAAAAATTATAATGTTCATATTTTCCAATATATCTGTTATTGATTAGAAAAGTTTTTTCTGAAACGCGCTGCAAATAGAGACAGTGTTGCCATATTTGTAAAAAAACTCATTTTTTGAAACACCTTTTTCCCCAGTTGGGAATTGGGGAATTTTTAAGTTAAAATTGGGAATTTTTTTTAGTCTATTGCTTTTACATCTTATTGGTCTACATTACTACAAAATTTCATTGTAATATCTTTATCCATGTCATTTCCACAGAATATCAAAGATTAAAAATATTTTCCTTAAAAAAGCAGAAAAACAATTTTTTTTGTTTTACGATACAAAGTGTAAAAAAAGTAACGCACTTAAAAAAAACTTTTACTTAGTACTAATCTCCTAGTCTTTCCCGATCTAATGATACTAAACATGTATATAAAGCATTAATACCGAGTCTTAAAAAACTCTGAAAAGTTTGGCCCCCGTAGCATTTTTACACTGTTTATTTAAATATAAGTGATGAATTTGTGCATATAAAGTTAATTATCATACTGAAATATTTCACTATAAGATGACAATGATCCTTCGCTAATAAACAAATATTTTCTTCAAAAAGATATAAATAGTTTTTTATTTTTTTTAAAGAAAACATTATAAGAATGACTTAAAAAATTTTTATTCGATTTTGCCTTTTGTTCCAAGCTAAAAAATAAAATTTTAGTAAAAGATTCTAAATAAGTAAGTACGAGTAAGGCACCGATTTTGATAACAGTGTAAAGGTAATATATCCAGAATTTGTAGCAAAAGTTTAATTAGAAGAGTACGGTTATAGTAACAGTGTGACAATTTATTTAAAATAAGATTTAAAGGCATTTTTCCGGTATTTAAAATTGGTGTATTTGAAAAAATTGCAAAATTATGTTAAGGTTATAAAATGTTTTTTAATGTGAAAGTTAATGCAAAGGGTAAAAATTGTTACAACTTGGGTTTTTCATAATGGTCAGAAAGGATATGGTTATTCACCTCCATACAGGTAGGTTTTACGAGACGCACATATTGGTTGAGTTATATATGCACCTATTTTTAGAGGTAAAGAATACATTAATTCATTGATTTCTTTATTATTCTTTGGATACAGGTATATATAAAAAATGTTTTTTTTTTAATATAAAAAAGAAAGTTTTAAATGTAACTGCTATTAACAGTTAAAACATCATGGCTATAACATTGGAATTTAAAGTGTTGTGCGATATTCTTTTTGAACAACCAAGCAGTTCGAGAGCAGAAAAAATTAAAATAATCATGCGATATGCTAAAAGTCAAACTAACTCCATGATTCTCAATAGTGAGGAAGACAAAGTCGTAAAATTTGTAAAGTTATTTGAACTTAAAATTAAGTCGGTTAATTACTGTTTAAAAAGATTTGAATCTAAATTTAAAGACTGGCTGAAGGACTCAATTGAGCTTAAAACTTCTGGTGCTGGAGCCCCTCTAAAAAACTATGATGATCTCGGAGAAAGATCTAAAAAGATGCGATTATCCGAAGTTCTTTCTACTCATTCGGATACTGAAATCAAAGATTCCTTTAAGGAAGTGCTCAAACGAAATAATCAACCAGCTGAAGCTAAACAAATAGCAGATATTCTCCCAGAGGCTTCTCCTAAACGTCTTAAGCGAATTATTAAGAGTATACCAACTCCTTCTTCTCAATCAGAATTTTCGGAGGAAGAAGCACTTGCTCTTATGCTCGAGTTGAAATTGAGTAAAAATAAATATATTAAACTCTGTAAGGCATTACGAGACAAAGGACACTCAATTTTACCAGGATATAATGCGTTATTAAAAACCAAAAAAAACTTAATACCAACAAACGTGATAGGAGACGAAAGTGCATCTGTGGATTTATCAAAATTATTGGAAAATACGGCATCAAGGCTGATATCTACTACATTGTCTGAAGAAGAAGCCAAGAAACTTGACAACAAGGACTTAACTTTAATATGTAAATGGGGATGTGACGGTTTATCTGGATTACCGGAATACAAACAATCAACATCTCATCAGAACACAAATGACTACAGAAGCGTTTTTATGGCATCCCTAGTACCACTAAGATTAAGAAAGAATCGTTCTGAACCATCCACATCAAAAGAGCGTACTGAATATGTGTGGGTTAACACATCTCCAGGATCAAAGGCATTTTGCAGACCGATCAGATTCGAATATTTAAAAGAAAATGCAGCAAGCACAAAAAATTGGGTTGATGATATCAAATATTCAATAGACAATTTGAGTCCAGTCTGCATAGACATACATGGATATTTGATTAATGTAAATTTTGAGCTTCAATTGACAATGATAGATGGAAAAGTAAGCAACGCTATAACGGAAACCCATTCAACTTGGAAATGCTCATTATGCGGAAAGAAGAAATCGGAATTTCTACAAACTTCAGAAGATGCATCAGCTAGTACTGCAATTAATCAAGAGGTTCTGGAATTTGGTATATCGCCCCTACATGCACGTATCCGATTTTTAGAATTTATGCTACATATAGCATATGATCTGAAATATAGGAATATACCTGATAATCAGCTAAAATCCGTGAGAAATAATAAGGAACTGATTGAAATGAGATCCAGTGAAAAAAAAAAGGATTCAGGAAGAATTCAAAACTATGACGGGTCTAAACATAGACAAACCACTTGTAGGATATGGCAGTACAAACAATGGTAATACGGCCAGGCGATTCTTTGAAAATTATGAAACAACTTCAAAGATTACTGGAATTGATGAGGAAGTTCTTCGTAAATGTTACGTAATATTATCGGCAATAAATAGCAAATATCAAATAAATGCTGAAAAATTTCATTGCTATACCCTCAACGCGTTAACTCGTATACGACATTTGTATCACTGGAAAGAAATTACACCAACAGTTCATAAAGTCCTTCAACATGGTCGTGAAATAATTGAATCAAATCTTCTCCCACTTGGTGAACTGACAGAAGAGGCCCAGGAAGCGCGGAATTCAGATTTCAAGTATATCCAACTATTTAATACCAGAAAATGCTCAAGAAAATCGCAAAATCAGGATCTAATAAATTATCTCTTGTTGTCTTCTGATCCTGCTCTATCAACGATAAGAAAGAAATGGTGGAGCAGTTATACAAAAACTTCTGAAAACGAACACCTGGAAGAGGTTCTTGATATAATAGATTGTACTGATTATTTTACTGAAAATAAAAATTAAGTAAATAACTACTTTTATATAAATATGTAATAAAAACTGTAAGTTTAAACTTTAACTACAAATACTTCAATAAAATGTATTTCACCTTTTAATATAAGTACAAATTATTTACATTTTGATATTTCATAAATCCTCATGATATTTTCTTTAAAAAAATAAAAAAATATTTGTTTGTTATCGAAGGATCATTGTCATCTTATAGTGAAATATTTGAGTATGATTATTAATTTTATATGCACAAATTCATCACTTATATTTAAATAAACAGTGTAAAAATGCTACGGGGGCCAAAGTTTTCAGAGTTTTTTAAGACTCGGTATTAATGCTTTATATACATGTTTAGTATCATTAGATCGGGAAAGACTAGGAGATTAGCACTAAGTAAAAGTTTTTTTTAAGTGCGTTACTTTTTTTACACTTTGTATCGTAAAACAAAAAAAAATTGTTTTTCTGCTTTTTTAAGGAAAATATTTTTAATCTTTGATATTCTGTGGAAATGACATGGATAAAGATATTACAATGAAATTTTGTAGTAATGTAGACCAATAAGATGTAAAAGCAATAGACTAAAAAAAATTCCCAATTTTAACTTAAAAATTCCCCAATTCCCAACTGGGGAAAAAGGTGTTTCAAAAAATGAGTTTTTTTACAAATATGGCAACACTGTCTCTATTTGCAGCGCGTTTCAGAAAAAACTTTTCTAATCAATAACAGATATATTGGAAAATATGAACATTATAATTTTTTTCAAATCGGTGCTTTGCCTTTTGAGAAATTTTTGTTTAAACTAATTTTTTTTTTTACAAATTGCCATTTTTTGGAGAGGACATGTGCGAGGACCAAAAGTCCAATTAGCAAGAAATTTGTTTTATACGCATTCTCATTATGTTTTCTTTTAAAAACTTTAAAAATCTTTTTATGTTTCTTAAGAAAATATTTTTTTATTAGTGAAAAAATATAGCTATCTTTTGGGGAAAAACTAAAAAAAAAGCGAAATTTTTTGTAAGTTTCAACTTTGAATATTTTTAACTTTTAAACAAAAGAAGATTTCTATAACTAACTTGCACAAAAATTATTCAGAATTTTATTACAAATTTAAAGAATATTCTTAAAAAATTTTTGGTCCTCAGATGCGTCCACCAGATCAAAAAAAGCTTAAAAAAAGAGGTAAAAAATCAACCTAAAAATTCCTTTTTACCCAAATATCTCGAAATCCAAAGGAGATAACCTACACATTTAAGCGTATTTTTTGTAGATCTTCTCAAGGACAACTTAAGTTTAAAATTTCTTTTCAATCCATACATAAATGGATTTTTGGCGAATTTTTAAAAAAGTCGAACACCCGAGGTGACCAACTTTGAAGGTCCATCAATCACTCTCCCGACCCCTCATGGACCAGTGCTTTTAAAAACCAACTCGAATACTCCTTGACTATCACCATGTCAAATTTCATTCAAATATCTCCAGTCGTTCAAAAGTTAAAGAATTATTTCCAAAAAAAAGCGTCCGTAAACCACTGTGCATTGATTGATGCCTATATAATTTCATAGGTGCAATCTTAATATAATGAATGTACCTCCAAATCTTTTTGATTGTAGATATAAAAAGGGGATGTTATATATATAAGAATTATAGCCAAATGTTGACCGATTATAACAAAATTTTACACACTGGCTGGTATATATAGAGAGCTTATTCTTGCAAAATTTAGTGACCATAGCTATCATAGTTTCTAATTTAATAGCTTTTAACTGGCCTTTGCTAAAATTTTTGGTTTCCGTGAGTGTTTTTCACATGAAAGCTAAAGTCAAATATGGACTGATTCCTATAAAATTTGATAAACTGATCAAAAATTGCATAAAACTTCCCTATTTTAAATTTAATCGTCATAGCTATTACAATTGCATTCAATTTATCAGCATTAATGTGTTTCCCGGGGCGGGGTTATATGGGAGCTCTAACTAAATTTGAACCGATTTTGTCCATTTTCAACACACATCTTTTTCAAGATATCCAAAATACTTTTGTAAAATTTTGTCCCTCTAGCTCTTTTCGTTAAGGCGCTATCGTGCTTTTATCTGACGGACAGACGGACATAAACAACCTTTTCTTTATGTATTTTTGTGTTTCCATAAGTTTTTTATATGGGAGCTATGGTCAAATAGTGACCGATTGTGACAAAATTTTGCACACTGGCTGGCATTGATATAAGACTTTCTTGTGCCAAATAGTGGTTATATCTGTTATACTTTTAGATTTATTGGCATTTAAGTGTATTTTGGGTGAAATTTAGCCTGTTTTCGTAAGTTTTTTGTATGGGAGCTATGGCTAAATGTGAACCGATTTCAATGCTGCCTAGTGCTTATCTAAAACTTCTAGATACCAAATTTTGTCATCATAACTGTCATAATTTGTCATTTATTAGCAAATAAGCGATTAGCCTAGACGAGGTTATACGGGAGCTATGGCCAAATGCTAACCGATTTTGCCCAATTTCAATACCAAAATTTTCTCATAGATAAATAATGTTTTTGCTAAGTTTCAGTTAGCTAGCTCTTTTCGTTTAGACGTTATCGTGATTTCAACAGACAGACAGACAGACAGACGGACAGACAGACGGACAGACAGACGGACATAGCTCAATCGTCTAAGAATTTCATAAGGATTCAGAATATATATCGTTTTTGATTTTTGAACCAATATTAAGGAAATTACAAAAGGAATGACAATCTCAATATACCCCCCATTCTTTTTGATGGTGGGTATAAAAAGGATATTTTTGTAAGTTTCCTTATTACAAGGACATTTGCTATTCCCTTTTAAATATTACAAAATCCCGATATTCTTTCCATATGCACAACCTGTTACATCTGCTCTTTTTGTACTAAAAGAAAATTTTTTTGTACAGATGTTTCCAATTTTTCAATATCTTATTTCAAACATGAAATCTTTACTAATTAATAAACAACTAATTTCTAAGCTGTTATTCTTTGTAATCCGTAAGAGAATAATTTATATTTTTTTCAATGGCATTTCTAATTTTTCTATTCTATGATTCTCAACGCTGCAAAAAATTAATAAGAAATTCCAATAACGTCATTCCGGTCAATTCATTAAGTCGTTCTCGTCATGAGACATAAGATATCGTCTCCGTCAATTCATTAAAAAGTCTCATGTGTATTAGGGTGGAGCGAAAAACAACTTTTATTGAAATTCGATACGCCTGGGTTAAAAATCGATGCTCTACATCCTAAGGTGCTCAGATAAAAATTTTGTCTTCTCAGGTCAATGTCCTGAGGTGGCGCACAGGACATCTATTTCTAAGACCTATTTTCGGTTTTTGGCAAATTTCAACCAATAAAGAAATGTTTTTGGCAAAACCAATAATAAGATGTAGAAGACAATTAAATCAGCTTTCGTTAGAGCTATAAAAACTAAAAACTCATGTAGTAGGAAAATAGTTCGAAAAAAATGTTTGGTCATTTTAGTCTCCATGTCTGTTAAGGGTTAAAAAATATTTTTAATAAAACAATATCTCTCTTAAAAATAGCTATTTTTATTAATTTTTATCGAAATTAGCCACTAAATTCATAACATTTCGTATTTTATCCCACTAAAAATCCAAATTTTGACCTTTGACCCCGATGAAAAAAGGGCTAATATCAAAAAAAGTTCTAGTGAACATTCTTCAATGACTGGGCAATAAAATTCAGTATTAGTTTTATAAAAAGAAAACTTAAATAAAATTGAATATCTACTTAAATAATGTCCAAAAATTTACTTTTTTGCAAAATTTTACGATTTTAAGTCGCAGGTACGGCAAAACCGCATGAAATTTCAAACTGAAGTGAGTTTTAAAACGGTCCTTAAAACCGCATGAAATTTCAAACTGAAGTGAGTTTTAAAACGGTCCTTAAAAAACTACCATTTTCCAGTATAAAAAAACTATGTAAATTTTATTATATTTTAATAAATTTCAACTATTTAGTACTTATAAGTCTTTAGGTGATAAGGAATGTCTTACTTTGTAGTTTCTGTACTCTAAAGTTAAATTTTTTGCTGCATATCTTTAGGCGTGTTGAGAAGGACGCGAATTTTCTGGGGCAAATTGCATTAACTTAAAAACTACTGCATGCATTTTTGACTCTAATGAAAGCTGATTTAGTTGTTTTCTACATTAAATTATTGGTTTTGCAAAAAACATATCTATACTGGTTGAAATTTACCAAAAACCGAATAAAACTCCCATGTTTCCCCATACAAATGGGTCCTAGAAATAGATGTCCTGTGCGCCACCTCATTACATTGACCTAAGAAGACAAATTTTTTTTCTAAGCATCTTAGGATGTAAAGCATTGATTTTTAACCCAGGCGTATCGAATTTCAATAAATGTTGTTTTTCGCTCCACCCTAATGTGTATGTTCTCATATTTAAACAAAAAAATACAAGTTTGAGTTTATAGGAAACGTTAAATAAAATAAATACAAAAAATTTTAATTAATTTAAATTTAAAATAAAATGAATCTGTACTTTCCACTAAGTAAATACTACAGTAGAATCAAGGTAATTCGAATAGAGGGCAAAGTAAAATTTTGTTGATATTGATTGATTGATATGATTCGATATTTTTGCTTTTATCACAAAAAGAGCCAGCTTTTGTTCGGAATTGTAAGATTTCAGAATATTTAGGAGATAACGGTGATAACATTTTCTACTTATTTTAGAAATAATCAAGTACTTTGGTTTATACTATTTTTGTTATTGAATTGATTAACAAATTTAATCGATAATGGAATTGTTTTCAAGAAGTTTTTTCTTTCTTTTAATATATTTAGTTCAACAAATGATAAACCATAAAGTACTTAATAAAGCTTTGATTTGATCCGATCTTTAAGAGACGCGAACTGATAGCCACAATATCACTACAATAAAAAATTGCATCTTTCCTCTACGTATGTCAACTTTTATTATTACACACTTTTTGAACTCAGATCTACATTATCTGTAGCATATAATTTAACACTTGTTCTGTGTATTTACAATATTAAAACTGCATTTTTTTTTTCAAAATTATATATATTTTGCATGATACCCACATAACGTATAATTTATTATCTCGTTTTTTTTGCTTTTTTCTCATTTAATTAATGATTTTAATGAAGTTTGTCATTATTTGTGAGTAATTTCTAATTGTACCCTTATATTTAACCTTTTCAGAGTATGAATGAATGTGACAGTAGCTATGACGGGTCATTGATCTTAAATATAAACACATGTAGGTCTTTTGTGTTAAGAAAAATTACTCATAAAGTTTAGTAAATTGTTTAAAAACAATTGAAATACTTAACATACGAAATAAATTTAGTAGCCAATAAAATTGTGTGAAGCAAAGAAAAGATAAAACTAAAAAACAAGCGTGTTTCATTATGTTTATGTGTTAATCTTTGCTTTGTATAGACACTATAATTCGTATTTATTGTGTCTTGCAAATTACATATAATGCGTGGTTTTCGTAATGTCTAGAATTAGGTAAACTTCTTCTGATGAGTTATAAAGTCAAAGAAACAATATTCAAGATACAGCTGTTAGCTTATATTCCAACCAATCCAACCAATCGTCAAACGCCTTGAAAATATGCAGAGCCACAATGATGGTGGTTTTCATACTCTCTAAAACTTTGGAGAGTGCAGAACAACTTGCAATTAGGCGGTAATTTTCAGGGTCTACTTCAACGAAACGACCGGTTCTCACCTCCTCTGAGTCTAAACAGAACTCGGAGGAGATTTTGCGGGATTTCATGTTTGGCGAGACTGTAAAAACCCCGACCTGCCAGAGTCCAGCAAAATCAACTTCGAAGCCTCAGGACTCAGAGAGGGAAGGGAATTGGGACGAATCACTTGTGGGAGAATCCATCAAAGTCGCCGAGACCAAACAAACAGCGGATGTGGTCCCGTTGACTCCTGACAGAGTGGTCGATACTGATAAGGTCTCGACCCCATGTCAGGAAGCAGTGGGTTCCACGTCGGCGTCTGTTGGATCGGCGGAGAGGGTGGTTCAGGTCGATTCGCCTTTGAAAATCCCAGTACCTTCGAAAGGACAGTTCTTTAGGCAATACGCTGTGGTGGTTTCACCGCCACAGTCATCAAATCTCGTGGCACAAGGAACTCGTTGGCCTATCTTTAAAGGATGGCCAACAGAGATCCTACGCTGCTCAAGCCTAAGAAGAGGAAGATGATCAAGAGGCACAGGCAGAGTATCACTAAGTTTGAAAAAACTTACCGCTCTACCCTGGAACTTCTTGGCATCTCTTCAAGCTGCGTCAAACGCGATGGGCCGCTGCTGAACCCACAGCTCACTGCTTGGACACTGTGGCGGAATCAGCCAAAATTCTTAAGACGGAACCAAAAGAGCCTGTCGCCAACAAAACCGTTACTGGGGCTGTTAAAGCGGGCAAGGTGACAGAGGGCTGAAAATCCCTAGATCCTCAGGCAAGTAATCGTAAGGTTAACGCTAAGAGGGCAATGTCTAGTGATGAGCAACCCTCTACCAGCAAAAAGATCAAGAAGTCAGTGAGCCGGAACACACTTCAAGCAGCTGTCATTGATCTCAACGATCCCTACAATAGGATCAAGAGTGGTTTATGGGAGCCGAATAAAGCCCGGATCATTAACAACATTGATCTTTTTGAGGGTTTAAAGGAGGCCATATCCTTCAACTGCAGTAATGGGAAATCTTTCGACTTTCTAAAAAGTATGGTTGACGGCTGAAGTGGTAGAAGCCTCCAAGTTACCCTTGAGACGAGTTCTGTCGGTGTGGTTCCGTAACCCTATGAGGGCTACGGAAACCATACTGACTGCTTTGCAGAAGCAGAACGAATTCCTTACAACGGAGTGGAAGGTTATATCTTCCACAAGTTATAAGAAAAACATGGTTGTTTGTGAAACATTCCGAAGTCCGGAGAAGGAAAAAGAGGCGAAAATGGTACAATGATCCGAATTTTCAAATGGTGCAAGAACCTTGACTTCAGGCTTGTTGGGGTGTGAAGTAAGAAAAAGGTCAAGGGTATTTTGTTGGTGTCCTTTAACACATGAGATATGCGTTAGGTTATAAAGGTAGTGTCAAGCGACAGCTTCACTCGGAGACCCCAGGGGTCCATTGTGATCCTTTACTAAAGAGAAGATTGAAGATAGAGGAAGAGAAAAGAATAGTATAGAGGGAGAAGGAGAGAACCCTATCGAAGCCAATTGAGACCAGTGGTGAACTCTTTAATATCTTGCAAATTGCACTGTTGCAGATCCTGAAGTTCAGCAAAGAATCTTCTGCCTAGATGTCCGAGCCTTTGATTTTGTAGCCTTGGTGGGCAGTGACAGAGAATGTGTTCTATCTACTCGTACCAATCCTCATTTAGACATAGTCTGCAGAGATCCGGAATGCTACCATCCCACCTATTTAACCTCGAATTTAAAGCACAGTGTCCCGTTAAGAACCCTATACATCTTTTTAAGCTTGACCTATTCAGACCTAGTAGAATTTTGGTTCCACTAATATCCGGTTTACACCATAGAGCACTTGATGTCCTGCACGTAACCATGCTTTCCTATGTCTGTATGGTTTTCTGCGAATAGCTCAACATATTCCCTTCAGAACTTGCAATAACGATTTGGCTGTTTTCGCCATAAAAACTCTGGAGACTCTTCGTAGTTGAATCGGAAAGGACATCGAACCCTGACGTTGTGTTCTTATCCGCGATTGGGCAGAAAATGAAACCCGAAGTGCAAAAGATGCTCTCTGATTCTAAATTGGTTATCATGTGTGCCTAATGATTGCAATGCCCCTATGAAAGTTGAAAAGGGAAGTGGTACCCAGGTATGTGAAAATCCTGAGGCTCAGCATTCTCAGATACCTGGGTTTCACATAAGGCGAAAACATCCGGCCGATGGAGGCAAATGTTAGGCGTGCTTCCGATTCACATGTCGGAGCAACATAATTTTAATTTTAGAAGCCGATAAGAGAGTAAACTGGAAAAGTTACCCTCCCTAATACACATAAAGATAGTTTAATAATTTATTTTACCCTTCACCTCCATAGGTGGAAAGGGTATTATAAATTTGTGCTGATGTATGCAACGCATAGAAATATTTGTCTTAGACCCAATAGACTTAGAATCACTTTCTGAGTCGATTTAGCGATGTCAGACTGTCCGTCCGTCTGCAGTGGGACCATGGCTATTGAAAAATTTATGGTACCTCCCAAAGGCCCCACTTCCCGGAATTGATATTTTAGCCACAAATATCAATATTTCATAAAATTTAAAACAAATACTGCATATCGAGGGTTTATATTCAAAAAGTGCTATCTACAAATTCACAATTTTACAGGAGAGCGAAAAAACTGTTTTTGTCATTAACTATAGAGTAGTAAATAAACTTTGTTGTACAATACCATATAAATTGGGGCTAAGATTTTGTACAAATTAAGTTTTTTTTATTAACTCGTTATATTTGCGCTTCTATAGTAGATAGCACTTTTAACGAGTTAAAATTTATTGTTTCAAAAACTAAAGCAAGTAAATAGCATTATTTTTACAACAAAAAAATAAAATATAATGAAACTTATTATTTTTATCAAAATATCACGAATTTTAATTAAAATAATAAGTTTTTTGAATAAAACAAGAGTTATTATAATTATATTAATAGAATTCAGGGTATTCTCCTTCTTAAAGAGTGCTCTAAATAAAATTTGTAGTTGGATTTTCTGAAATAAAAATCAAACCTTTTAATATAAAAACTCTACAAAATACGCAAATATAATGACATATTATACAAAATCATTTAGCATTAAAATGTTTACTTAGTACTCGGGTTTTGCAAAATTATCGACTTTTTTCGGAAACCCTCCCATTAAAAATTTTACAGTTGCTTCTGATACCTTTTTGGAGCATGTGTTCCACCTGCGCTTAAAATCGGACATGTTCTTGGAAATCTTTCCTGTGTTCTCCAATTCCTTTTTTACCAGAGCCCAATACCTTTCCACAGGCCGAAGTTCTGGACAGTTAGGTGGATTTGCCTCTCGTGGTACAAAAATGACATTATTCTTTGAGTACCACTCAAGTGCCTTTTTTCCATAATGGCATGATGCCAAATCGGGCCAAAAATATGTAGTCACTCTGTGCTGTCTTAAAAAGGGTAACAACCGTTTTTGTAGGCACTCCTTTATATAAATTTCTGTGTTTACTGTGCCAGATGCCACAAATACTTCAGTTCTTTTGCCACAACTGCAAATAGCTTGCCACACGAGAAACTTCTTAGGGAATTTTGTTTGTTTTTTTGTGCGAAACTCTTGCCGAACATTGCCCCGTTTATCAGCAACATAAAAATCTTGACCAGGAAGTTGAGAAAAGTCTGCCAGTACGTATGTTTCATCATCCATCACACAACAGGTGTATTTTTTTATAAAATCAGACTTCAATTTTTTCGCTCGTTTTTTTTTTTGCTTCTAAGTACTTTATAGCATTGCGATCTGGAACCTTTTGGACTTTGTATGTCTTCAGTCCAGCATAAGCTTTGACTCTATGTGCAAAATTCGTAGAACATTTCACCGTAAGAGCTGCTTTTCTTAAAGAAGTGTTAGGCGCTCTTCGAAAGAGTCGCTCGACTTCTTTTGCCTTACCAATATCTGTAGGACCTTTTTTCCTCCCTGATCGAGGTTTTTTTTCAATGCTCAGGTTTTCCTTATACCGTCTGATGGCATTAGAAACCGTTCGAGGGTCAACTTTCATATTTTTAGCTATTTTTTAAAAGTCCATGACGGATTTTTTTGAAAAGTTTTAATTATATTTTCACGAACTTTTTTTTCGCAGTCCATTTTGATTGAAATAACTATTGAAAATTAATAATTTCTAAAATAATAGTATCTGACGTATCTATAGAAACTAACTTGATCAAAAAATAAATTATTTCCTGCACTATGGATAAATTTTGTCTAAAATAGTAGATAGCACTTTTTGAATATAAAGCGTCGATATGTACATTTGACCATAGCTCCCATACAAACTCTTCTGTCAAAACGCACTAAATGAGACAAAAATCACTAAAACTGCAATCAATTTGAAATAATCGGGCCACATTTGAAAATGTTTGTATGATGGCAAAATTTAGCAATTATTTGTCTTTATACAGGAAAAAGAACACATTTGACCTTAGTGGTGAAGGGTATCGTAAGGTCGGGCTTGACCGACTAAAGCACTTTCTTACTTGTTTTTTATTAAATGCGTTAGCGTCTTTAAGGAATTTACATTTTACATAAAAATCAATTATACAATTACTTTTAAAAATTCTTTGAAAAACACAATGATAAGTTTAAATTTATTTGAAAAATTAAATGCAAAAATAAAATTCGTAGAAAAAATTGCATTAAAAAATTTTATATGTATGTATGTATTTAATGCATGTATGAATAGTATGTACATGTGGAATTCCAAATTTGTTACAAAAATAAAAACTTTTCATTTTGTCTATTGAAAATTTAAAATTATGGAAGACTAAACTAAAGAAAAACTAAAATGATTTCAAAAGAAAAAAATAATATTGAAATTTTTATCACGTTTTTCGTCTTCGCCATAAAAACTTGATTTTGAATTATTATTTACGTATGAGCGATAGTAACGTAAGTAGTAACTGATTGTAGCCGACATCTGACGAAAACAGATTTGTAATGAAAAATAAAATGTTTGTAATATTTTTATTGTACTTGTGTTTAGAATATTACAATTATATTTAATAGAACTATTGTCGAGGGCTACGTAAGTAACTATTAACTAAATTCTCCCAAGTATGACAACTTAAAAATGTATAAGATTTTTTTTCTTTCAACGTTTTTCGTAGAATCCTAAGGAAAATAAAATTGCATATATTTTTGTCTGGAGACAGCAGTTACATGTTGAAATAACAATTGGAAGTTTAAAGAGTTATTTTTGTACATAATTTCTTTACATTTTACAAATACATAAATTATTTTTAATACCGGCGTAGTTGGCTGTTACATGACTCATTGTTTCAAGCGTTAGGCTGAAAAATAGAGGTGTTACAACTTAGCCGTAACGTTCTCGTAAGAGTCTGGACATCTTACTTCTCTCAAGCCAAGCAGTAACCCAAGTCCAAACCGACTTAGGCTAATTTTGATATCTCTGACTGTGTACAACTAGCCAGTGTTGCACTTCCATTATATGCCGTATGGTCTTTTTGAAAAGTCCCTTAAAAAGAGATTATTATTTCCTATTAAAATAAGAAATATTTGAAAAATTTCCTATAAAAATAAGAAAATTTTGAAAATTTTTCTATAAAAATAGTAAATTTTTAAAAAACTTCTATAATATTAATAAATTTTTTAAAAATTTCCTATAAAATAAAATATATAAGAAAATTGCAAAAAAAAAAACTTAAAAAAATGAGAAAATTTTAAAAACTATCATAAAAAAAAAAAATAAGAAATTTTTGAAAAATTTCCTATTAAAATAAGAAAATTTTGAAAAAATGTGATGTTTTTATAGATAATTTTGGAAAATGTTCCTATTTTTATAGGAAATTTTTCAAAAATTTCCTATTTTTTATAGGAATTTTTTCAAAAATTTCCTATTTTTTATAGGAAATTTTTCAAAAATTTCCTATTTTTTATAGGAAATTTTTCAAAAATTTCCTATTTTTTATAGGAAATTTTTCAAAAATTTCCTATTTTTTATAGGAAATTTTTCAAAAATTTCCTATTTTTTATAGGAAATTTTTCAAAAATTTCCTATTTTTTATAGGAAATTTTTCAAAAATTTCCTATTTTTTATAGGAAATTTTTCAAAAATTTCCTATTTTTTATAGGAAATTTTTCAAAAATTTCCTATTTTTTATAGGAAATTTTTCAAAAATTTCCTATTTTTTATAGGAAATTTTTCAAAAATTTCCTATTTTTTATAGGAAATTTTTGAAAAATTTCCTATTTTTTATAGGAAATTTTTCAAAAATTTCCTATTTTTTATAGGAAATTTTTCAAAAATTTCCTATTTTTTATAGGAAATTTTTCAAAAATTTCCTATTTTTTATAGGAAATTTTTCAAAAATTTCCTATTTTTTATAGGAAATTTTTCAAAAATTTCCTATTTTTTATAGGAAATTTTTCAAAAATTTCCTATTTTTTATAGGAAATTTTTCAAAAATTTCCTATTTTTTATAGGAAATTTTTCAAAAATTTCCTATTTTTTATAGGAAATTTTTCAAAAATTTCCTATTTTTTATAGGAAATTTTTCAAAAATTTCCTATTTTTTATAGGAAATTTTTCAAAAATTTCCTATTTTTTATAGGAAATTTTTCAAAAATTTCCTATTTTTTATAGGAAATTTTTCAAAAATTTCCTATTTTTTATAGGAAATTTTTCAAAAATTTCCTATTTTTTATAGGAAATTTTTCAAAAATTTCCTATTTTTTATAGGAAATTTTTCAAAAATTTCCTATTTTTTATAGGAAATTTTTCAAAAATTTCCTATTTTTTATAGGAAATTTTTCAAAAATTTCCTATTTTTTATAGGAAATTTTTCAAAAATTTCCTATTTTTTATAGGAAATTTTTCAAAAATTTCCTATTTTTTATAGGAAATTTTTCAAAAATTTCCTATTTTTTATAGGAAATTTTTCAAAAATTTCCTATTTTTTATAGGAAATTTTTCAAAAATTTCCTATTTTTTATAGGAAATTTTTCAAAAATTTCCTATTTTTTATAGGAAATTTTTCAAAAATTTCCTATTTTTTATAGGAAATTTTTCAAAAATTTCCTATTTTTTATAGGAAATTTTTCAAAAATTTCCTATTTTTTATAGGAAATTTTTCAAAAATTTCCTATTTTTTATAGGAAATTTTTCAAAAATTTCCTATTTTTTATAGGAAATTTTTCAAAAATTTCCTATTTCTTATAGGAAATTTTTCAAAAATTTCCTATTTCTTATAGGAAATTTTTCAAAAATTTCCTATTTCTTATAGGAAATTTTTCAAAAATTTCCTATTTCTTATAGGAAATTTTTCAAAAATTTCCTATTTCTTATAGGAAATTTTTCAAAAATTTCCTATTTCTTATAGGAAATTTTTCAAAAATTTCCTATTTCTTATAGGAAATTTTTCAAAAATTTCCTATTTCTTATAGGAAATTTTTCAAAAATTTCCTATTTCTTATAGGAAATTTTTCAAAAATTTCCTATTTCTTATAGGAAATTTTTCAAAAATTTCCTATTTCTTATAGGAAATTTTTCAAAAATTTCCTATTTCTTATAGGAAATTTTTCAAAAATTTCCTATTTCTTATAGGAAATTTTTCAAAAATTTCCTATTTCTTATAGGAAATTTTTCAAAAATTTCCTATTTCTTATAGGAAATTTTTCAAAAATTTCCTATTTCTTATAGGAAATTTTTCAAAAATTTCCTATTTCTTATAGGAAATTTTTCAAAAATTTCCTATTTCTTATAGGAAATTTTTCAAAAATTTCCTATTTTTATAGGAAATTTTTCAAAAATTTCCTATTTTTATAGGAAATTTTTCAAAAATTTCCTATTTTTATAGGAAATTTTTCAAAAATTTCCTATTTTTATAGGAAATTTTTCAAAAATTTCCTATTTTTATAGGAAATTTTTCAAAAATTTCCTATTTTTATAGGAAATTTTTCAAAAATTTCCTATTTTTATAGGAAATTTTTCAAAAATTTCCTATTTTTATAGGAAATTTTTCAAAAATTTCCTATTATATAGGAAATTTTTCAAAAATTTCCTATTTTTATAAGAAATTTTTCAAAAATTTCCTATTTTTATAGGAAATTTTTCAAAAATTTCCTATTTTTATAGGAAATTTTTCAAAAATTTCCTATTTTTTATAGGAAATTTTTCAAAAATTTCCTATTTTTTATAGGAAATTTTTCAAAAATTTCCTATTTTTTATAGGAAATTTTTCAAAAATTTCCTATTTTTTATAGGAAATTTTTCAAAAATTTCCTATTTTTTATAGGAAATTTTTCAAAAATTTCCTATTTTTTATAGGAAATTTTTCAAAAATTTCCTATTTTTTATAGGAAAATTTTTCAAAAAATTCCTATTTTTATAGGAAATTTTTCAAAAATTTCCTATTTTTATAGGAAATTTTTCAAAAATTTCCTATTTTTATAGGAAATTTTTCAAAAATTTCCTATTTTTATAGGAAATTTTTCAAAAATTTCCTATTTTTATAGGAAATTTTTCAAAAATTTCCTATTTTTATAGGAAATTTTTCAAAAATTTCCTATTTTTATAGGAAATTTTTCAAAAATTTCCTATTTTTATAGGAAATTTTTCAAAAATTTCCTATTTTTATAGGAAATTTTTCAAAAATTTCCTATTTTTATAGGAAATTTTTCAAAAATTTCCTATTTTTTATAGGAAATTTTTCAAAAATTTCCTATTTTTATAGGAAATTTTTCAAAAATTTCCTATTTTTATAGGAAATTTTTCAAAAATTTCCTATTTTTATAGGAAATTTTTCAAAAATTTCCTATTTTTATAGGAAATTTTTCAAAAATTTCCTATTTTTATAGGAAATTTTTCAAAAATTTCCTATTTTTATAGGAAATTTTTCAAAAATTTCCTATTTTTATAGGAAATTTTTCAAAAATTTCCTATTTTTATAGGAAATTTTTCAAAAATTTCCTATTTTTATAGGAAATTTTTCAAAAATTTCCTATTTTTATAGGAAATTTTTCAAAAATTTCCTATTTTTATAGGAAATTTTTCAAAAATTTCCTATTTTTATAGGAAATTTTTCAAAAATTTCCTATTTTTATAGGAAATTTTTCAAAAATTTCCTATTTTTATTGGAAATTTTTCAAAAATTTCCTATTTTTATAGGAAATTTTTCAAAAATTTCCTATTTTTATAGGAAATTTTTCAAAAATTTCCTATTTTTATAGGAAATTTTTCAAAAATTTCCTATTTTTATAGGAAATTTTTCAAAAATTTCCTATTTTTATAGGAAATTTTTCAAAAATTTCCTATTTTTATAGGAAATTTTTCAAAAATTTCCTATTTTTATAGGAAATTTTTCAAAAATTTCCTATTTTTATAGGAAATTTTTCAAAAATTTCCTATTTTTATAGGAAATTTTTCAAAAATTTCCTATTTTTTATAGGAAATTTTTCAAAAATTTCCTATTTTTATAGGAAATTTTTCAAAAATTTCCTATTTTTATAGGAAATTTTTCAAAAATTTCCTATTTTTATAGGAAATTTTTCAAAAATTTCCTATTTTTATAGGAAATTTTTCAAAAATTTCCTATTTTTATAGGAAATTTTTCAAAAATTTCCTATTTTTATAGGAAATTTTTCAAAAATTTCCTATTTTTATAGGAAAATTTTCAAAAATTTCCTATTTTTATAGGAAAATTTTCAAAAATTTCCTATTTTTATAGAAAATTTTTCAAAAATTTCCTATTTTTATAGAAAATTTTTCAAAAATTTCCTATTTTTATAGAAAATTTTTCAAAAATTTCCTATTTTCATAGGAAATTTTTCAAAAATTTCCTATTTTTATAGGAAATTTTTCAAAAATTTCCTATTTTTATAGGAAATTTTTCAAAAATTTCCTATTTTTATAGGAAATTTTTCAAAAATTTCCTATTTTTATAGGAAATTTTTCAAAAATTCCTATTTTTATAGGAAATTTTTCAAAAATTTCCTATTTTTATAGGAAATTTTTCAAAAATTTCCGATTTTTATAGGAAATTTTTCAAAAATTTCCGATTTTTATAGGAAATTTTTCAAAAATTTCCGATTTTTATAGGAAATTTTTCAAAAATTTCCTATTTTTATAGGAAATTTTTCAAAAATTTCCTATTTTTATAGGAAATTTTTCAAAAATTTCCCCTTTTTATAGGAAATTTTTCAAAAGTTTCCTATAAAAAATAGGAAATATTTATATAAATATTTCCTATTTTTTATAGGAAATTTTTCAAAAATTTCCTGTTTTTTATAGGAAATTTTTCAAAAATTTCCTATTTTTTATAGGAAATTTTTCAAAAATTTCCTATTTTTTATAGGAAATTTTTCAAAAATTTCCTATTTTTTATAGGAAATTTTTCAAAAATTTCCTATTTTTTATAGGAAATTTTTCAAAAATTTCCTATTTTTTATAGGAAATTTTTCAAAAATTTCCTATTTTTTATAGGAAATTTTTCAAAAATTTCCTATTTTTTATAGGAAATTTTTCAAAAATTTCCTATTTTTTATAGGAAATTTTTCAAAAATTTCCTATTTTTTATAGGAAATTTTTCAAAAATTTCCTATTTTTTATAGGAAATTTTTCAAAAATTTCCTATTTTTTATAGGAAATTTTTCAAAAATTTCCTATTTTTTATAGGAAATTTTTCAAAAGTTTCCTATTTTTTATAGGAAATTTTTCAAAAATTTCCTATTTTTTATAGGAAATTTTTCAAAAATTTCCTATTTTTTATAGGAAATTTTTCAAAAATTTCCTATTTTTTATAGGAAATTTTTCAAAAATTTCCTATTTTTTATAGGAAATTTTTCAAAAATTTCCTATTTTTTATAGGAAATTTTTCAAAAATTTCCTATTTTTTATAGGAAATTTTTCAAAAATTTCCTATTTTTTATAGGAAATTTTTCAAAAATTTCCTATTTTTTATAGGAAATTTTTCAAAAATTTCCTATTTTTTATAGGAAATTTTTCAAAAATTTCCTATTTTTTATAGGAAATTTTTCAAAAATTTCCTATTTTTATAGGAAATTTTTCAAAAATTTCCTATTTTTTATAGGAAATTTTTCAAAAATTTCCTATTTTTTATAGGAAATTTTTCAAAAATTTCCTATTTTTTATAGGAAATTTTTCAAAAATTTCCTATTTTTTATAGGAAATTTTTCAAAATTTCCTATTTCTTATAGGAAATTTTTCAAAAATTTCCTATTTCTTATAGGAAATTTTTCAAAAATTTCCTATTTCTTATAGGAAATTTTTCAAAAATTTCCTATTTCTTATAGGAAATTTTTCAAAAATTTCCTATTTCTTATAGGAAATTTTTCAAAAATTTCCTATTTCTTATAGGAAATTTTTCAAAAATTTCCTATTTCTTATAGGAAATTTTTCAAAAATTTCCTATTTCTTATAGGAAATTTTTCAAAATTTCCTATTTCTTATAGGAAATTTTTCAAAAATTTCCTATTTCTTATAGGAAATTTTTCAAAAATTTCCTATTTCTTATAGGAAATTTTTCAAAATTTCCTATTTCTTATAGGAAATTTTCAAAAATTCCTATTTCTTATAGGAAATTTTTCAAAAATTTCCTATTTCTTATAGGAAATTTTCAAAAATTTCCTATTTCTTATAGGAAATTTTTCAAAAATTTCCTATTTCTTATAGGAAATTTTCAAAATTTCCTATTCTTATAGGAAATTTTCAAAATTTCCTATTTCTTATAGGAAATTTTTCAAAAATTTCCTATTTCTTATAGGAAATTTTTCAAAAATTCCTATTTCTTATAGGAAATTTTTCAAAAATTTCCTATTTCTTATAGGAAATTTTTCAAAAATTTCCTATTTCTTATAGGAAATTTTTCAAAAATTTCCTATTTTTATAGGAAATTTTTCAAAAATTTCCTATTTTTATAGGAAATTTTTCAAAAATTTCCTATTTTTATAGGAAATTTTTCAAAAATTTCCTATTTTTATAGGAAATTTTTCAAAAATTCCTATTTTTATAGGAAATTTTTCAAAAATTTCCTATTTTTATAGGAAATTTTTCACAAATTTCCTATTTTTATAGGAAATTTTTCAAAATTTCCTATTTTTATAGGAAATTTTTCAAAAATTTCCTATTATATAGGAAATTTTTCAAAAATTTCCTATTTTTATAAGGAAATTTTTCAAAAATTTCCTATTTTTATAGGAAATTTTCAAAATTTCCTATTTTTATAGGAAATTTTTCAAAAATTTCCTATTTTTTATAGGAAATTTTTCAAAAATTTCCTATTTTTTATAGGAAATTTTTCAAAAATTTCCTATTTTTTATAGGAAATTTTTCAAAAATTTCCTATTTTTATAGGAAATTTTTCAAAAATTTCCTATTTTTTATAGGAAATTTTTCAAAAATTTCCTATTTTTTATAGGAAATTTTTCAAAAATTTCCTATTTTTTATAGGAAATTTTCAAAAATTTCCTATTTTTATAGGAAATTTTTCAAAAAATTCCTATTTTTATAGGAAATTTTTCAAAAATTCCTATTTTTTATAGGAAATTTTTCAAAAATTTCCTATTTTTATAGGAAATTTTTCAAAAATTTCCTATTTTTATAGGAAATTTTTCAAAAATTTCCTATTTTTATAGGAAATTTTTCAAAAATTTCCTATTTTTATAGGAAATTTTTCAAAATTTCCTATTTTTATAGGAAATTTTTCAAAAATTTCCTATTTTTATAGGAAATTTTTCAAAAATTTCCTATTTTTATAGGAAATTTTTCAAAAATTCCTATTTTTATAGGAAATTTTTCAAAAATTTCCTATTTTTATAGGAAATTTTTCAAAAATTTCCTATTTTTATAGGAAATTTTTCAAAAATTTCCTATTTTTATAGGAAATTTTTCAAAATTTCCTATTTTTATAGGAAATTTTTCAAAAATTTCCTATTTTTATAGGAAATTTTTCAAAAATTTCCTATTTTTATAGGAAATTTTTCAAAAATTTCCTATTTTTATAGGAAATTTTTCAAAAATTTCCTATTTTTATAGGAAATTTTTCAAAAATTTCCTATTTTTATAAGAAATTTTTCAAAAATTTCCTATTTTTATAGGAAATTTTTCAAAAATTTCCTATTTTTATAGGAAATTTTTCAAAAATTTCCTATTTTTATAGGAAATTTTTCAAAAATTTCCTATTTTTATAGGAAATTTTTCAAAAATTTCCTATTTTTATAGGAAATTTTTCAAAAATTTCCTATTTTTATAGGAAATTTTTCAAAAATTTCCTATTTTTATAGGAAATTTTTCAAAAATTTCCTATTTTTATAGGAAATTTTTCAAAAATTTCCTATTTTTATAGGAAATTTTTCAAAAATTTCCTATTTTTATAGGAAATTTTTCAAAAATTTCCTATTTTTATAGGAAATTTTTCAAAAATTTCCTATTTTTATAGGAAATTTTTCAAAAATTTCCTATTTTTATAGGAAATTTTTCAAAAATTTCCTATTTTTATAGGAAATTTTTCAAAAATTTCCTATTTTTATAGGAAATTTTTCAAAAATTTCCTATTTTTATAGGAAATTTTTCAAAAATTTCCTATTTTTATAGGAAATTTTTCAAAAATTTCCTATTTTTATAGGAAATTTTTCAAAAATTTCCTATTTTTATAGGAAATTTTTCAAAAATTTCCTATTTTTATAGGAAATTTTTCAAAAATTTCCTATTTTTATAGGAAATTTTTCAAAAATTTCCTATTTTTATAGGAAATTTTTCAAAAATTTCCTATTTTTATAGGAAATTTTTCAAAAATTTCCTATTTTTATAGGAAAATTTTCAAAAATTTCCTATTTTTATAGGAAAATTTTCAAAAATTTCCTATTTTTATAGAAAATTTTTCAAAAATTTCCTATTTTTATAGGAAAATTTTTCAAAATTTCCTATTTTTATAGAAAATTTTCAAAAATTTCCTATTTTTCATAGGAAATTTTTCAAAAATTCCTATTTTTATAGGAAATTTTTCAAAAATTTCCTATTTTTATAGGAAATTTTTCAAAAATTCCTATTTTTATAGGAAATTTTTCAAAAATTTCCTATTTTTATAGGAAATTTTTCAAAAATTTCCTATTTTTATAGGAAATTTTTCAAAAATTTCCTATTTTTATAGGAAATTTTTCAAAAATTTCCGATTTTTATAGGAAATTTTTCAAAAATTTCCGATTTTTATAGGAAATTTTTCAAAAATTTCCGATTTTTATAGGAAATTTTTCAAAAATTTCCTATTTTTATAGGAAATTTTTCAAAAATTTCCTATTTTTATAGGAAATTTTTCAAAAATTTCCCTTTTTATAGGAAATTTTTCAAAAGTTTCCTATAAAAAATAGGAAATATTTATATAAATATTTCCTATTTTTTATAGGAAATTTTTCAAAAATTTCCTGTTTTTTATAGGAAATTTTTCAAAAATTTCCTATTTTTTATAGGAAATTTTTCAAAAATTTCCTATTTTTTATAGGAAATTTTTCAAAAATTTCCTATTTTTTATAGGAAATTTTTCAAAAATTTCCTATTTTTATAGGAAATTTTTCAAAAATTTCCTATTTTTTATAGGAAATTTTTCAAAAATTTCCTATTTTTTATAGGAAATTTTTCAAAAATTTCCTATTTTTTATAGGAAATTTTTCAAAAATTTCCTATTTTTTATAGGAAATTTTTCAAAAATTTCCTATTTTTTATAGGAAATTTTTCAAAAATTTCCTATTTTTTATAGGAAATTTTTCAAAAATTTCCTATTTTTTATAGGAAATTTTTCAAAAATTTCCTATTTTTTATAGGAAATTTTTTCCAAAGTTTCCTATTTTTTATAGGAAATTTTTCAAAAATTTCCTATTTTTTATAGGAAATTTTTCAAAAATTTCCTATTTTTTATAGGAAATTTTTCAAAAATTTCCTATTTTTTATAGGAAATTTTTCAAAAATTTCCTATTTTTTATAGGAAATTTTTCAAAAATTTCCTATTTTTTATAGGAAATTTTTCAAAAATTTCCTATTTTTTATAGGAAATTTTTCAAAAATTCCTATTTTTTATAGGAAATTTTTCAAAAATTTCCTATTTTTTATAGGAAATTTTTCAAAAATTTCCTATTTTTTATAGGAAATTTTTCAAAAATTTCCTATTTTTTATAGGAAATTTTTCAAAAATTTCCTATTTTTTATAGGAAATTTTTCAAAAATTTCCTATTTTTTATAGGAAATTTTTCAAAAATTTCCTATTTTTTATAGGAAATTTTTCAAAAATTTCCTATTTTTTATAGGAAATTTTCAAAAATTTCCTATTTTTTATAGGAAATTTTTCAAAAATTTCCTATTTTTTATAGGAAATTTTTCAAAAATTTCCTATTTTTTATAGGAAATTTTTCAAAAATTTCCTATTTCTTATAGGAAATTTTTCAAAAATTCCTATTTCTTATAGGAAATTTTTCAAAAATTTCCTATTTCTTACAGGAAATTTTTCAAAAATTTCCTATTTCTTATAGGAAATTTTTCAAAAATTTCCTATTTCTTATAGGAAATTTTTCAAAAATTTCCTATTTCTTATAGGAAATTTTTCAAAAATTTCCTATTTCTTATAGGAAATTTTTCAAAAATTTCCTATTTCTTATAGGAAATTTTTCAAAAATTTCCTATTTCTTATAGGAAATTTTTCAAAAATTTCCTATTTCTTATAGGAAATTTTTCAAAAATTTCCTATTTCTTATAGGAAATTTTTCAAAAATTTCCTATTTCTTATAGGAAATTTTTCAAAAATTTCCTATTTCTTATAGGAAATTTTTCAAAAATTTCCTATTTTTATAGGAAATTTTTCAAAAATTTCCTATTTTTATAGGAAATTTTTCAAAAATTTCCTATTTTTATAGGAAATTTTTCAAAAATTTCCTATTTTTATAGGAAATTTTTCAAAAATTTCCTATTTTTATAGGAAATTTTTCAAAAATTTCCTATTTTTATAGGAAATTTTTCAAAAATTTCCTATTTTTATAGGAAATTTTTCAAAAATTTCCTATTTTTATAGGAAATTTTTCAAAAATTTCCTATTTTTATAGGAAATTTTTCAAAAATTTCCTATTTTTATAGGAAATTTTTCAAAAATTTCCTATTTTTATAGGAAATTTTTCAAAAATTTCCTATTTTTATAGGAAATTTTTCAAAAATTTCCTATTTTTATAAGAAATTTTTCAAAAATTTCCTATTTTTATAGGAAATTTTTCAAAAATTTCCTATAAGAAATAGGAAATTTTTGAAAAATTTCCTATAAGAAATAGGAAATTTTTGAAAAATTTCCTATAAGAAATAGGAAATTTTTGAAAAATTTCCTATAAGAAATAGGAAATTTTTGAAAAATTTCCTATAAGAAATAGGAAATTTTTGAAAAATTTCCTATAAGAAATAGGAAATTTTTGAAAAATTTCCTATAAGAAATAGGAAATTTTTGAAAAATTTCCTATAAGAAATAGGAAATTTTTGAAAAATTTCCTATAAAAAATAGGAAATTTTTGAAAAATTTCCTATAAAAAATAGGAAATTTTTGAAAAATTTCCTATAAAAATAGGAAATTTTTGAAAAATTTCCTATAAAAATAGGAAATTTTTGAAAAATTTCCTATAAAAATAGGAAATTTTTGAAAAATTTCCTATAAAAATAGGAAATTTTTGAAAAATTTCCTATAAAAATATAAAAATAAATTTCCTATTTTTATAGGAAATTTTTCAAAAATTTCCTATTTTTATAGGAAATTTTTCAAAAATTTCCTATTTTTATAGGAAATTTTTCAAAAATTTCCTATTTTTATAGGAAATTTTTCAAAAATTTCCTATTTTTATAGGAAATTTTTCAAAAATTTCCTATTTTTATAGGAAATTTTTCAAAAATTTCCTATTTTTATAGGAAATTTTTCAAAAATTTCCTATTTTTATAGGAAATTTTTCAAAAATTTCCTATTTTTATAGGAAATTTTTCAAAAATTTCCTATTTTTATAGGAAATTTTTCAAAAATTTCCTATTTTTATAGGAAATTTTTCAAAAATTTCCTATTTTTATAGGAAATTTTTCAAAAATTTCCTATTTTTATAGGAAATTTTTCAAAAATTTCCTATTTTTATAGGAAATTTTTCAAAAATTTCCTATATTTATAGGAAATTTTTCAAAAATTTCCTATTTTTATAGGAAATTTTTCAAAAATTTCCTATTTTTATAGGAAATTTTTCAAAAATTTCCTATTTTTATAGGAAATTTTTCAAAAATTTCCTATTTTTATAGGAAATTTTTCAAAAATTTCCTATTTTTATAGGAAATTTTTCAAAAATTTCCTATTTTTATAGGAAATTTTTCAAAAATTTCCTATTTTTATAGGAAATTTTTCAAAAATTTCCTATTTTTATAGGAAATTTTTCAAAAATTTCCTATTTTTATAGGAAATTTTTCAAAAATTTCCTATTTTTATAGGAAATTTTTCAAAAATTTCCTATTTTTATAGGAAATTTTTCAAAAATTTCCTATTTTTATAGGAAATTTTTCAAAAATTTCCTATTTTTATAGGAAATTTTTCAAAAATTTCCTATTTTTATAGGAAATTTTTCAAAAATTTCCTATTTTTATAGGAAATTTTTCAAAAATTTCCTATTTTTATAGGAAATTTTTCAAAAATTTCCTATTTTTATAGGAAATTTTTCAAAAATTTCCTATTTTTATAGGAAAATTTTCAAAAATTTCCTATTTTTATAGGAAAATTTTCAAAAATTTCCTATTTTTATAGAAAATTTTTCAAAAATTTCCTATTTTTATAGAAAATTTTTCAAAAATTTCCTATTTTTATAGAAAATTTTTCAAAAATTTCCTATTTTCATAGGAAATTTTTCAAAAATTTCCTATTTTTATAGGAAATTTTTCAAAAATTTCCTATTTTTATAGGAAATTTTTCAAAAATTTCCTATTTTTATAGGAAATTTTTCAAAAATTTCCTATTTTTATAGGAAATTTTTCAAAAATTTCCTATTTTTATAGGAAATTTTTCAAAAATTTCCGATTTTTATAGGAAATTTTTCAAAAATTTCCTATTTTTATAGGAAATTTTTCAAAAATTTCCTATTTTTATAGGAAATTTTTCAAAAATTTCCTATTTTTATAGGAAATTTTTCAAAAATTTCCTATTTTTATAGGAAATTTTTCAAAAATTTCCCCTTTTTATAGGAAATTTTTCAAAAGTTTCCTATTTTTATAGGAAATTTTTCAAAAATTTCCTATTTTTATAGGAAATTTTTCAAAAATTTCCTATTTTTATAGGAAATTTTTCAAAAATTTCCTATTTTTATAGGAAATTTTTCAAAAATTTCCTATTTTTATAGGAAATTTTTCAAAAATTTCCTATTTTTATAGGAAATTTTTCAAAAATTTCCTATTTTTATAGGAAATTTTTCAAAAATTTCCTATTTTTATAGGAAATTTTTCAAAAATTTCCTATTATTATAGGAAATTTTAAAAAAATTTCCTGTTTTTATAGGAAGTTTTTCAAAAATTTCTTATTTTTATAGGAAATTTTTCAAAAATTTCATATTTTTATAGGAAATTTTAAAAAAATTTCATATTTTTATAGGAAATTTTAAAAAAATGTCATATTTTTCCTATTTTCATAGGAAATTTTTCCTATTTTCATAGGAAATTTTTCAAAAATTTCCTATTTTTTATTTCAGGTTCCAATAGGAACTCAGAGTTTGTTTGCTGCAATCATATTTTGATTAAATTTTTTACTTTTAATAATAGATTTTCATCAATATTCTTTTCATTTTACAATCTTTCCTTTAGTTTCGCCTATCACCTAAATCAATTCACTTTTCTTTTTAACCAAAAATTCCATTAATTTTAAAAACGACATACATTTAAACAACGCAATTCAGCAGCAGATTCTATTGATTTTCCCCCTTTGTCGAGTTTTAAACAATTTTAATTTGTATTAAAAGAAAAATTTCAATTTTAATTTTTTGTCTCTATAAATTAATTTTTTGCTTTTTATTATTATTATTATGCTACTTTCTATGAGGGGTTCAATTTTTCTGTTTTTTGCTTTTATTAAAACTCATCAATTCCTTGAAATCAGTCTTCAATTTTTCTAGTATTTTATTATTTTTGATATTCATGAATTATTTGCATTGTATGTTTTTTTATTATTCTTTGCTACTAGATCTTATGCATTGACCGCTTGTGATCTGTGTGCAGAACATGTGTTGCACGTCGCAATTTTTCTTTATGTTGCATGCATTTTTATTTGGTTTTTTATTGTTTTATTCCCTCATTTTAAATATAATTTCTGTTGCATGCAACACATTCAGACATCAGCGAAGCGAAAATAGTGAATGAAGTGCATTTTATGTGTGTTTGTATATTTCTAAAGTTACGAGGATTGATAAGGAATTCTTTAACAAAATTAAAACTAAAGATAGTTTTCATATCTAATTTCAATTGTTCATAATCATTTTAAGTAAAGATTATTGATAAATTGTAGGATAAATTAGTATTGAATCCGCAATTAATGTTCTGAGGATGTTTTTTAATTGTGCAATACGTAATTTATTCTACCCTCGTACTACTTGCGATTTAAAATGTGCTTTTATAAAACATGATGGGGATGACATTGATCAGTTGATGCAGTCAATGTTATGCTTCGTATTTTCTTTTATCATCGTATCAAGTAGGTCTCTCGATCAGTTTTTGAAATAAAGTATTACATATTGATAACGGTAGCTTATATTCAAAATGATCAGTTTTGTTGATAATGCTATAAGTAGAATTCTGGGAATATAAATATTTTGCAACAAAGTTAAGCTTATCAATATCAAAAAACAAGTAAGAAAGTGCTATAGTCGGTCAAGCCTGACCATACGACATCCTTCACCACTAAGGTCAAAGGTTTTATTTTTCCTGTGTAAAGACAAATATTTGCTAAATTTTGCCATCATACAAACATTTTCTCAAAACTTATATACTTAAGCTGTTTTCGGCATTTGGACTTATATGCGAGCTAGGGTCAAATGTGGTCCGATTGCCTCGAAATTTGCCAAAATGATTAAAATAAACTTGAAATTCTCATTATCTTTAGATTTACGAGCGTTTTAGTGATTTTTTTTTCTCATTTAGTGCGTTTTTAAAGAAGAGTTTGTATGGGAGCTATGGTCAAATGTGGACCGATTTAAACGATATTTGGTACAATGATTTTAGCTTACATAAGCAGTATTTGTTTTAAATTTCATGAAAAAATATTTATATTTGTGGCCAATATATCAATTTCGGGAAGTGGGACTTATGGGAGGTACCATAAATAATGGACCGATTTTGACGAATTTCAATAGCCATGGTCCCATTGCCAAATTTCATCAAATTATTTTTAGAATTGCGACCTGTAGTTTGATAACAAGGTTTACATGGACCCCCATGTAAGCCGTCCAGTCAGCCAGACGGACGGACGGACATCGCTAAATCGACTCAGAAAGTGATTCTAAACCTATTAGTATACTAAGGTGGGTCTAAGACAAATATATACAGGGGTGTCATAGAAACCAAGTCAGTTTTTAAATTTCTCGGTTTTGAAAACCAATACCGGTTATATTTGGTGTCATGAAACCAAGTCGGTTTTGTTATTATTGGTTTTAAATCAAACAAAATGTTCGAATCAATTTTTTTATTATTTTATTTGAAATTTTTTTGAAACATCAAAAATCAAATAAAAAAATCAAATAAAAATTATTAAAGTAAATTATTTGAAGAAAAATATTCAGTTTTTTGCGATATTTGTGGTATAGGTATAGAGAAAAACGCTGCTATTTGGACAAATGAAGCTTCTGTACCCCAACATCATGAAATGACCGAATTGCGGACTGAAAAAAATGTAATCTACCTAGACCAAGAAACAAACCACAGCCAATCAAAGGACGATTGTCTCTTACATGCGATATTCATTAAATTGCAAACAAATATGTTGATATGCATTTGCTTCGCCAGTACCTCCACACAAAGAATATTCTAGCCTTACAATTTTCCCCATTTTTGATATTTTTTATGTTTGTCGATACGGTTCATAAATTCCAAAACACAAAAAAGTACCAAAACTTGTTTTTATCTTATTACATGATGTAAACTTTTCACCCATCTCTTTTTATTTGAAAGTTAAAGCTAACAAGTAAGAGTGGTATATTCGGCTTTGCCGAATCTTGGATACCCTTCACCAATGGTGTTCCAAAAGTACTTAATGTAATTCGTACCAATATTTGGTTATACTAGTATTATATGCAAAGAGTCTTTAAAATTAAGAGTCGGAAAACAAAAACCTTTTCGGTGGCGTCATCATCTAGAATAGTTATGCACCCAAAGGTTAGGTTGGGCAGGTGGCTGATGTCTAGGGAAGCTTCACTTGGGTTCTAAAGTGGTCCCTTTGTGAAAGATAATGATTACTAGACTACAAGTAGAGAATGCATATTTAAGTCAGCCAGTAGCTTCGAAATAAAATAGACACATATTTTACGAACATTTAATAAAGTTCGATAGACCAGATAAACCATGCAGAAAAGATGCCCAGTGAGGGTTGTGCACTTTAATTCGTACGAATTATCCAACTAGTAAAAGTTCTTGATTAGTTATGTAAAACTCTGAAGTTAGCGGACTGATTTAGGTCAAAGCTTTAACAATGATTGTCAATGTATACAAGCCTTAAAATTATAGGGTATACACTCTTAGTTTTAGATACATACGTGAAATATATAGCATTTGAATGGATGGTTATCAGCTTTGTCGGAAAAGTTTACTTATTAATTTGAAGTTAGTTAATTAATTAAAATGAACACTTCATCAATAATATTTGGGATGTATAGTTCTTTCGATCTGTCCGATGGATGTTTGGAAAGTTTTGCTCTAGTTCTTTGTGCAATTTTAATGTGATTTAATTTATCAGCATTAAATCGATTCCCGGTCGGGTTTATATGGGAGATTTCACTAAATGTGAATAGAGCTCGCCCATTTTCAATATCGAACTTTTCAAGAGATCAGAAATACTTTTGTCAAATGTTGTCCCCCTAGAAAGTTTATTTTAGGCGCTATTGTCCTGAATATCAATATTGTACAACGTCTTTATACTAAATGTCATCATCGTATCTATTATAATTTGTCATTTATTAGCTACTAAGAGATTGCCTTAGGCGAAGTTATACGGGATCAATTGTCAAACGTGAACGGATTTCTCCCAATTGCAATTAAAAAATTTAAATTCTTGTTGATATGTGAGATACTTACATACATATGTAGGTTTTGAACGGATATCATGTAATCAGCTGCATTTTTGTACTTCCTAGGAAGATTACCTTTAATTTGATATATAATACATTCTCAAATGTTATCATAATGTTCAAAAGTCAGACACAAAATTAAGATAAATGCAGTGTGTCTGTCTGCTAAAACCAGATTTGTGGAGCTCCTGAATTGTCCCACCCTGAATTTCAACATTGTCGATCAAAACACCATCGCTTAAACGCTAAATTATATCTACCACAAATTACAGAATGCATCAGGAATTAGATAATCCCCTGCGAAGGACGCTATTAAACTTCATCAAAATAAACATCTGAGATATCGACAAAACAGGAGCTCCAAAAACTTGACTACAACAGAAAAAAGGACAGACAGGTAGACGGACGGACATGTAGACGGAAGGACAAACAAACAGACGGACGGACGGGCAAACAAACAGACGGACGGACGGAGGTCGCGAAATCGATTCTTGTGCCGATTCTGAGTTGATCGGTACAATTTGAATGGTATTCATAATCAGATTTGTGGAGTATATATATCAGATTTTAGAAAATCCTCCCATAAAGAACGATGTCAAATTTCATCACAATCGGTCCATAAACACCTGAGATATCGCTGAAACAATACTTACAAAATGTAAACAAAATTTCTTAGACACGTACTTTGGGAAATTTGCTGTACATCAAATGTAGTGTTATGGCGATATCCCAATTGTTTATAGACCGCTTTTGATAAAATTTAATAACGTGCTTGGTGGAGGAATTTCCTAAAATCTGATATAAAATTTATGTAGGTCCGTACTAAAGGAGGATAGTTTTTCCTATTTCTGCATTTAATTTTTTCAACAAACATTCTCTAATGTGTACTTTGGGCAATTTGCGATACATCAAATTCAGTGTTTTGGCGATATCTCAGTTGTTTATGGACCGATTTTGATAAAATTTTACAGAGTGCTTTGGGAAAATATTTCCTACAATCTGATATATAACATATTATCACATGTACACCAGGAGTATCTTTTTTCTCTTGTTATTTAAAAGTGTGTTTCAATCAAAAATTTTCAAATTTTCGTCTAATTTTTGGTATTTTTTCGATATTTTCGGTGTTTATAAACCGATTTTAATGAAATTTAATAGCGTTCATTGCGGGAGAATTTCCTAAAATCTGATATATAATTTATGTAAGTCCATCCTCCAGGGGCTTCAGAAACTTGATTTCAACAGACAGACAGACAGACGGACGGACAGACAGACAGACAGACAGACAGACGGACATCGCTTAATCGATTCTCCTCCCGATTCTGAGTCGATCGGTATAATTTTTATGGGGTCTACGATCACTAATAAAAAAATTACAAACGGAATCACAAACTTATAATACCCTTTCACCTATTGGTGAAGGGTATAAAAAGTGCCAAAAATATTTTTGCTCTCTTTCTACCCTTTTTTCGAAAAGTACTTACCACTTGTACTGTTATTTTCGTAACTGATCCAAACTCGATTTTAATTTTGGTTCTATTGTTTTTAGTTTGGGAATTAAAG